>PPLF02000008.1:0-478249 GCA_003706395.2 Danielozyma ontarioensis | reverse complement strand
GGCCAATTCACCAAGAGTACTGGTACCATTCCAGGACAGTTTACCAAGAGTACTGGTACTATTCCAGGACAATTCACCAAGAGTACTGGTACTATTCCAGGCCAATTCACCAAGAGTACTGATACCACTCCGTGTGAGACCGGCACCACCGTACCACCTGCTGCACCATCTTCTGGATCACCGAGTCAGTCAATCTCAGTCTCATCGTTTGAATCAAGTGGTTCTGCTTCCTCAAGTGTTGAATTTGTGTCGCACTCTTCCAGCAAACCCTCGTCTACTGCATCATCAGAATGGATTAGCTCTTCCGAGGCTTCTCTTGTCTCTAGCGCGCCCATTGAATCAAGCGTTCCATCACCTGTGTCCGAATCGTCGACTTATGAATTATCGTCTATCGTCTCAAGTGCAGTAGTTACTGAGTCCGCTTCTAGCTCTGGTTTTATCTCTTCCTCCACTCCAGTCGAGTCGTCATCCGAGGCTTCAGGTGTTACTCCTCCATCCAGTTCTGCTGTCCCTGAATCCAGTTCTGCTATCATTGAATCCAGCTCCACTGAATGTGAAACCGACCACACGAAGACTCACCACACGAAGACTCACCACACCGAGACTCCATGTGATTCGTCTACTTTGAGCTCGCCTACTATTGTCTCCAGCTCCGCTGCTGTCTCTAGCTCCCCTGCCGGTCCATCTAGTTCTGTTGCTGCTATCACCAGCTCCGCTGCTATCTCTAGCTCCCCTGCCGGTCCATCCAGCTCCGCTGCTGTCTCCAGCTCCCCTGCCGGTCCATCCAGCTCCGCTGCTGTCTCCAGCTCCCCTGCCGGTCCATCCAGCTCCGCTGCTGTCTCCAGCTCCCCTGCCGGTCCATCCAGCTCCGCTGCTGTCTCCAGCTCCCCTGCCGGTCCATCCAGCTCCGCTGCTGTCTCCAGCTCCCCTGCCGGTCCATCCAGCTCCGCTGCTGTCTCCAGCTCCCCTGCCGGTCCATCCAGCTCCGCTGCTGTCTCCAGCTCCCCTGCCGGTCCATCCAGCTCCGCTGCTGTCTCCAGCTCCCCTGCCGGTCCATCCAGCTCCGCTGCTGTCTCCAGCTCCGCTGCTATCTCTAGCTCCCCTGCCGGTCCATCCAGCTCCGCTGCTGTCTCCAGCTACCCTGCTGGTCCATCTAGTTCTGTTGCTGCTATCACCAGCTCCGCTGCTATCTCTAGCTCCGCTGCTATCTCTAGCTCCGCTGCTATCTCTAGCTCCGCTGCTATCTCTAGCTCCGCTGCTGGTCCGTCAAGTTCTGTCGCGGGTCCTTCTAGCTCCGCTGCTGCCTCTAGCGCCGTTGAATCTTCTTCCCAAGAGGCAGTATCTTCTGCTGCTTCAAGCTCTGCATTGACTACTGAGAGATCTAGTGCCATCACATCTGTTGCATCTCCAGTAACCCCTGGTTCTTCAAGTGCTTCGGGAGTTTCCTCCACTAGTGAAGGTGAAGTCACGGTGACTCTGACTCCTGTCGAGACTACTACTGTCACCGCATCAGCGAGTGTTGTTACTGTCACTGCTTCGGAGACTACGGTTATCACTGTGACCTCTTGTGGTGAAAATGGATGTAGTTCGATTCCTGTAACTACAGGTGTAACCGTTGTTACCAAGACAGTCAGCGATGTTGTTACTAGCTACACGACTTACTGCCCATTGACTACTACTCAAAGTCAAACTGCTGCGATTGAAACCGAGACCACCACCGTGACTGATGAGGTTACCACTGTTGTTACTGTTACTCAATGTAACGGTGACTCATGTTCCACTACACCTGTTACAACTGGTGTGACTGTTGTCACTGTGACTACAGGAAATACTGTTACCAGTTTCACTTCCTTGTGCCCATTAACTGGTACCACCAAGACCATAGACGCTACCCCCACCACTGACTGTACCACTACTAGCACAGGAGAGGCAGCCCCTTCCGGCAACAATGGCAAGGATTCCACCACCACCGACTGCACTACCACCAGTACCGATGCAGCCACTACCTTATCCACCTCTAAGTGCACCACTTCAGCTACTAAGGGCGAAAGTAAGACCACAGGTTTCATCTCCGTTTACAACAAGCAAGCGATTGAGTCGAGCTTGGCAACACCTGTTTCTTCTTCGGCAACAGTCACCAATTTGCTGAGCTCCAGTGCGGCTTCATCAGCCGTCGCCGTCTCTTCTTTTGAGGGAGGTGCTACTAGCACAAAGGCTGGTGGCGTTCTTTCGCTTCTTGCTCTTCTCCTAGCCATTTTCTAAAATTGTTAACACCAACACAATTTAACTTTTATTCTCTTTCATTCGGACTGGTTTTCTTTTAAATTGCTTCAAAATTTTCATTCTATCGTTTCCTATTTTCGTTTCGTCTCGTTTTACTTCATAGACTTTTCAATGATAAAAAATAACAAAGCACTTTTGTAGTATTTTATATTCTACCATACAGAAAGATTTCTTTTATTACCATACCGTTGAGGATGCCACTATACACAGGAAATAGTCAATAATAATAAAGTATGTTGAAATGAAATGCCTTTATCGTAAATGTCGTGAGATGTACGCAGAGCCATGCTGTTGAAATGGGCCCGTTGTGCATGTTGAGTGCACTTCCCGCGTATGTTAAACAAACATATTTTTTTGTAGTTTCGCTAGAGACTTTTTGATCAATGAAATCACCTATACATCTGGAAGGTTGAGATCATCGACTAATTTGAATATGTTTTCGTTACCCTCGAAAAAGTTGTTGTTCACAAGATTACACAAGATGAAATTGCCACTGAAATCATTCATGAAAGAAGTAAACTTGGAGATGTTTTCTTGATCAACATTCAAATCTCTGATGATGTTACTCTGGTAGATTTTAACCCACTCATCGATAAGACGGAACACTTCGTCCTTCCAGGCGAGGAATGAAGTCTGTTCAACGATCGTAGGTTGAAGAATCTCTTCTCCAGGGAAAACACCCCAGGTAACGGCGTTGATGTCGTTTTCTTTAGTATTGGAAACGAGTTCTCCGTTCTTGTCAACTGAGTAGTAGGTGATGGTGTTGGCACCATTGATCTTGTTGAAGGTATCAATCCTATCTAATAAACGGTTCAAGACATCTTTGTGGACAAAGAATTCGAGGTATTGTTTTTGGTAAACATAACCATTCTTTGGCCCCCATCCGTAAGTCTTGTCATTACTTCTAACAGCATTGAGACTTGGTTGAGAGTTCATGGTGATGAAACCTTTTTTATTCAAATTGATCAAAGCATCTCCAATAACTGTAGTATCCTTACCGATTGGGCCATCTGACCAAGGAAGAGAAGTAAGGTCCCCCTTTAAATAACGAATGGTTAAGTCGGCAAACTCTGCAAGGTTACGAGGAGATCCCCAGAGTTCAAAAGCCCGTTTGGGAGACTGTCTGAGAAGGTCAGCAGCAAACAAATCAATGTCACCAAACGCGGGAGATCTGGAGTCACCCCATCTACCGTTGGGAAATTCATCCCAGCCAGAAGTCCGAGAAATATAAGAATGTTTCCTGTTTCTCCAAAAGATGGGTCTGATAGTTTCCTTAGACCTCAGAGGGTTAAGGGACTTTCTCCAAGGTAAGATGTCCCCACCAACATCACATTCCCTTACCGACTCCACAAGGTTAAGACGTTCTAAAATCATGATGGTGGATCTTTCAAGATTCATGGTATAGAAGTGGAGATGCTTGATGTATCCGGAATTAATCAATTGCTGACACATTTCGCTCACAAGTTCAGTACCCTTGGCTCTGACGAGATAGTCATCTTCTTTGATGGGCTCAAGAGCGTCGAGGAATTTTTGAGGAACAGAAATTTGCGACCATTTTGCTCTTCTCATGAAAGCAGAATAGGTAGATATAGGCATAATTCCAGGAATGATGGGTAAATCAATTCCAATCTTTCTCACCTTGGAGCACCAGTCAATGAAGTTGTCTGCATCATAAAACATTTGAGTAATAATGAAGTCTGCACCAACATCGCATTTCTCCTTGAGATATGCAAGAATTTTGTCATCGTTGTTCTCTTCAGGATGTCCTTCAGGATAGGCTGCAACACCAATGTTAAAGTGGTCACCATACTTTTTACGGATGTACATGATCAAATCTTTGGCATACTTGAAATCGCCGGTAGACTCCGATCCATCCAAAGGTGGATCTCCTCTTAATGCTAAGATGTTTTGACAACCCGAAGTATAAGCCTTTTCAAGTGCCTCGTCAATTAGTTCCACCGGCATGTTGGTACATGTTAAATGCATACAAGTGTCAAGTCCAAGGGCAGATTGTGCAGTATAAACCATATCATTGGTCAAAGTAGAGCTTCTTCCACCAGCATTCCAGGTGATATCAATGAAAATAGGATTTAAATCGTACATTCTATCCATACGATCGTATAAGTTTTGGACACCCTGGGCAGTTTTGGGGACGAAAAACTCAAACGAGAACGTAGCTGGAGGAGGATTCTCCACTGCATGAGCCTGCTCCAACTTCTGGAATATTTTCATAGCGACTGGACTAGAACTGATAGAAGAAGAAGTAGATGGTGAAATATTTCCGATCGCAACGTGGATGATTTTTTTCATAGAAAAAAATCACCGGTTCCGCTGATCGCACGTGATTTTGGTTATTACTCATTTGGTCTCAGCATAATTCCGCCCGTTGTCTAAACAACAGATTTAGTCGTCTTGTTTCATAGCACCTTCATACATAGGGGTGTACAGGGGTAAGTTGGGCCCAAATCAGCTAGATGCCCTGGATTCGAAGACTACAGAAGCCTGAGTCATCATCTGTAGATGCGCGCACCGGCATTTGGCCTACGGTTACATTTGTCTGTGCCACTTAAGGCGCCTAGGAACCAAAAACATCGATTTAAACTAAATCGATGCTATCTTCGTATCAGAGATTTTAATATACGTCTCACTCAGTGGCTGGAATCGGATGCCAGTCTCTGCTCGAGACGTATGCGGTCCATCTGAAGCTTGAGAAAGTCATAGATAACATTTAACTTGGCCAAGGTGGTCAATCGAACATCACCGGTTAGACTGTAGAACTCCACGAGGGCGTCAATTTGTTTAGGAGGCAGACTGGCTAGCATTTGAGTTGTGAGTGGTGGGTGGTTGAGAGACTTTCCGTGTTGGTTATTGGGCCAATAGATCTTGTCATCTTTACTCCTAATAAAGGAGTTGCGCAAAGTCACCGTGTGGTACTGCTGACGGTAATTGATTTTGAGCTCTAAATCAGTAAATCGATAGTTGATTTGAAGATTCAACTGCTGGATGTTGGTTTGAGTCCATTCGTTAAGACTTTCGATTTCTTTCCTGAAGGCATCGATGTCTGCCCGGAGATCATCCATAGACTTAGTACTAGAGATTTCCATGCGTTTGATATCATCTAGAACCTGCTGCACAGCAAACTTTTGAAGCAGCTGTGCTTGGTTGAGCGAAGATTGTACTCCACAAACACAAGCTTCGTGATCATCGAGGGCTGGGTCAATTAGCGCAGGGCCAGTGAGTGCATGGACCACAGGCACAGGAGCATGTTGAGTTTCAATGGAAGAATCCACTGTATTGAGATTTACAGATGCCTTCTGAGGACCGTCGCTCAAACTGTCTGGCAGCTTCTCTGAATCAATACTAGCTTCCTCTAGAGTGCTAATGATGCTGGGAATGTGCATTACGGCATCTGTTGAGGGAGTACCAGTGACTGGAGTCATCTTAAAAAGATCGTTGCTTGCTGGAGACTTCAAAAAGTAGTCGTTGCCGTCGGAAGTCATGCTTGGTAAAGAGATGTTGCAAAAAAAAAAAAGACGCTGCTACAAACGCACATAAATGCTGCCACCCCCACCACCACATATCGTGCTTCAGCATAGCTCATCTAGTATTGAATATATAGCACTAGCATTATTTACAAGGAAAAAAATTAAAGCTCGTCATGGGTAATGTCGACTTGAGGGGAGGCATTGACTTTCTGTAAGGCTCCAACCTCGTCATCGTACGTGATCCACTCCGGGATCCGACGTTTGGCACTGTCCAACTTATTTTCTTTTGTCAACGGGTTGTTGCATAAATCAATCACCTTGGCAGAGTCAAATGTTTCATCGGCACACCAAGTTTCACACCAAAGCCATTCCTGAGGCAAGCTATGGATCTTGATCCACCGTTGCATGTTATTAGGAAGGTCTTGGTCTAAGTTTGACAATGAGTTAGGATCGGCTGAAAGTTTCTGATAATGAGACCGGAGTCGGTCACCAGCTGCCACAGCTCTGAACCTGTTCAAGTCAACCACGAATAATGCACTGATGTGATACTTGTATTTGTCTTCAAGCACCGATGTCCAGTATCCATCTTTCCAAAACCGGAATCCATCCATCTCTTTACGGGAGTCACACATGGGGGTAAACCCATATGGTGCTCCCTCCAAGTCTAATTCAACGAGCTCCGTTAAATCGGTCCGGACAATTGAGTCGGCGTCTATGAACACCACTTTGTCTAGATTTTGAGGGAAAATGACGTCAAGAAATAAGATCTTGTAGCCCCAAATAGCTCTCTGTTTTTCTCGCTGGTCCCGTAGCCAGATAGGCCACTTGTATGTAATCAATTCATATTCAAAGTTGTGTGTTTGAGATAGAATCAGAAGTAACTGCTTGAAATCAGCACTGATGTAATTCTCAATGATCCAGAATTTGACCGACTGCTTGGTGTGCTTTCTAACCGAGGTCATCATGATTCCCAAAAGTCTCTCGTAGAGGTGCCCACTGGCAATTGAGAAGACATTTATACCAGCTTGCCTAGATGAAATTTGAAAAGGGTCCGTTAGAAGGCTTTTATCTTCATACCCTGGGTTCTTGCGAAGACGTACATGTATGTCCCGTCCCCCAAGCGAAAAGATCTCAATGTCCACGTCTGCGACTGGCTGGTTATTGGCAATATATCTATTCTCGGTAGCAGACAAAATAGAACAGTGCCTCTCACTTTTGCTGTCGGGCTTCACACGGAGCTTCGACACCCCCGGTGATGCCTGAAGTTGAAAATATCCAAGCCATGCCATCACAATAGTGTCAGAAACGCTATTTCCATTAACAAGCTCCAACTCAGTTCCGGTAGAAGGAACAGCATATTTTACATCGTACGAGGTTCCCTCCACCAAGATGCTTTTCAATTCAAACACCCCCCGGTAATGTGCAGATGTATCACCGCCAACCTTGATATTATCTAAGTCCGTGTTGGCCTCCTTACTGGTGAGAATCCATTTATGGGGGCTATCGACATTCAAAGTGAGCACCTCATCTAGTAAGCTGCTAAAAGTGGCATTGAACAGGGCGAGGAAGTTTCCATTAACGTCGAACTGGGGTTTAGAGGAAGGGAATACCCCCTTGTAAAAACGCTTAATCTTGAAATCACTCAGAAGGGGCTGAAGTAGAACTCTAGCATTTACAAATTCCAAATCAGAAACTGCCTGAAGAATAGATACCACCTTTTGCGAAAATTCCTCCATGGGATCAATGATCACCAAAATATCCACCTCTCTGTTAGAGTCAAACTCATGAAGATCAAATGAGTGGGTCATGTCCAAGGATGAAAAGTCAAACCGTGACACCTCGTCTTGGAAGAATACATCATCAGTGTAAAACGATTTAGTGATCACCGAAGACACCAATTCAAACCAATCCCCGTCAGTGTACCCGAGAGTATTGAAGTCTACGAGATCCTTCAATGCAAATGTTTCAGGGTACGCTTTGATCAAGTCACTGATAATACTGAGCCGCTGTTTGAATTCATACTCCACCAAAAGATTGAGTTCCTTGGCCATGAATATCTCATCGAGGCGGAAAAAACGTGAGTTGAACATAAGCGATGGTCTGTGCATTTGAATCTCATTCCTCTCCAACAAATTGAGGACATCGGAATCGACATCTCCTGGTGGGAAGGATTGTGTTCTGAGAAAGTCTCTGATATCCTTTGCCGTATTTCGTGTTAGTGACTTGGATCCAAATTTTTCACTTAACTTCATCAACAACTCCTTCTTTGAAGACGTGTTGATTATTCTTATCTGCATTGAGCTTTTGCTCATGGAAATGATGTCTGCGATTTCACAAAACTGAGACTTCAACAATTCGTCGTTAAAATTACCCACAAGCCAAAACGTACCGTAGACACCACTCCCCTCTTTTGAAAACACAACCGATTCTTTAATCAATTCTTCAGAAATCTTTTTATACCTAATATCAAGAGGGTCTCTTGGAATCACCCGTAAATTTCTCTCCAGCTTGGCGTTTGCGTAAATGATGTCCTTCAATTTCTTACCAGTATCAGTGCCTTTATGAATGTGGTGCTGAAGTAGTTTTACATCTTGAGCAACCTGGTTACGCATCTCGGTTTGCCATGTACCTCCTTGCATTTCGTGAATGACTCCGTTGATGACCACCGATGGAACATCGAGGGAATATTTGCGGAGAGTGAGACGATATTCGGCGTAACTTGGGTGATCACTTGGAATAGGAACACTATTAAACACTTTTTCTTCCTCATCAACGGAGCTGGTTTCAAAGTACTTGTAGAGAATGGCCATCGCCTCTTTGGGGCTCCCATTTTCGACCAAAAAATAGAACAATTGAGCCAATCGCTCGTCCCGAGGATCTTGACTAGTGAGTGGAAGAATTCCAATTTGCTTGGGAATGCCCTTGTCCAAGAAAAACTGGGCAAAAGTGAAGAAAACTTTGAGCTGTTCTTTGTGGGCAAAATTGATAACGAAGATCAAGTCATGGACATTTTCTCGAAGAGCAGGAATTTGTCCATGTGGCATGTTGGCAACGCTTGGACCAATGTACGATTCCTTTCTATCGGTTAGGTAAAAATCGTAGCTGGCATCCTCCTCGACATTATTAAAAAAGAGCACTCCACCTCTTTCTTTTACAGAGGGATCGAACACATCTTTATAAAGAGTGAATCTGTTTTCATTATCACCCATGATGGTGTTTCCTCGGCGAAACTGAGACTCTTTGACAGCGCTGAGCAAAGCAAACTTGGAAATAAGCTTCTTTGCCTGATGGACTGAGAAACCCAATCCCTCAAGCTCTCTTATGATTGCAAGCTCGCCAGAGATCTTTTGTCCAAGAGTAAGAAGATCCAAGTGACGTTGTGGGATTACCGCTCCATTAACATAAATACCATTTGCACCTTCAGAAGTACCCACTTGCTTATTTTTTTCCATGACGTCCTTCACGCCAATATAATCATCACTGTAGTTTTCTATGTCATGAGCGTACATAGGAAAATTTTCAAGTATGTTCAAAAGGGAATTATAGGGGTCAGTCTGCTTCATCACATAGTTTACAAGCTTGTAACCAAGATCCTCAGGTTTTTCAACAGCCCTAGCCTTCGGAGCTGTTGATTCCTTTGTTATTCTTAAATCCATGGACCTTTTAGGCTCAGAGCGATCATCAATCGCCAAATAATCGGTCCGCTTTAGTGTGAGATCAACACCATATCCAGATAAGGATTCAGGGATATCCTCTTCAGAAGGGGAGTACCGCCATACAAACTGAAGTTTCCCATCCACAGCACTCATGTAGAGGTTTCGAAACATTTCTGCGAAAGAGTCGGACACGCCATCTCCGTAGAGAACAAGCAATGGAGTACTGGAGTCTACTCCAATTATGCGATCAAATGCTAGTGGTTCAACACTCGACTTTGTGTCTGTTTGTAGGGCGTATAAGTCGTCGGTAGAACAGTACACCTTGTCGTTATACAGAACCCAGGAGTTACCATCAATGGCATTTCCGAACGAGTCTTGTTGACATTCGCTCTCAAAAAGATGCTTTACCTCTGCATAGTGGGTGTAATGGGCCTGAATTCGAGGAGAGTAGATCTTATTGACCAAGTTGAAATTCACCAAAGATCTGGACGCTTGATCCACCTCCAAGGCAGAAACCACTTGATTGTAGAGCATTTCGTCCGTTTTCTCGGCATCATCGTCTTCGTTGTCATCATCATCGCCGAGGTCATCGTCACCTTCCACGCCCACCACTTTCTTAGCTACTGGAAGATACCACGAATCATTTAGCGCAGCATAGCTTTCAATCAAGCTGAGCTGGAAAGGAGCCTTCGACCATGGTGCTTGAACTGATATTTCAAGAGACGCCCCATTAACTAACACCAACCACAGTAGTAGCACGAAAGGGAAAAGCATATCGTAGGTTGGTCTTAGAGCTGCCAAAATCAAGGCGCGGACTTTTTCTGGTCCATCCACCATCACAGGGCTCCAGGCTCCATCCACATCCGATGAGAAGAACCTGACAGAGGCTAAAAGATGTGGCTGTATCTTCAGGGATAAGCGGCCGTCGTATAGTACACATCAAACCGTTGAGGAAGGAAGTAGGCTACTTGTTCGGGCTCCCAGGCGTGGCTCTACTGTGACCTTTAGAGGGGTCTTGGGCTGTGGCCGAGTCTACTTTGTTAAAACAGGCTATTCGTATCTTGAGTCGCCAAACAGGACTACAGTCTTGCTGTAGAATTTTATAGGCCCCACCTTTATTGGACTTTATTACCATTCTGTTGATGGGCTTTGGAGTGTAGTAGTGATTTTCCTCATTAAGCGCGGCCTATTATTTCGATCATAACATTCAGCATGTCTTCCGCATCAGAGCATGAAGAGGACTTGGGTCTTTCGTCTGAGGGAGAGGGCTCGTTCAAGGATCCTCTTGACAACTTGGACTTTGAATTGAGCAGCGAAGACGAGTATTCTGATGAGCAGGTGATCTTTTCTTCTGATGAAGACGCGGGTGGAGATGATGACTTGGATGAAGACTATGACTTCCGGGAAGCATTGCGACTTGCCAGTAACTTCAGAGGGAAGAAGAAAAAGACCTCTTCGCTGAGGCTGTACTGGAAGCGAAAGATGATGAGAAGTTCTAACCGAGAATTGGACCCTGAGGTCAGAATGAACCTCTCGCTTGCCAATGAAGCGTTTGTTAGAAAAGATCTACAGGTGGCATTGAACTTGTACCTTGAAGTTATCAAAAAGGATCCTCGTAACTTCAATGCCTATAAAACATTGGGAGAAATTTACAAATCACAGGGTCGTCTTCACGAGTGCTGTAATTATTGGCTTCTCGCAGCAAACCTTCACCCATGGGACTCCCCCTTCTGGGCGCAAGTGGCGGAATTGAGTGCTGAACTTGAGTACGTTGACCAGGCAATATACTGCTATTCGCGAGCTATTGCATCAGATCCCACCAAGAACCCAGAGTACGTGTTAGAAAGGGCCATATTATATAAGGAAAAGAAGCAGTTTGGAAGAGCACTAGAGGGGTTCCAGAAAATCCATGCTCTCTTCCCCACCGATGCTACTATTGTCAAAAACTTAGCCAGTGTTTATGTGGAGCAAAAGCGGTTGAATGATGCCATCAACTTGTACATGAACATCTTGGCTCTGAACATGAACCCAACCGACAAGCCGGTGCCGCAGTTTGGCTGGACCGAACTAAACATTTTATGTGAACTTTATGTCACCCAGCATTCGTATCTGATTGGAATCAAGGTAATCAAACTCGTGTCTCGGTGGCTTCAAGACCGAACCTACGAAACGTGGTGGGACCTACAAGACCTCGACATCGAGTTCGATGAGAGAAGAAATGCGGTGTTAGATCTGAGACTGTTGGAGGAACGGGAAAAGGCCCACGGAAAACAGTTCGAACTACCCATTGATATAAGATTCAAGCTCGGTCTACTAAGGCTTGGCTTGGATCACAAGGATGAGGCGCTTTTCCACTTCGACTATCTTCTTGACGAGACCGACGACATAAGTGACTTGCATGTGGAGGCTGGAAAGGCGCTTGAGACCCAAGGATACAACAAGGAAGCCTTGACTTTTCTCGAGCGGGCTTACGAGAATGAGGAAGAGCGCACGGTCGAACTTCTCCAGCTCATGGGAAAATGTCACTTGGAACTTAATCATTACTTCCAAGCCAAGAACATATACCTGAGCCTTGCACGGGATTTACCTGATGATATGGATGTGAAGTTGGCGTTATCGGAAGCGCTTTTCCACCTAGGAAATGTGGAAGAGGCCAGCCAGTTGCTCCGAGAAGTCACCAACACAGCGGAAGCATCAGGCATTACCCAGGAAGAAAATATTCCAAATGATGACCGGACCCCACTCATCAAGAATACAGAACGAATCAAGCGGAGCTCCAAGCCCACGGACGAGGAAAAGATGGAGATTGAAAACAACGCCAAGCGGAAGGTGCTCGAGAAATTCCATCGGATGCAACGGCTTCAGGATGCCTTAGAAAAGGGTGATACTGTTGCCGCTGCTACTTGGATCAAGCTAGCTTCCCAGTTGGTCGAAATGTTCATGGGTGTCCGCAGCTTTTTCCCCAGGGATAAGAATCGACTTTTCAAAGGAATAATCCTCTACAAGCGCAAGAAGCAGATGGGTATTGACGAGAAGCTTGCTCGGGTTTACAACCTCTACGAGGGCATGGGTGATTCCGACAACCTGCGGCACGAAGTGACTTCAGTGACTGAGTTCCGAGGTCTCTCATACGACCAGTGGTTCTTTGTATTCATCCAGTATGCGCTCTTGCTCCATCTGGTGGAAAAAAATACGGAGTACTCTGTCCAAATTGTGGACGTGTGCCAAAGTGTCAGTGTTTTTGTTCAGGATAAAAACAAAAGCACCATGATGAAGCTTTTGAGGCTTCTTTTGAGCATCACTCAAGACGACTACAACAATGTGATGATTAATGTGCGTCATTTTTTAATCACCAATCAGTTTTCCCCGTATATCCTCAAGATCTTCATGTGTTGTTTTGCCAGTGGAGTTAAAGCTTGGCAAACATTCAGTAATCCCAATCATCAGAAATTCTTCCTCCGTCACCTCAAAGCATTTGACGGAGTGGTGAGTTCATCCAAGAAAGCAGGAATGGCCAACGTTACCATTAGTCAGCCTGTCCCGGTTACTCGTGGACACCCCCAGCTTCTTTACATCTACGCCAACCTTCTTGGTGGTACGAGAAGTGTTGTATCGTCAATTGTTTATCTCAATTGGGCGTACAAGTACTATAATAAAGACCCCATGGTGTGTCTCGTACTTGGCCTTGCGCACGTACATCGGTCCATGCAGAGACTAAGCACCAACCGTCACCTTCAACTTCTCCAAGGTATTAGCTATCTTCTTGAGTATAAAGAGCTCCGGGAGCAGAATGCCACTCAATATGAGCTTCAGGAAATTGAGTTTAATTTTGGAAGGCTTTTTCATATGTTAGGACTTCCCTCCATTGCCGTGAGACACTACGAAAAAGTGTTTACCTACTCAATAGACGACAAGGACTATGATCTCTCAATGGAAGCAGCTTACAACCTCTCGTTGATCTACGTGTTCTCAGGCAATACTGCCTTGGCCCGCAAAATCACCGAACAACATCTTATCGTCTAATTAGAAGTGTATAATAGTGTAATATCATAAGTGTCAGGCTGCAAAGATTGACGCGAAAGAAAAATAAAAAAATACTCCACTTTCTCATCTCCATGGTTAGAATTAAACACAGATACATTCTCTTCGAGATTTTGTATCCTCCCACAATGAATGCCAAGGGCCAAGCATATGAGGATTTCATTTCCTTTAGTCAGTCGCCACAAGCGACGTTACTTTCGCTTCACAAATCATCTCCGTCATCGATTGATCCTAAGGTGTTAATACAAACTATAAGAAGATGCATCGAAGAACATTATGGAGAATTCGGAGCTGGGCTTTCCAATGCTAATCTTGTGATGAAATACTTCAGCAACAAGACATCAACTGGAATTTTAAGGTGTTCTCGACAAGGCTGTCCATATGTGGTAGCCGCTATCACTCTTTTGACCCGTATCAATGACAAGGAGGTGGTGATCAAATGCGTGCATGTGAGTGGAACTATCAAGAAGTGTGAACAGTACTCTACTCGTCGAAGCAGAAACCTCATGAATGAACTCATCAGCATTAACGGCAAGACCGATGAATTTAGCGACATCTTTGCATCGTTTGAAAACAGTTCCACGCAAGTTAATGACGAAAACACGAGTGACTGAACGCGTTTCTATTCGCTAGACGGTAGCTACGGCATTTGCATCGAGCGTGGGGTAGGAATGAAGGTTGATGAAATGATGGAGATGGTGGTGTACGTGCGTTGATATGCGCTTAAGGGGAAGATGACTGCGGTATTATTTACTCCATACTTAAGCATGGCCAGATCCATCATCAAGAAATTTATACCACTACTATGACCACGGACTATTCCATTTATTTGGTAACGGATTCCACCATGATCCCAGAGTCCTCTACTTTTCTCAAGCAGGTGGAGGCTTCCATAAAAAATGGTGCCACCTTGGTGCAACTTCGTGAGAAGACCCTTGGCACTCGGGATTTCATTGATAGGGCCTCAAAGGTACACGAATTGACGAAGAAGGCGGGAATACCTCTTATCATCAACGATCGTGTTGACGTGGCATTGGCAGTGGATGCAGAGGGTGTTCACGTCGGCCAGGATGACATGCCAGCATCGTTGGTCCGAAAGATGATTGGAAGTGACAAGATCGTTGGGGTTACTTGTTCCAACCCCAAGGAGACCACCGAAGTATGCGAAGAGGGAATTGCTGACTATGTGGGAATTGGAACTGTATACAAGACCAATACCAAGAAGGATACAAAGACCCCTGAGGGTTCGGGCCCCATTGGCATGCGCAAGATGCTCCAAGTTCTTCGCCAGCACAATCAAAAGGCATCTAAGCCAATTAAATGTGTGGCGATTGGGGGAGTAAACCAGCACAATGCCACTAAAGTGATGTACCAATGTGCAATTCCTGGTCAGCGCCTTGATGGGGTGGCGATCGTGTCTTGCATCATGGCGTCGGAAGATGCCGCAAAGTCCACCCGTGAGCTTGTAAAGGCATACCGGGAATCCATGCTTTGGACTGGAAATCTTGTAACTACCAATAGCCAGTTATCGGCTTCAGTATCGGGTCCGGTCGTCCACCATATTACCAATAACGTGGTGAAGAATTTTAGTGCCAACGTAACGCTTGCTGTTGGGGCACTGCCCATTATGTCTGAGCTCGGAGAAGAATTCGAGGAGTTCACTAGCATTCCAGACATAGCCTGCGTGATCAATTTGGGCACACCTACTCCTGAGCTCATGAATGTTTTCTTGCGTGCGCTCGAAGTCTACAACAAGCACGGAAAACACATCGTGCTTGACCCAGTGGCATGTGGAGCAACCAAGGCGCGATTGAATGCGTGTGCTACGTTGTTGAACGCGGGCCAACCCTCAGTTATCAAGGGAAATGTGGGGGAGATCCATGCAATCTACAAACTCACCAGTGCCTATGCGAACGACGAATCTGACAGTATACTCATGCGAGGCGTCGACTCCATTGCTTACTTCAGTGAGAAAGAAATCATCCGCATGGGTAAGGCGGTGGCTGAAGACTTCAGACTCGTGGTGGTGGTTACAGGAAAGAGCAACTATATCATCGATGGCGTCAAAGGAAGCCCCACAAGTAAGGTAGAAGGGGGCCATGAACTACTTGGCCGGATAACTGGGTCTGGATGTTCGCTTGGAAGTGTTATTGCCGCTTACTTGGCTCAAAATACCAACTTGGCTTTCAATATTGCTCAGACAGTGGAGATGGCAGTAAGAGTTTACAACAATGCTGGTAAACTTGCAGGTGAACACGCATCTGCCCCCGGAACTTTCGTTCCCAAGTTTCTTGATAGTCTATATACCACCACTAAGGGTTGAGCTGCGAGTATCATCATGGAACTCGGGCTAACCGATTGACCAACATGACATAGCTTATGTAATCTAAACTCATCTCGCGATATAAACAGATAAGGGTTGTAACTCCACAAACCACACCATGGTCCGTCCAGCTCCAGCAGCGACGCGTCAAGCCGCAAACAAGCCGAGTCCAGTTTCCCGAATATCCAAAATCGGTTCACTTAAGAGGTTTGCTGACAGGGAATATGCGACCGACCTTCTCCACCAAGTTGCAAAGCTCGTGGCTCCCATCATTCACGAAAACAAGTTTACAGTGGGAACACTATGTGAAATGTTCCCCAAGAATGGGAACCTTCTTGGCTTGAATGTAAACCGAGGCCAAAAGATTCTTTTACGACTTCGGTATCACCTGAACGACCGACTGTTTTTGCCACTAGGGGACATTGTGGGAACATTTCTCCATGAATTGACCCATAATTTATATGGACCCCACGATGCCAAGTTCTACAAGTTTCTCGATGGTCTAAAAAATCGCTTTGAGGAACTTCAGCTGGATCCAACACTGACGTCGTATGTTGCCATCGAAGAAAGACTAGGAGGTGGTGCTGGTGATTTCTACAAGTCGGTCCGGGACAAACGGATCGAAAAACTTGGAAAGGGTATGTACAAGGCCGAGCGCCGCAAGTTGGGAGCGGCATCTAGTGGTATCACCAAGCCCAAACTGAAGGAGGAAATTCGCCGTACCATGCTTGAGGCAGCGGAACGAAGGCTTCGAGACTCTGAGTGGTGTTCTCTGGGGCGGGAGGCGTCTCTCGAACCCTACAGCGACTTGGAAATTGTGGAAATAGGAGAACCTTTCCATAAAACTCTAGATGAATTTGCCGCCGCCCCCGCCACATCGGAGAGATTTCAGGAGTATAAGGACATTGTTGATCTTACAGAAGACGAAACTGGGTCTGCCCATGAGCCCATCATCGTCATTGACGCCATGGAATCCTCCAATGCAGACGACTCATCTGACAGTGCGAACGATACCTTACTCCCGTCATTGGAGTCTGGGACTTTCGCAACCGGGAATGTCCATAAAGAAGACGACTGCGAGCCTATTCAGTACATGTTGTCGTCATCGCCCGGTCGCACTTTCATATTTGGTGATAACGAGCTACCGGTGCCCCGACAGAAAATAGTGGCGGACCTTAATTTCGACCAAATACTCCGTCGGGGCAGCTTAGTCGACACGCTGCTGGCCAGTGTGAAGAAAGCCATCAAAAAGAAGAGAAAGCCCCGTGCTAAGGCACCACCAGCCAAAGCAGAGCCCAAGGCGCCTCGCAAGACAGTCCGGAGAATTGGATTTGACGAGTTGTTTAAAGAGGCCCGATGAACCTCCCCCTACTTATAGACATTTACCTCGTGAAATAGACATTTAACATCGTTTGCTGAAAGTTGCCATTCGGCCATGTCAGGTGGTGATACACGCAATGGGTACGACTATTCCTGCACACGCATTATTTGGCCATAGCATACGATCAATAACCATCTACTCCTCCTATCAAATATTACGCAGGCTAAAATTGCGTGTTAGATATACCAGGCACCCTCTTTCTTCCCAGCATCAAGCCATACCCTAGTGGTCAAACTTCTGTCCGAATGACATCCAAAGAAACTGAACCAACCAGTCCCGACGACACGCCCCTCAAAAAGCTGATTCTTTCAACCTCTAGTTTTAAAAACATGCTCTCATCGGTTTCCAGCTCGGGAGCACTGACTCCCATGAAGAAAACAGACTCAGTTACTAACCTTACTCGGTCTGCATTATTTGGCATCTTCAATGATAACTCCACCTTGAATCTTTCCAAAGATGAAGATGAGACATATGTGACAGTTGAAGCAGCCGCCACCCCAAAGCAACCTGAGACTCCGCCTCCCACCGTGCAACCTTCCAATGGTCTTCTAAAGTGGACAATTAGGTTCATTATTGTTACCGTTTGCTCATATCTCTACAACGAAGTCACCAACCACATTTACGACAACCATACCAACCAACAAACGGTACCATCAATTTTCTTTACGCGAGTCGTGTTGGCTGAATTTGTGGAGAAGCTCAGGCCCTTTGACACTTTCAAAGAGGACGAAGGGTTTGAATTGCTTAACACTGGCTTGGGGTTGTTGATACAGGGCCTTCTCATGTCATCCATCCACCCATTAATGGATCGCATCCTTCCCCCTCTCTTCTCCAAACGTCTTTTATCCTCCAATCCCAATCCCGGCAACAACTCTAACCTTGTTAACGATGTCATAAGATCCATTATTACTTACTTGGGAATTTCCTACGCCATTCGCAAAATTGAATGGGCTTCCGCTCTCCAAGCTGCCATGACCTGGTCGTTATTGAACCCTGGCTTGTGGCTCCTACTTGATGGTACCGTCGGAGGGCTTATTGCCGCTTGTTCCAGTGCGGTGATTGCATGTTCCTCCATTTGTTTCGGCAACCGTGACTTTCTCGTCTTTTTGGTCAACAAGGATGTTAACGACTTTTTCGCTACGTGTTTATGGGTGAGTAGTTTTTTCTTCTGTGGACTCATTATCTTTGGGAAGCTCGGCCGCGCCCTCTACGCCTAGATGGACCCAGCCTTGCCTAGACCCGGCCCCCAGCGCGGCCGCCCCAGTATTGGAATTTAGGCCCGCGGCCCGGCCCTACCTCCTTTAGTCCCTCCATGTGCCGGCGAAATCACACGTTTACTATCCGGGCCCATCTACCCATCTGACTTTCTTACTCACCTTCTCTAGCGTCATTATCGGCACGATTTATCGCTCCACAGGGTACTTTAATCAATAGTTTAAGTCATAGCCATGTTGCACCTGCATACATGGATTACATACACGCTTTTCTGATTGGCCAATTATTCGCAGCGAATAACGACTCAAATAAAAAATTATACTCTCGAACACTCCTCCACAACATGAGCGGCGGACCAGTTCCAGTTTGGAAGAAGTATACTACCAGATCCACCGGAATCTGGGAATTGATTAGGAAGTTTTTGGTGCTTGTACCCAACAGATCTTCCGGTAATCCACTCGTGGCTCTTTACCGTCAATCTCCTCCTGGTGATAGAATCAAGGATGCCAAAAATTACAAAGATCCCATTACCATTCCTGCTGGTGATATTGTCAACAATGCATACCACAAACGTGATTACAGAAGAAATTATCCCAAGACTATTGGCTTTAACCAAACCAAGGTTTCCGGATTATTACAACTAGGATCTGCTGAGAAGCCCAGAATTTCCATCGGTAACAAGGGTTCCCAACAGCTTGCTACTTTCCAAGAGGATAAGAAAGTCAGCTTAGCATCTACCCTCACTTCGGTTTCCCCTGATGTGCTCAAGGGGGAACTTCTTGGTCAAAATGGAGAACCAATTGTTGCTCCCTCATTGAACAAATTCAAGTGGACCATCTTGAAGGAGCCCCAGCACGGTATGTACACCGACGACTACCCGGTTCGTATTTTTGCCGATGTTAAGCAACCTGCTTCCCATTAATTGCATCTGTATTTATATAAATAGATATTCCAGAAAATGATCGACAACATGTAGTCGAGTTGTGCTGATGCTAATTGCCTGTAGACTTTTGCGTGACGCTAAAGCAAGTTATGATGAGTCGAATACGAAAACCAAAGAGGAGGTGAAGGCATCCTCTGTATGGGCCCTGGACATGACACTCACTGAAGGCAAAAATCATTTGGTGACATCAGTAGGCACAGTTTGTGGGTTTGTGTCGGCTCAAGATACATACCTAATCTGAAGAGGAATTGCTGAACCCAAACCGTAGATGTTAAACCAAGTAACAAGGCTTTGGAGAGAAGAAACATCAAACTGAGCCATTCCCTCAGGCACCTCACATGGGTGTACCCAGTAATAAGGTAACCCCGATAGTGGATGGGAGTCAAGGGTCACTTTAGATTGCCTTAGTAAGCTTGACTCTGTGCAATTAAAGTGAACCACGGGTATTCTATAGAAGTCGTTGTAAGATATGATAAAATCCACCTTGATATCATTTATGGCAATCCACGTACAACACACGTAGTGACCACGTGAATCGACTTTGATATAGTTATTGACAATGGTCACCAACCCCAATGTCGAAGTCAAATGTTCTATGAGAACCTCATTGAATGATTCCAACACGTAATCAAATTGGGGTCTAGTAATCATGAGCCAACTTTTTCCATTCTCAGATTTTAGCTAATTTTACACCATGGTCAGATATTAAAGTACATTCCATTCATGTCAGTAAAACTAAAAAACTTACAGACTCCTAATTCTGCCATCACTTGTCATCCTTATCGTCGTTGGTGGATTCATGTAAAAGACTCAGCTTTCCATTGAACATTATTCCAGCATTGCTTCCACTGATAGAATTCCGGTTATAAATTTCTTTCACCTTCTCGGCATTTGGATGCCTGAGAGGAATTCCTCCCACTGCAGGCTTAGAACCAGTTTGCTTTTGCATGGCGTAGTCTCCACTGTCAAAGTACTTCTTGTCTTGAAATTTAGACGATAATATTTGCTGGGTGGTAGGTAATTTACCGTACATCTTGTATATTCTCAATTCCTGGGGAGATAATTTGGATAAATCGACGCTGGGGTCGGCTCTGATAGGCCCTAGAGGGTCTTCTTCAGAATAAGACATGGGGTGGAAGAGGATCAAAAGCACAAGGGTCTGGTTTTCAGTCATACCCCTTCGAAGGCGCGGTAGGGCACGTGCGCAGTCACGTGCAACTGGGAGCCAAGAGGTTGACCAACACGGTCAAATGGGGCACCACCACGAGGAGCACGTCAACGAGAAACACTATGTAGTCGTAGAGCTCAAGGGGGATGGGTATGCGATTGTGAAGTTTAGTAAGGTAGAAATTGAACTGCAATTCGTCTAAAGTCCGTTCGAAGCGGGCCTCATCGTAGGTAACGAAGTTAGCAGAAAAGTCAATGACGACATAAAGGTCAAGTGAGTCGGGAAATGCAGGATTGAGGGACTTGGAGTGAATATATTGATGGTCGATGGAGAAGTCGAAGGGCAGCGTGGCCGGCCAACAAAGCTTGACAGAAATGAGATCCAGGGAGTCAAAGGTGGAGCCCAAGTAATTGTTAACCCTGACAAGAAGCTGATTATGAGGCTTGGTAATTGTGTCGTAAGTGACGGTTATGGATAGGCTGCTGGGGTCAACAGATGCATATGAGTGTTTGGAAAGGATGGGGTAGCCATCAAGGACCAGGGTTGATTTGTTTATGGAGATGAGAGAGCCAGAAAGCGGTACGTGGGTGGGAATATCGTAGTAGTAGGGGATCTTGATGAGATGGGTTTCTGTATTGGCTAAGACAGTGAAGCAGAGGAAGCACCATACAATGAAGAGAAGAGAAGACATACTCGCGTCCGAAAAATAAACGGTCAGATATGTGAGTTAGTTATGAAAAATCAGGTCTAAGCGGCTGGTTAAAGACGTAAATCATTACATTACATAATTCGTGTACAAATGAAGACAGTTGTGACAGTCACACCACCAGTGATGGACGAAGTCGCCTACGACAGGGCAATCTTGCCGAGACCCAACTTCATATGGATGCTAATATTTTTCATGCGACGAACCAAATCGTCCACTAGATCGGAAGGGCATTTAAGATTCACATCGGTGTGCTCGATATAGAGGTCAAGGACATGGATGCCAAGCACAAATGACTCAAGGCTATGACTGAAGTTGCGTAAATTGAGTAGCCAACCGTGGAGCTGGAGGTGTTGTAAGCGAGGAAAGCGAGACACGTCAGTAAAGAGCTCGAATTGTCTCATGGACAAGTGCTTGTGCCAGCTGTGGTCATCATAATGGGAGAAGTTGATGGAGAGAAACTCGAGCGACGGCGAGTTCTGCTTGAGCGGATCCTGGAGAAACTCGTTGAACCTTTCTGAGAGAATGAACGGGTTGTTGTTCGAATAGAAGATTTCAAGTGTTTTGAGCGATCCAGATGTACTGAATTGGCCCAATTGAAACGGGTACTCCCAGGTGCAGTTGTTGATGACTAGAAGGGAGATGGAAGGAGCGAGGGAATCAATATCCTCAGACGGATCCCAGTTGAAATGGTACGAGTGAAGGATCAACTTGCTGAGATTGTGAAAGTTCGCAAGGTGAGATGCGCAGAACACCTTGAGGTTTGAAGAGCGGATGGAGCTGGACTGAGGGAGGTTGTGGGTACTAACAGAAGCATTCTGATCGAGATAGAGCGTGAGCACCTTCAATTGCGAGTTGCAACGATATTTTAGCCAGTTAGACGAGTTGATGGAGTTAATTAAGAGATGGGTCAATGATGGGAGCTTGGAAAGCACCCTATCGAAAATATCAATCTGCCACTCGCCATACGAATAGTAGTCAACGATGCGCAACTGCTCAATCAAGTGGAGATAATTAGAGAACACGCGAGGAAGCAGTTGGCGGGTTTCTTCAAGCACTCCAAAGATGGAAACCAAGTCCAGCCATGTCACTTTGATCTTTTTAAAGATGTAGGGCACCAACTCGTGGCGGAAGTCACGGCTGACCCTAGAGAGAGCGCATATATCCAAAGCACTCAAATAGCCAAGGATGGCCAGAAGCGCGTCGTGAGGTAGTCCAACTAGCGACGCCTGACGTCGCTGTTTTTTGACAGGACTGTTGGAGGAGACCGCCCGCTTCATGAGAATGGGTTCGATGGTGGTGATTGATATATGCGATACCGAAACGCGGAGGAATAGGTCCGCGCATTAACCACCACATTTTATTTTCATTTTCGTCTGATGATAAACATCCACGCCAGGAGCCATCCTACGCCCGTGATTCTAGCGGTGGCGCTTTTGGTGCTCCTGGTAGTACTGGCTTTTGTGGCAAAGAAGCTGGGATTGCTCGCAAACGGTGGAGAAATTGAGAAAGTTCATGATTTTGGTACATTTACCGAGTTCGAATTTCAACCCCGGTCCAGATTTAACATGCACGAATCTATGAAGTATTCTTCGATTGTGGCGCTTGGGTTTATTTTGTCAATGGCAGTGTTTATAAGCATGTAAGGCGCTTACTATACGTATACGCTGAAAGAGTTCATTTACGCTGGGGTGGGGCACTCCATGTATGTGAGACTATTATCCCACATGCGGCAGGATGCATGTGACTACGAGGCGTGGGAGCAAGAAAGACCAATATCCACCCACTCTTTGTGTTATTGAAAAGCACATTTTATTGAATGAGATCTCGATAATCATCACTCTCTCTTCGTTTCAACTAGTCTCCGTGCTGGCTTAATAGACTGGCGCCTTGCTAGTACTTTTCAGTGATAATAAGATAAGGTCTTGGACATTAAATAAGCTATTGCAGGAAATTGCCTAGACACAATAAACTTTGATATAAGATGAGAAACCGTTCTTTGATACTTCATGTGGCCTCCATATCCTTGGACCCCTTGGCCGTGTTCTTCTTTCCCCGTTTGAGGACACTATCTCGCATCGCTAGAACCTCGTAAACACCCCACTTCCCGAGCCAAGAGGTGGATGGGGGCACGTGAATCTGACGTCATCGTGGCGTGGATCGCCACACTTTTCCTAATCAAGGTAGAATTACGACAAACGCCCTTCGTTCCTACGTACAAGACGTAATTTGTAGATTACACCATCTCAGGACCAAATTAATCAACGGGGCCGGGCATCGTAATTTTTTTTTTTTTTTCTCGTAGATAAATTGCTTATATTGAACACCTTCTCCCATCGTTTTTTATTTTTAATACCTGAACCATGACGGAAAAAGTTGATGAGAAGGACCATTTGACCAAAAAGCAGTCGGTGACATCATCGTTTTCGGCCGATGAGTATCTTAATGTTGTGGTTGCTGAAGAAGCAGGCCATTCCATCAACTATCGTAACTGTTCCTGGCAAAAAACGGCTGGACTTCTCTTTTCGGAGTACATCTGTCTTGCCATCATGTCGTTCCCTTGGTCTTACTCGGTGCTTGGGTTGGTTCCCGGCTTAATTATCACTGTATTTGTCTCATTGACGGTTTTGTACACTGGATGTACCATTGCTGATTATTGTGCTGCTTATCCTCACATGACTGATGTGTGTGATATTGGCCGTCACCTTTTTTGGGGTTCCAACGTGGTTTGGTATGCCACTGCAGTGTGTTTCCTTTTAAACAATACTTTAATTCAGGCCCTTCACGTTTTGGTGGGAGCCAAGTACTTCAACACAATCTCCGAAAATACCACGATTTGCTCCATTGCATTCGGAGTGGTTTCCGCTATCATTTGTTTCTTGTTTTCCCTTCCCAGAACCTTCTCTCACATGTCGATCGTGGGATACTTTTCCGCTGGTACCATGTTCATTGCTGTTTTACTTTCAATGATCTTTGCTGGTATTGAAGACCACCCTGGTCATTACTCTCCTACTATTCCCGTTGAGTACAATTTATGGCCTGTCAAAGGAACCTCTTATGTCTCTGCCATGAGTGCGGTCTTGAACATTGTGTATACTTTCGTGGGACAGATCACCTATCCTTCTTTCATTTCTCAGATGAAACAGCCCAAAGACTTCAAAAAGGCTCTTTACATTGTCACCTTGTGTGAGCTCATCACCTTTTCCCTTGCAGGATCCATTGTGTACGTCTACGTGGGTAACAACTACATTTTAGCCCCAGCTTTTGGTTCCCTTAGTGTTGTGTACAAGAAGGTGGCATTTTCGTTTGCTCTTCCTACGATTATTTTCCTTGGTGCTCTCTACTCCAATGTTTCTTCCCAATTTCTTTTCCACAAGATCTTCCCCAAAGATTCTGCTCACAGAAACGAGCACACCGCTGTGGGCTGGGCTGTGTGGGCCGGTCTCAATGGTGGTCTTTGGATCCTTGCATTCATTATCGCAGAAGTTATTCCATTCTTCTCGGACCTCCTTTCCCTCATGAGTTCGTTGTTTGACTGTTGGTTTGGTTTTGTGTTTTGGGGGGTAGCTTACTTCAAGTTGAGAAAACTCTACGCCACGCGTAAAGAAGAACAGTTCTCGGTGTGGTCCCATTTCACCTCTGGTTCTTTATTTACCAAGTTAGAGGTGATTGTTAATGTTTTTCTCATTGGAATTGGTGTATATATTTTGGGGCCAGGACTCTATGCTACCATCCAGAGTATTATCTGGTCCTATGAGGCCAATGCTTATGGTGCGGCCTTCAGCTGTGTATCGAACGGTATGTAATATAATTTATCGCCGAAGACGGTGTAGCTCTAAAAGTCCATCTGAGTATCCCAGACAATGGTGACCGGGCCATCGTTGATAAGCGCCACGTCCATCATGGCTCCAAATTGACCATCCTTGACTCTCTCTTCTCCTAGGTCCTTGCGTAGGTATGCGAGGAACTCTTCGTATAGCTCTTTGGCGTGTACTCCCTTTTGTGCCTTGTGGAAATCTGGCTTGGTCCCCTTCTTCACCGTTCCGTATAACGTAAATTGAGATACCGATAAGATACTCAAGCTTGAATCTTGTAGCACACTCTTACTCCAAGGCTTGCCTGTCCAGCATCCCACCTGTTGTTCTTGAGGGGCATCTGACTCAAAGAGTCGAAGATTCACAAGCTTCTTGCTTAGTCTCTTTACATCGTCGCTGGTATCAGAGGTGGATATTCCCACCAATACCATTAAGCCTTGTTTAATTCTGCGTTAGTGCCTAGGCTGATTCGACATAGCTGGATACATACGAAGAGATAACTTCATTTTCCACGGTGACGCTGGCTTGTTTGACCCTTTGGATTACGATTCTCATAATTTTGAAGTATATGTTAAAAAATTAGTCGTCATTGAGAATGAACTCGCAGAAATACTTGAATGCCGCAAAGATTTCCTCTCCCACCGGTTCGATATACTTAGAGGGAAGGAGAAACCCATGCGATCCACTGTCTCTGAGCTTAAGTTGGAAAGCCCAGTATGCCTTGTTGTGGTACATATAGTCCAACGCCGTACCCGACCCCAAGTCGGGAAGTAGGTCCAGGTCTCGGTCGAGGCACGCGGGCAACACCGAGTAATATTTGCCAGAAGTCATTCGAATTGCGCGGGCAATTCCGTATGCCAATTCCATTAAGTTTTCCTCATCGCGAGGAGTGCTATCACAAGAGTAGGCATATGGGGTAAGAATTTCCTGTGCGTAAGAATGGAGGTCAAGGTATCCCCAGATCTTATGGTCGCCGTTGGTGTTGTTTAGGTATTCATCCCATATACGAGCCTCAATGGCCTCGAACGGTTCTTCACCAGAGTACTCCTCTCCACACATAGTATCCATGGAATGGGTCCAGTGATAGTCATAAGAATGATCAATGTCAATACCAACACAGCCATCGGCTCCACCCTGTCTATTTTTTCTCCATAACCGGTCGTGTTGCCATGTGTATACGTAGCCATCGGGGTTCGAAACGGGAATGAAAAGGAAATCAAGGCTTGCCAAGATATCATGAAGTTTGGGATTGGCCTCGAAGAATTTAAGGAACTCGTAAATGAGGTAAAGGGTAGATGAGGTTGATATCCACTCACGGGCGTGAACACCTCCAGTGATTACAATGGTACGCTTATTTTCGTGCCCCGTCTCGTGTAATGAAACGTGTACCACCTTGTAGTCCCGGCCTTCAAATGTGGTACCAATGGTTTCAATTTGCACCATCTTAGGGTATGTTTGCTCGAGAAGGTCCATCCACGCATAGATACTATCAAGAGGCCGGTAGTCCTGGAAAAATAGTTCACTGGTAGTTGCCATATCCCCATCGGTGATTGAAAATTCATTTTGAGGAAACGACTCGAACACCGCCTGGGCGACATCTTCCATCATCACCTCGAAGTGAGCGTCGGTGAATTCATCCATGAGAAGCCCGAGATTTTTACCATCAATCTTGATATCCATCATTTTCTTAGATGCATGGTTGGCCCACCGGTCAAACTCGATTCCCTGGGGCCGAGCCAAAAATTGTCGGAGGTTCTTATCATTGGCGTAGTCGACTCGGATAACCATATCACTCACATATTGCTCGAGGTCAATGGGCCACTCGTCGACCTGGGAATAGTGAGCCATGGATTCAGAACTGCTTTTAAAGAATGGCGCCTGCCAAGCACTCACCATCCCCATCCACAAAGGAAGGTGGTGTAATTTCATGATGTAGGAACGAGGGGTTGGGAATAATTTAAATTTTTGGCTACACTTTTTTCTTTTGATAAGGTGCGTAGATGGATTTTATCGCAAGAACCTTGGGATTAGTCATTTGTGCAGATGGGTGGCTAGGTACCATCTCCTTACCATTACCGGAGGCTTTGATGCCAGCAGGCCAATATCAATTTCTCACCAATCTCAGTATACTCTGTGTGGTGTGGTATATGGCAGTCTCGACGATCAACCGCAAATTTCAGGTGGCATGGTTGGCCCATCCATTGGCAGTGGCGCACGGGGTGTTGATGAATGTGGAGCTTGTTGTTACAGTGGCGTACTGGTCTTTGATATGGGTCTTCCCTCATTTGTTGAATGGAATTCCAGTCTCTTTCAAGTTAGACCTTGAGATCCACCTTTTTCCGTATCTCTTCCTCTTGGCAGAATATGTTTATGACAAACGGCGCCGACCGCTGCCTCGACCATCCACAGTGGTGATATTGACTATTGCTTATATTCTGGCATACTGGTTGTTCATTGAACGAAGTTGTGTTCGATACCCATATCCATTCTTGAATGGAATCTCGTGGACGGGTCGGTTCGCATGGATGGCGGCATTTCAAGCTACTGCCTTGTGTAACATGTTCATAATTCGTTTTATATAGACTGTATAAATCTGGACGACTATTGTTGCTTCTTGATCTCGTTGTCAATGTCTTCCTTGGCGTTGGAAACCAAAACGTTGTACGTCTTTTTCAACAAGACGAACTGCAAAAATGAAACCCCTCCCACTACACAAAATATAAATGCACGGTGTAAGTCGGTCTCAACATTGAGAAAGACGTAAGGGTACTCGGAGCCACTTTCAACATCTACCAATCGCTTCAAAAGAAGCCAGTACGCAACACTCAATCCCATGACAACAGAAAGCGCAGTAGGCGTGGAGATGGTCCACCGTGGCATGAACACAAGATAGTCAATTAGCAACGATACCACGGGCATCAAGTGAATACTTAAGTCCACGTTTAGAGGGATGAGCCTAGCGGCGGGCTCCTTAAAGAGTAAGTGTTGGAAATAAAGTCTTAATGGCCAGTATACAGCAGCCACGATACTCTCCAACACCATACCAATGGGGTGTAACTTATTCTTGATATTGTAAATGGTCCGGGATCTGGTAACATGGGCCACAAATCCAAGAAAGAACACTCCAATGGAGTACACTAAACTAAGATTGGTGAGAAATTGCCAAAACCCCGCCCTTGCCAAATGTGTGGGAAGGGGGAGGTTTGCAACACTGATGGCACCGTAAGTACCAATCACCACCGATACTAGATCGATGATGGCAATAATGGGATTTCCAACTGTTCTCATGGTAATGGATTGACTGGCACAATTGAAACGGAGAGGAAAAAAAGCGCTCGATTGCCGCACCCGTACCATTAGCGACTATGCCCCGCGGTGAAACAATCGAGAAAGTCGAGTTTTCGATCGTGATCGCAGCCGGGCTACCGAGGCATCAAACACAATACCGTCATCCTCGGCGAAAGATGTGCGACCGCGGTCTTCAGCGCCGGGCTTAGCCCCAGGAAGGGAGATATGTTTTTTGACGTAGGCCTGGCGGGTAGGGTGCCGGGATTCCCGGTCTTGTAACACTTGATCCTTGGGCATTTTCAAAGCCGTAAGATTATTAGAGGAATCACGAGGTGATCTCAAAGCTGTCAAATTAGTGGAGGAATCACGAGGTGATCTTAATGCCAATACGTTACTAGATGAACTCAGGGGAGAATTAGCCTGGTTAGGCGATGGCGACCCGATTGGTTTGAGTGATGCCGATAAATTGACGGAGGAGGAACTTGCCGACGATGTAGGACTGGCAATGCGTTTACGCTTTCTGTCCTTAGAAGGAATGCCATCAATGTCTGCTAATAAATTCTGGAAGTAGTCGTGCGACGTCACCGGTATGTCGAGGAGTTCGTTGTGTTGATAAGTTGGCTTTACCACAATTACCGGCACCTTGGCGTATTGAAGAAAATATTTGGAAATAGTGGCCTTGGAAAGAAATCCTCGATGGACGTCTGGATGACATCCTACCACCATCAATGAAGGTGAGTACTCTTCAATAGCCTGTTTCAATAGCTTGCGTCGCTTCCCAATCACAACCTCGTAAACTAAAGAGATCTTCTTGTGTTTCTTGTTGAGGCTCTCGATCTTCTCCATCACCCTGTTGGCGGTAGGCTTGTCTATGCGGGTGAAGTCTTGGTCGCTAAGGACCTGTAGAACTATTAGAGTATCACCGTTGATGATCATTTCGTCAAAGATCCACTCAAATGCCCGAGCTGACTCTTTGTCGTCTGTGAAGCCGGCAAGATACGTCTTGTTGTTTCGTCTGAACTTAAATTGTGGATGCTTCAGTTTGAGCGTAAGGGATATTTTATTGGAAGACGTGTCAAACGTAATTCCCCGCTCAAGTGGTTGGGTTGAACGTGGTCGGTGAATAATGGTGGGACGTGCTACACCCATGGGACTTCCCACCAAGTCGGGACTCGAGGAGATGCTGAAGTAATCATGGGGGTCAGGGGACCCCACCATGGGAGACGGGGCCTCGGACTCGGAGTCAAAGTCATCGTAGTAAATGCGACCCATGAGGTCACTGTGGTTATTGTCCTGACGATATTTGTCAATGGAATCATCTTCAACGTGGTAAATGAGGGCATTGAGTCGAGTGTTCATCTGGGTTTGCGATTCAGTTGCTTCTGCTAGCTTTCGAAGGGGAGCTTTTTCTTTAGCGTACTTCTTCTTGGGAATTATATCATCATCCTTGTAATTGATGGGGTCGGCGTTGTCGTCAGAACCGCCGTCACTATCTTTTGGGAATAGCGTTGTCATGAACTTAAACAGATGTTGCCGCTATTTTCGCGCCAGGAACTAATGTGGGGCACGCAGCATGTCTTAATTACTAAAATAAGAGGAACTAATACTGCCCAAACAAACCCAGAGCCTATCGCCTCCATTTCTCAAAGTACTTCTACTTCTAATCTTATATTTACACGAGATACGTCATGACTGGTCATTTTGCCAGCTGCCGGAAGTGTCATCCGGTTGTTTTGAGCACGCGCAGCCCATGATATGATGATTCTAGGTATTGTGTTGCGATTCCATATACCGACCGTTATCTACGGCCAGGTTATGTTCGACAATTCCCCATAGCCGGTCCATCTTGATGCCACCAATATCATCGGCCACGTAAAAATGACGCTTGACCCCCGACTCTGGGTCAACTTCCTGCCAGGTAGAGTAGGGTCTGAGGAGCGCCGGCACTGCTGAAGCGTCCTCGAGTTTAAGAGATGGGTTGTTGGACACCGTAACAAGTTCATTGAATGTTTTTCCTCCGGTTATGTTAAGCTTTTCCATGATGAGCTTCTCATCCGACACCAAGTTTTCTAAAGTTTGGGGCTTGGACTTATCATAAAGACGGAATATGCGCGTCACGTAATCTCTCGTCTTGTATTGAGCAAAGAGGGCTGGGGTGGATGTAGTGGCGATGGTCATCCAAGCATAAATGTCTTCGAACTGGACACTTTCATAAAAGAGTTTGGCTCCATAAACTCCCAAAACCGCAAAAGAAAGAGTGAGTCTTTTGACCATGGCCACGTACTTGGCCGCTGGTGCCTCGTAGAGTGCCTGGTACGAAAGACGAAATTTGGATGGAAGAGCGTGTGAGGTCACGCTACCAGGAGCACGAACTTTGACAATGTCACTATAAAGGGTAGGCGACCATGGGTTATTGGAAGAGAGAAGCTCATCGGTTTCAACGTTACTATCTTCACTTTTGAAACTTGCCTTGTGTTGGAAATGACGAATCGTGCCACTAATTAACATCGAGTGACTTCTAAAAGCCACCGGTGGTCTTGAAAAGGTTCGAATCATTGGCTATAGCAGATGGAAGGAAATGGCGGTAGTGATGAATCTCCTGCACAAGCTCTTCCGGTGGGCGCACGCTGCAATCATAAAAAAACAAAAAGGAAAAATCCTGGCGAATCTAAGTGCCACCCCGTTTATCTACTTCTCACCCATCCAATAGTTGTGGGTAACTCTTGTACAATAAGTGGATATTAATCGAGCTTTAACTCAGTACGGATATATTGATTCTTTACAATGGACTCTGAGCAAACCAATAAATTCATTCCGGAGTACCGTCGAACCAATTTCAAGAATAAAGGACGATTCCAGAGTGATGAGTTAAGAAGAAGAAGAGAAACACATCAAGTTGATTTGAGAAAGCAAAAGAGGGATCTTGTATTGTCCAAGAGAAGAAATCTTGTTGCCGAAACCACCGAGAATGACTCAGAAGACGAAGATGAGTTTAACAGAAACCTTCTCAGTGACGCCAACACTGATGAGATGCAGTTTTATGGTAAGTTAGCTCAGGATCTCCCGAAAATGGTGGAACAAATTCAACAGCCTGACTTCGACAACCAGTTGGCAGCCACTGTTAAGTTCCGTCAAATTCTTTCGCGTGAACATAATCCACCTATTGATCTTGTGATCCAGTCGGGGGTCATTCCAAAGTTAGTTGAATTCATGAATGACAGCCATCCCGATATGTTACAGTTGGAAGCCGCATGGGCACTTACCAACATTGCCTCTGGAAATTCTGACCAGACCAAGATTGTGGTCGAATCGGGAGCTGTACCACTTTTTGTTCAATTATTGAGCTCGCCTTCTTTGGAAGTCAAAGAGCAAGCCATCTGGGCTTTAGGTAACGTTGCGGGAGACTCCTCTGAATTTAGAGACTACGTTTTGAATTGCAACGCCATGATTGCCGTGTTGTCACTTTTCAATACCACCAAGATGTCTCTTATTAGAACTGCCACCTGGACCTTGTCCAATCTTTGTAGGGGAAAGAACCCCCAACCCGATTGGCAAATCGTTCAACAAGCGATTCCCACCCTTGCCAAGTTAATCTACTCCATTGATGCAGAAACCTTGGTCGATGCATGTTGGGCAGTCTCATATCTCTCTGATGGTACTACCGAAGCCATCCAAGCCGTGGTTGATGCTCGTATTCCTCATCGTCTAGTTGAACTTTTGGGTCATGAATCTACATTGGTTCAGACCCCTGCCTTGAGAGCCATTGGTAACATTGTTACCGGTAACGATATTCAAACACAAGTGGTTATTAACGCTGGAGTGTTGCCCGCATTGGGACCTTTGTTGAACAGCCCCAAAGAAACCATACGTAAGGAAGCATGCTGGACAATTTCCAATATTACTGCTGGTAACACCGATCAAATCCAAGCAGTTATTGATGCTAACTTGATTCCCCAAATCATTAGATTGTTGGCTACCGGCGACTACAAGACCAAGAAGGAGGCATGTTGGGCCATTTCCAATGCATCTTCTGGGGGATTGACGCGTCCTGAGCAAATCCGCTACTTGGTTACGCAGGGCTGTATTAAGCCCCTCTGTGACTTATTGGCGGTGGCTGATACCAAGATCATCGAGGTCACCCTTGACTCTTTAGAAAATATTTTGAAGATGGGTGAACTAGACAAGGAGGCCCGCGGTGCAAGTGTCAATGAGAATGCTTTGTTCATTGAAGAAGCTGGAGGTATGGAGAAAATTTTCGAATGCCAAGGTAACGAAAATGAAAAGATTTACGAAAAGGCCTACAGCATCATCGAGAAGTACTTTTCCGAGGAAGAGGACGGAGTTGATGATGATAATATCAATCCCCAGGCCTTTGGAGACCAATTCGGTTTTGGCGTCAACCAACAACAAAATTTCAACTTCTAACCATTTCTGCCTTTGTTTTCCATACTCTCACGTTCAGTCTCTCATTTCATTCCTCTCATCTCTCTCATTCTATCCCTTCCTCTCATCTCTCTCTCCTCTTACCTCTCTTTCCCCTCTTTCCTCTCATCCTCATTATGTCTAATCTCTAATTCATGGTATATTTATCACGATCTCTGCATCAATACACATAAATCCGTACACCACCGCCGCGGCACTCCTGTAGCCGGCAAGGCCGACATTACCGACCCAGAGCACGTGACATGCTGGTTTGAGGGCATTTCCTCCTTTCTGGGCAGCATTGACTGCGTGCAATTAGGTATTTCTCGCCCAGATAGGTAATGCGTGTTTACCTCATTTTTTTTTCTGCAATTTCTTTTGGTTTTACCCGAATTATTCCCGCACGAATAATATAATTTCCAATTGAGCTCCTAGCAGTTTTTCTTCCATCCTTATTACATCATGAAGGTTTCTATCGCTGCCCTCGGATTACTTTCGGTTGTCTCAGTCGCCAATGCTGCTGAGCAAAAGACTGTGACTGTCACCGTAACCGGTGCCAGTTCGTCCAACACCCATAAGTATGGTAGATTCGATAAGACCAAGCACGCAACCACCTCCACCTCTTCCGGTACCCACAAATACGGAAGATTTGACAAAACTAAGGCTTCCAAGACTTCTACTTCTTCCGGTACCCACAAATATGGTAGATTTGACAAGACCAAGGCTTCCAAGACTTCCACCTCTTCCGGTACCCACAAATACGGAAGATTTGACAAAACTAAGGCTTCCAAGACTTCTACTTCTTCCGGTACCCACAAATATGGTAGATTTGACAAAACTAAGGCTTCCAAGACTTCCACTTCTTCCGGTACCCACAAGTATGGTAGATTTGACAAGACCAAGGATCCCGTTACCACCACTGTTTTTGTTCGCGGTAATAAGAAAGCTGCTGCCATTTCTGCCAACGGTACCAGCAACGGTACTTCCAGTAATGGATCTTCTTCTTCTGCCGATTCTGGTGCCCTTATGAACACTGTCAATTTGAGTGTTGTTGGAGCCGTTGCTGCTTTGTTGTTGATTTAAGCATCTTCATTCGTTGTGATTTTTCTACCAAGATTTTTTTCCTGTTTTTTTAACATCATAAGTCATTGGCTCGAGGCTATTGACATATATAGAATACATACCAATACTAATTCTTGTTGCCAAACTTTTCATTAAGCTTGTTGTAAAACTCTTTGCATATTTCTCAACGTTCTAATCTCGGTCGTCAATTGGTCCTTGAGTTCTGACACTTCCTTCAATTTAGCTTCCAATTGTTTGGCCAAGTCTGGGTTAGAAGCTTTGGGCTCGCCGGTTTTGACATCAACAAGCGCCTTCGGCTCCTCGTTTACCTTCAGGTCCTTAAAACCTCGCTTAACCATGGAAGTCATAATCTCAAATGCAACCTGAGCACCGTTGGTAGCAGTAATCTCGGCATTATCATAAGCGGGTGAAACTTCGACAATGTCAGCTCCGACAATGTTCAAGCCTTCAAGACCTCTCAATACATAGATCAATTCACGTGGTAACCATCCACCAGGTTCTTGAGTACCCGTTCCACTACCGAATCCAGGGTCCAACACATCAATGTCAACCGAAAGATACGTAGGAGTATCACTGGGAATGGTATCCAAGATTTTTTCAACCACCCAATCGGCACCCTTGGTCCAAATATCATCACCATAGATTCGGGCAAATGACTGTTCATCGTCGTCGTCATAATCTTCAGGACCAGAAAGCTTGGATCTCAATCCAGCATGAATGTTGTTCTCTGAAGTAAGGCCTTCGGTCCATGCTTTCCACAACATGGACCCATGGGTAGTTTCGGTTTGCTTGGAGTGCCAGAACGAGGGGTACTTATTTGGTTTCCAAGTATCCAAATGAGCATCGAAGTGGATGACATTAATCTTGCCGTAGGCTTCCTTTAATGCACGAAGATGTGGCAACAAAATTGAGTGGTCTCCTCCCAAAGCAACGTATCTAGGAGGTAAGTCGGTGTTATTGGCACCACGTCTCTTAAGAATCAATTCTTCAAAAGCCAACGTCATTTGTCTGAAGCCGAGCTCATTATCCATGGGAGTAACGGGGATATCTCCACAGTCGACAACGGTAGCCCACGATTGATATGGGTTATAATCGGCTCTTTGGTTCCATCCTCTTAACGATGTTTGTCTTTGAGAGCCAGCTCTAATGGCCCGAGGACCGAATCTCGCACCAGGACGATAAGATACAGCCGTATCAAAAGGAACTCCAATGACTGCAACGTCGTACTTGGTGTCTCTGTCAATGAGACATCGGTGGTGATCTAAATGAGCGAAAGTACTAATTCCTTGGAAAGCCCATAACCCATCCCACATTTCTTCTAAAGTAGCCTCGGTGCTTACGCCATCATCTGCTTGAAAGTACAAATCTTCGCCTTGCAAGTGAAGACGGTTGCCGCTTACGACGGCTGCCGCCATTAAAAGTAGCGTAGTGAATTTCATGGTGGTGTCAAACGGTGGAGAAAGCTACCATCTATCATTTTATAGTTATCGGAGCGGGAATGCGGAATTTGGTTGCCGCTAACGGTAGATGCGCCATCGCACAATTCCGTCAATTTCCCGCTGAGCTGCCTGGTGTATTGCGCAGATGCGCCCGGGGGGGTACCTTGGAAGTTGGAGGAGTTGTGGGCCCAAATGGGAAACACAGAACGAGTTTGCTTACGTGGGTGGTATTTGCAATCTTTACAACTTACGGTAATGTCCTTGTTATCCTGAGTATCTCGAATTTCTTATCGATTCATATACTAAACCTCAACGAATTTGGAGTCTCTGCGAGAAAGCTATCTACTGATTCTTTTCTCGGGATCTCCATCTCCATCTGGATCGCTTACTTGAGACTGGCAAATCTATTAACCTCTGTAGCACTCACTTCCCGTTCATCTTAGTATGCTCGGCATCTCTTTTGAATCTCGAGATTTGATACGTGGCTGTTTAACTAACGTCTTGGCTGCTAATATGGCTCCGGCGATGTGATCTCAGACTATGAGGGCCGATGAGGTGGTTTACTTCTGGCAATCTCTTGGTGCTATGGAGGTTGCAAGTTATGTGCACACTTAGGAGCGCGTTTCACCAGTCAACTTGACACCATGGGCTTTTCTGACATCAAGAAGGCATTGAAAAAGATTGACAGTTCATTGAAAGAGCAAAAGGCGAAGCATGACCAGGTAACGTTCCTGGCTCAATCCTCTTCAAGCGGTGGTGATTCGCACCAGCGTTCAGTCTCTAGTGACGACATTTTTAGTCGCCCCATCAGCACCGAAAAGCCTCCCTCTGTGTTCAAATACACCAAGCATACCCAACTTCCTAAAGGATGCAACTACGGTGATCATGATGCTGCTATCCACACCAATAACTTTTATAACAACTTAACGTTGGAGGATCAAACATTCCCAGTATGGCCATTGCCTTACTCTCTTTGGTTAACTAAAGATCCAGGTCAAGATGTGGGGGTCGCTGTCAATCACACCGAAGCTGCCCAAAGAGTGTTCGGACCAGACGACTCATCCGATCCTGCCAGCTTTTACTTCAATCCACCCAAAATCAAGTCGTTTGTGTTTTCGGGAGAGGATTTCTCCGACAACTCCGTAAACCTCACTTTGAGCAACCATCAAAAGATGTCGGTTACCGCTAAGCTATCTATTTCCGGTAAGTCGTACGTTTCATTCCCCCTCTCTCACGGAATGGGGTTTGTCACGGCTGACTACAAGAATATAAAGCCCATTATCGCTTCTCAAGTTGGGGTGCAGCACTTCAAAAAGACCGGTACAGTTGGCAACAATATCACCAAGTATCTGGCAGTGTTATTCAATCAAGTGGAATGGACGTTGTATGTATCTGGAGACATTGGCCTTGAGTTGAAAGATCCCAACCACATTGTGGGAAATAAAGTGGGCTCTGCTGTAATTCAGTTGGCCAGAGGCAACTCCAAGTCTTACGATGAATCAGCTGGTATTTATCCGGTTGCCATTCACCTTCAAGGATCCGTTTCAGGTAAGAGGGGCCAGTACAAGTTCGTGTATGAAAATGAGGGCTCTTCTTACAATGGTACTGGTTTGGTTTGGTGCTTGCCCCACCATCAAGAGGTGTTGGCAGATTCGGTCAAAAAGCACGATACTAAGATGGAACTTGACTCAACTACAAAGGGTGTGATGAAAGCATACGCCGTAGATTGCTTGATAATGGAGGAACCTGAGCTTCCTGTTGATATTGGCTTCGAGCCTTGGTCGTCTTTGCCTTCGTTCAAGTACGGCTACTCGGAAGATGCAAAGAAGTTGATCAAAGAGGCGGCACGAAAGGAAATCCAGCAAGATGTGGTTGCCATGGCCAATATTGATTCTATGTACACGTCAGGTAAGATCCTCGATAAGTTCGCTCATATTGCGTACGTGACTCATTTTATTCTCCACGACGATGACTTGACAAAACAGGTTTTACAACAATCTAAGAAGGCCGTGGAAATATTCGCCAAAAACACCCAGCCATATCCATTGGTGTATGATACCGTGTGGAAAGGTCTTATTTCCTCTGCTGAACCAGGTGCAGACTTTGGAAATTCAAACTATAACGATCACCATTTCCATTATGGCTACCATATCCATGCTGTTGCAATGATTGCTAAGGTAGATCAATCATTTCTGGATGGTAAATGGTTGGCTGCAAATGATGGCTTGGTGAAGCAGTATGTCACTACATTGTTGAGAGATACCGCCAACCCGTCTACCAAAGATAAGTTTTTCCCTCAGTCCAGATCTTTCGATTGGTTTCACGGCCACTCTTTTGCCCACGGTATTTTTGCCAGCGGTGACGGAAAGGATGAAGAGTCTTCGTCCGAGGACTATCATTTCGCTTACGGAATGAAATTATATGCCATGGTTATTGGCGATGACGACATGGAAGCACGCGCTAACTTGATGCTTGCAATTATGAAGAGATCCATGAATATGCACATGCTTTATTCTGACGATAACAAGATTCAGCCCAAACGCTTCATCAAGAATAAGGTGGCCGGTATTACTTTTGAAAACAAGGTAGATTTCGCCACCTACTTCGGAAGAGGTACCATCGCTGATGAGTGGATCCACGGAATTCACATGTTGCCCATCACCCCTATTTCATCGTATATCAGAGGACCTAAGTTTGTTAAGGAGGAGTGGGATCAGAAATTGGCACTGATCATAGATCGAATTCCCGATGGATGGAAGGGTATTCTCATGTTGAACTCTGCTTTGTTCGATTCTCACTACGCATGGAAATGGTTTTCCAGATCGGACTGGGATGACAGTCTCATTGACAATGGTATGTCCCGTACCTGGTCTTTGGCATACATCGCTGGAATCGGAGGTGCCAAGTAAGCATTTTTTACTACATTGGCTACTATAGAATTAGTCTTTCACAATACATATAAATTTGTTAAAATCTGACGCGTGTGTCGTTATAGTCGATGCAATAAAGTTGCTTGCCAATTCTGTTTCTGGTGCCGTCAAACTCGAAGTATTTCCCTGACGAGCCCCAGCCCATAGGACCGGGTCCCCAAGTGGGACTGTAGCAAATTTGATCCCAGTTACAGTGCTTGGTACATTGGGTAAAGATTGACCACCTCAAAGAATCAATTAACTGGCCGATTCGTTGAGAATTGTCAAAGATGACAGCAACGTTATCCTGCGATTGGTTATTAAGAATCGACTTGGCCGACTCAAATATATCGAAGATGGTGTTGAAAAGAATTTCATGAATCTTGCCAATGGCAGAGTAAATCAACACTTCGGATTCGGTGGCCATGGGGAAAGTGTAGTACACATAATCCTTTTTGCTGGCTTCGTAAGCCTTTTGCCTTTGTTTGTAGACGTTGGTTTCTTTGTCATCTGAGAACCTCCTGACATAATTGTAAGCAAATTTTGTTATGTTGCCAGCGACGTATTCGGGGTTCTTGTGATACTCATATAGACTGAGTGAGTTATTGATATTCATGAGAAGTGGGCCAAACTTGTTGGCAATGCGCTCCGTTGCACCCTGCCAGTCTGTGGTTTTAAATGGATCGGTTGGCACATCTAGGTTCTTACGGAGGTCTTCCACAAGTCCGGCCTTCACTTCCGTGGAGAGGTTGGCCATCCGACGAACATATGGATCTGGACTGAGCTGTGTTCGGTTGATAGGAGTCACCATTTTGGCAAAGTCAAGATACACTCGCTTCTCCCTGGTGTTGGTATGTTCACCGGCTTGAAGATGCTCGTACCCTCTCATGGAATCAACACTGCTAAGAATTTCATAATGCGAGTCGCTTTCATTGTAACCAGACTCACTCTGGTTGAAAAATAAAATGCTCGAGCTGAAGCTCAGGGTCACATTGGAAATGAGCTCTATGTCTTTATGAAAGTCACAGAGAACAAGCTCGAACCCAATTTCAAGCCGAAGATATCCCTGTAAGCCGAATTCCTTACCCCATTTACAAATGGCGTCAGCAGCCTCCCTCTCGTTGATTTCATCGCTGGTTGTCTGTGAAAGAATTACCTCGTGGTCCATTTCTCCAGTTCTAGTCTTAGCAGCAGATGCTCCGTCAAGGTAAATGAGCTTATCAAGAGGTCTGGTGTTCCTAAAGGTGTACAAGTACAGGAGACCATTGTGTCTGGAGCCTCCTGGTCTGCCACCACCAGGCCCCTTCGGTCCTCCCTCAATATTATTTTCGTCGTCGTTTGACGGGTTGTTTTTGGGTTCTTCTGCTGACTTTTCTCCAGCGAGAGACTTTCTCTCCTCGTCACTTCTTGTCGCCTTGTGATCAGGAGGTCCTCCGGGACCTTTGTGGGGTGGTGGGCCTCCGAACATGTTTCTGATATTGTGGGCAAAGTTGTAGCTGAACTCATAATCCATGGCAAGCCATTCAAACAGCGATGGGATTTCAGTGTCTCCCGTGGAGTGATAGAGGGGGGTATTGGGAGGGATGTAAGCTGGAATGAAGGAAACTCCGATGGGACTCAAGTCGTTATCTTTCTGTTTTAGTGCTCCGTTGACCGCATTGAATACGGCGGAAGCATTTTCGAAGTCTATGAGTTTCTCTAAGCGAAATGCAATTGTAGGTTTGACCGGAGAGGTGGTAGTATAGGGGATTTCCCACTTTGGTGTGAAGTGATTAGAGCTATTGGCAAAAATTAGTAGCCCCAATAATATATTTAGCAGCACCGAGAGACATACAATCTTAAAGGTGGTGATCATGGAGAAGGGTGGTTTTTTTGATAAGGAGCAATGAGACGCTTTATGTTCGGCTGTATTCAATAATTGGAAGCCTTGTTGCGGCTTATCTCGAAAGGCTCGCTATTCGCAGAATTTCATACTCATCCCAACTACCTATGAGATCCTATCGTCAGCGTACGCCCCAGAACTGGTTTATTCCTACCTTATAAGACCAGCAATACAATCACGGGCACCGGAGATCGTGTACAAGTTTTGAAGCGAGGAAGTCCAAAAGTGACTTCGTGAAATAAATGCCGGAAATCAGGATGCCTCATCCAAGAAAAGGGCTTAGAACCCCCTCTTTACCTCTGAAAGCAAAATTGTCCCGAGTGAATTGTTCTCACATATAAACCCCACAGTCATCAAGATCTGTACGACTGTTGTGGTAATACGTCGCCCACCATTCGGATCCCGGCGATCAGACCACCCTTCCCTTATCGCAGCCGCACCTATAGACGGCCTGTAAACTATCTAACCCTGAAAGAGAACGAATTTCCCTGCTCGCTTCAAAGTCCTTCTTCTTCCTTAAACGATTGTTTACTCCGCAAGTGTGGGTGCGCTCGTCTTTACAGAGCTACAAGGATTGAAGTCATAATCATTTTCACGTAGTCCACTAGAAAGTATTTGCAGCTTGGTGCTCAGGTATTCATATCATTTGAGTCGAGTGGGGGGAATTCGCCTGGTCCTCCTGGTCCGCCTGGTCCAGGAGGACGTCCCATCAAATCTTTGTAACTGACACAAAATAGCTCGTTTTTGACTCTGAACCTGGTTCCGTCAAAATCATAAAACTTTTCCGTCTTGCTATGCATAGGACCAGGTCCCCACGTTGGCGAGTAGCAGACTTCGTCCCACTTACAAAGAGAATTGCATTTCACAAATATCAGCCACCGAAGATCGACCATCAATTGATGTACTTCATTTGCAACTACCTCGAGAGTAGCTTCAGAACCTTCCTCGCCATTGAGAACCGCCTTACCGGCCTTGAAACACTTGTACATGGTGTCAAATAAAGTCTTGTGGATGGTGTACACTGCAGAGTATATTGAACGCTCCGCTTCGCTTCTCATGGGGAAAGTATTGTAAACGAAGTCTTCAACGCTAGCCTCAAATGCGATCTTCCCTGCCTCTTCTTCGCTGTATTTGTCGTCTGTATAACGACGAACAAAATTATAAGTGAAAAGAGTCAAATTGTGGGCAGCAGAAATGGCATTGCCGTCATGTCCAAAAATACCAAATGTGCTGTTGATATTCATCAACGCTGGAGCAAACCGATTGACGAGCCTTTCGGTAAGACTTTGCCAGTCGGTCTGCAAAAATGGATTTGCAGGCTTCTTCATGCTTTCTTCAACCTCCTTCACAAGTTGCTGCTTCAATTCAGACGGAAGAGTAGACATTCTCCGAACATAGGGATCCGGATTCAAGTGGACTTTGCCAATTGGAGTGACGATCTTAGAATAATCAATCAAAATTCTTTTTTCTCCATCGTTGGTGTATTCACCTGCTGCTAGATGGTCCCACCCTTGCATGGCGGCAAGCTCCAGTCTTATATCGAAGTTGGCTTTATTACCGTCCGTCAATAGGTCTGACCCTCTTTGGTAGGTGATGTTGGAAACCAATTCGGTATCTCGATGGAAGTCACAGAGAACGATCTCAAAGCCAACTTCCAATCTCACAATACCTTGTAACCCGAAAGGCTTTCCCCAGTCACACATGATTTTAACAGCCTCGTACTCTCCGATGTAGTCACCACCGGCCTGAGAAAGAATCAACTCATGGTCCATTTCTCCGGTTTTGGCCTTGGATGCGGATGCTCCGTCGAAGTAAATTAGCTTATCAAGGGGCTTTCTGTTTTTGAAGGTGTACAAAAACCAGTGTTCCTTGTCAGGAAATACGTCACCACCAAAATCGTAGCTGAACTCCTGGTCCATTGCAATCCACTGGAATGATCTAGATACTTCAGTATGAATAGTAGCATGATAAAGAGGAGTATTCGGGGGGATATATGCAGGGAAGTATGTGACCCCAATAGGACTAAGGTCATTATCCTTTTGTTTCAAGGCCCCATATATAGCATTGAACAAAGCGGTGGAGTTCAAGAAGTCAAGCTCAGTTGGTTCCGTTAACTTCTCCAATTTGAAAACGCTTTGGATGGACTGAGAGATAGCTTCATCATTTATCAAATGACTCAATCCAAATACCGTACTGGTAAGGATGAACCATCCCAACGCCAATGGGTCAGTAATCATCTTTACTTACTAAGAGAGAAAGGTAGCTGCCTTTTATCAAAAGTATCTCAGTGCATGGCTCGGAGCCGTATATAGCTCGGCCCGATCTCGGAACGTACCTGTGACGTTTTCGGATGCGCCTCGGCTTTTCTAACGCTGAAGTCTTTAAACATGAAATCCGGCTGCTAAAATATACAACCTAAATGAAGAAAAAAAAATTAGTTAGATACATTTTACAAAGTTCTGTAGAGTCCTGGTGGGGTCTAGATATCAATTAAATCTAGAGAAGAAAATTACTGGCAATACTTGAGAAGAATCCGCCCACTCTGGAAGCACCCCCCTCATAGGATGAGGAAATAGAAGCGGTTCCAGATGCAGATGGACTGCTTGATGAGAGCATCACGAGTGAAGTTGCCATCGTCACAATTGAAGTAGAGTTTGATGGTGTGGTGTCGACGATAATACTACTTTTGTAAGTTGCAGCTGATGCACTGGCAGCTGTGCTTGTAGTTTGTTCAGTATCACTAAGGGTGGCTGCACTTTCGTTTTGATCAACAGTTGTTACAATGGCTCGATTAGCATCACCAGAATCAGATGCATGCGAAAAACTGACTCCTGTTGCATCTGGATTGGTCAGGGTCGTATCATTGTCTGTAGAATTAGGGGAAGACTCCCGGGATGATGTAGACACATTCAGTGACGATTGAACTGTGTCGGACGATTTTTGCGGGTTTGATGACGAGGTAGGCATGGAATATGTTGCAGATGTTGAGCTAGAGCTTGTTAAGTTATCTATGTCCACACTCTGTGTAGGGCTGGAAATGACCAAATCATTGAACGTTAAGCTGGTCGGCTCTGAACTACTTGCAGAACCGGACGGCCCTAAACTGGACGAAGATCCGAACGTAGAGCCAGACGATTCAGAGCTGGATGAAGATCTGAACGTCGAGCTAGACGACTCAAAATTGGACTTCGAACCGACTGTAGAGCTGGACGAGTCAGAGCTTGATGTAGAGTCAGATGGGTCGAAACTGGACGTAGATGGTACGAGGCTGGTCAATGTTGAGCTTGATGCATCGAGACCGCTTGTGGTTGTGTTTGTAGGAATAGCTGTTGTCTTGGACCTGGTGGTAATTGAAGCATCGCAAGTATCATCACAAGAGCATGTTGTGTCAGTGGTGGTGGTAGTGGTGGTATCCGTTTTAGTGGAAGTAGTAACGTCGGTCGTTTTTATGGTGTCAATTACCGTTGATGTAGTGAGATCGGTTGACGTGGTAAGATCGGTTGAAGTCGACACTTTCGTGGAGTTAACGATCTCTGTGATTGTGGTAGCGGCCGTGGTAATATCAGTAGAAGTCAAAACATCAGTCGATGTAACTAGCTTAGTGCTATTGGCGATTTCCGTTCTAGTAGTCACGTCCGTTGACGTCGACGTCAAAATATCTGTGGAAGTGATAACATCAGTGCTGGTGGTAGCATCAGTTGATGTCACCACATTTGTCGAATTAAACACATCCGTTCGGGTAGTGTGGTCGGTTTCTGTCGACGTCAAAATATCCGTTAGGGTGGTGATGTCCGTTTCGGTGGTCTTGTCTGTCTCAGTCAGTATAGTGACATTTGTGACTACAAGTATAGTGGTCACCACACTTGACTCAGTCTTGATGGAGGTGGTGAGGTCGGTTTCAGTGGTAGTATCTATCTCGGTCGATGTTGTGAGTTCTGTCGATGTTGTAAGGTCGGTTTCAGTGGATGTAGTTAGCACTGTTGAAGTTGTTAGGTCAGTTTCTGTGGTTGACTCTATATCTGTTGACGTAATAACTTGAGTTGAGGTCGCTCGATCTGTCGATGTGGTGACATCTGTTGAAGTGGTGAGCTCAGTGTCAGTGGTAGTATCTATCTCGGTCGATGTTGTGAGTTTTGTCGATGTTGTAAGGTCGGTTTCAGTGGATGTAGTTAGCACTGTTGAAGTTGTTAGGTCAGTTTCTGTGGTTGACTCTATATCTGTTGACGTAATAACTTGAGTTGAGGTCGCTCGATCTGTCGATGTGGTGACATCTGTTGAAGTGGTGAGCTCAGTGTCAGTGGTAGTATCTATCTCGGTCGAAGTTGTGACATCTGTTGACGTGGTGTACTCGGTATCGGTGGTGTGATCTGTCTCTGTCGTAGTGGTGACATCAGTTGAAGTGGTGTACTCAGTATCGGTGGTATGATCTGTCTCTGTTGTAGTAACAGATTCCACATTCGTGGTGGTTGCAGTATCTGTTTCTGTGGTTGTCGTGGACTCGGTGGCTGTCTCCGTGGTGGTAGTGCTTGCAGTGGCTGTCATAGTGGCTGTCACTGTTTCATAATCAGTAATGGTAGCATAGTCGACGTCCGTAACTGTGGTATAGTATGTCAGAGTTGACGTTGTTGTAGCCAGAACTGTTGCCGTGGTGGTGCTGAGAACGGTTGTGGTTAAAAGCAAAGTGGTCGTATCTCTGATAGTTTCCGTGGTGGTACTGAGAACTGTGGTGGTTGTGAGCAAAGTAGTGGTATCTCTAATTGTCTCCGTGGTGGTTGACAATACCGTCGAGGTTAAAAGGAGTGTAGAAGTTAGATATTGAGTGGTGAGGAGGGTCGATGTACTGGTTTCAAAGACTGTGGTGGTCCGAGTTTCGGTTACATCAGTTGTAGCACCAAGCACCAAAGGTGCCAACAATATTCCAACTACAAAACTGAAAAACTTCATGATGACCGTACGTACATCCAGTCAGAGAATGGTGCCTCTTTATATTTCCTGAGCCGATGATAAGCAACAAAAAGAAATTCGCCCGTATATCTTGGAATGCCGTACTCTACAACCTCTTGGAGCTGGACTAAATTAGCCCAATCCGTGATCGACACCGTATAGGCCAATTAGTTAGTATCGAAGAGTTAGCAGTCGGATGTACAATATGAGCCCTGGGCAAGGGACTTGCATTGCAAAGTTTTGGTGGCCGACCATGAGTAGTCTCGGATCGCCAAATGTAGACACTTGAATGAAAAAATATTTGCAAAAAGGTAAAACCCATATTGTTGGCCTTAATCCTTGCAGAATAAGGGGAATCAGACACTGCAGTGCCGATCTTCCATGGCCAAAACATATCACTCTGAGTCTCATGAAAGAACGCTGACCCCTTGTCAAACCTTATTGGTCTTAAACACTCAATTCTTTGTTATGACAGGAAATAACATTTTCTACCAATGTTTTGCTCGTTGAATCGAGATTCATGAAGAATAGAGTTTCCAGTCATAAATCTTGCACCTTGACTTAAAAAAGATGAATAATAGAACTGATCATTCCATTTCCGGCATTGCATTCGCACAGAATAGAACCATCAGGTCCTGTGTATGATGAATAATTTCACCTATATTTAGACGCACTAAAACTCAAAGATCTTCACCCGTAAGGTTCAGTGCACTGAGAAATGACTAACGCTACTGCTGTGGCTAAAACATGAGATGGGGAACATTAAAGACCTTTAAGTGTTTCGAAACTGGTAGAGCTTTTTTGCATTTCTCCAGACATGCTAAACGTACCGCACGCATAGTTCATCAACGCTTCTGCAGGCTCAGATAAGTAGGTATGCATATGGGGGCCCAGCTACCAACCTCTTATTGAGACAGCTAGTTCAACGTGTAAGATAGCTTAAGGCTGTTTCGCAAGCTTGATACTGATTTGTATAGGTAAGTCGGGGAGTGCTGGGATACATGAGCCCTGTTTCTCCAATTTTGAGCAGCTGAATGTAACCTACCATGTAAATGCATCGGGAAAATATTTGCCGCATATAACAACCATGCACAGAAACTACTTAGCCTAGAGTCGTTAGATCGTAGAAGCAAGTCACCATCAGTCCATGCAGAAGATTCTCCGTAATTCTTCACAAAGAAGGTAGACTTGGAGGACCTGCTGAGATGCCCAGGGAATGAGCTGTCACTGTTTCGAAACACCGAAACTGAAGGGGTACACGGCTCAACTGAAAAATATTTTCTATGGTTCTTCTACTCGATACCTGTAAGGACGGTCCGAAAAGACTAAGACCGTATTTTTGTCACAACAAAGCAGACACCGACAAATTCTAGAGACCTCAATGATTTCTGCTAGGCGTTGTCTTCAGTAAAATTCGCCCCAGTGCAACTGATCATACCACAGGCACGTGTCTTCCACTTTGATGAATAGTAAATTTTGGAGCAGCATAAGCAGCCTAGTTTCGATCCTCAAATGCCAGCTCCGTTCTTACCGACTGTTTGTTTAAAAATATCAGGCCTTGGATCTTTAGCACGATTTGACTTTGAATAAGTTAAATCGGCACGACCAACCAAGAATTTGCGTTGTAAGTCCATACACACTGCCACCCAATGTCTGGAGCAAAAGATCGAGTAACTAAAGCTGTAACTCTTTGCTTCGCAACTCAAGACTGGCTCCTCGCTTCGTATTGATTTTGATAGTGGTCGTACATGTCGCAAGGTAACTGTCGGCGAGTCGCGTATCTGGGCGAATCGCGTAAATATAGTGCGTACGCCTAAACTAATGGTAGGTACCACTAAGTAAAGCCTTGATTATTTCATACCATCAGCGAGATTCTGAGCGGGTACCAGGAGTTCTATGAGGATTTATTCAAGTGGCGTGTATTTCAAGTATATAGTGAATTTATCAATTTCATTTCACAGTAGCCCATTGAATTAAAAGAGAGGTTTCCCACTTACACAATGGTGCATGAGTGAGGAATGAAACCACGACTGTTTCCGTAACTCTTGAGGAGGTTGTCCTTGTCGGTAGTTGGTTGAGAAGTAGTGGTGGAAGTAGATTTTTGAGCAGCCATGATTGAAGTTTGTTGTTTTTGATGTAGAATAAGCAGAAGGTATCAACTGCCTTTTATAATACACTGGTGAGGCTGGTGGTTTTTGATGTGTTTCTTCTTCTTGCCTAATTTGGGGTTGAGAGTACGTCTGAAATGTAGGAAAGGTTGCAAAATTACTGTTTTTGTCCACGACAGTAAAATGCGCATTGATTGCAAAATGAACTTTGATTGCGTATCTTTATTGTTTAGCCATCCTATCAGTCATAGACCAACGCCCTAATGAAGTAAATGTTGTTGGAAAGCTACAGTGTATCAAAGATGTGCCAACGGGTTTTGGCCCACTCTTCTTTACTGTTTGCACTAAAGCCTGAGCAAAGATTTTTAGTTGGGCTTGGTGACAATTTGAAGCACTGGAGATGTTTCGAGACGACACCGGGAAATGTGACCAACATATGTGAACGCTAGGGTCGATAATGTCTTTTCTCATGACTCAGTTTAAAAATTTGTTTCACAGAATTTAAAGTAATGTAGGTCTGCAAACCCTTGATTTCACACAATTGTGGGAAAAGTACTAGATTTTCTGAAAATGCAATAAACTGATAGCACTAACTTTTCCACTTGGAAAACCGCCTTCATTGACACATAGCTGCTGGAAGTGTCCGATATTTAGTTTGTCGTCTTGTAAGTAACGTCTTACTGTCGTAAACTTATCAATCTTAATTTGGGCTCGAAAAGCAATCTACTGGTCGCAAAAAAAGTCGTGAAACATCAACGATGAAAAAGATAATTCAGTGTCCAGCACCTTTATGGCCACGAGTCCGTACCTGAATGATTCTTAGTCAAAGCTGCATGGAGCTCATTGCAATCAGCCTGACAATTTCAACGAAAATTCTGTTCCGTAGCAATACTCCAGACATCATGGTTTTCTAAATTTCGGACAACTCCTTTTTTCATGAACAAATAAACTTTTAGATACATCTCCTTAGCTTAACATTGTCTAGGGTGATTTGGAGTGAAACCCCAGTAGCCTCAGCTTAACCGGAGCTTCACTCATTTCCGCCCACCTTTCTTTTAACACTCTATTTCGTGCCCTCTAGGAAAGTCACATCTCCCATTTATATGAATGGTGAAAACACCTTTAGATTCCCAATTCCTCAATAGGCTCATCTATCTAGAGGCAAGGTAATGTCTCGTACTTGGATATCATAGGATAGTTTCGCCAATAGGAACAACATTTGGGCACTGATCCATATGTGAGAAAGCTGATGACACTTTCAAGAATTGTAAGCATCAAATTAGAAGAGAAGTTGAGGCTCCACAGCCCTCAGACCTTTCAAGATCCGACTGACTATAACCTACCAACAAACCGGTGACCAAACATGTCCATTGCTAGTGATCAGCAGCAACAATTCTACAGATTGTTGTCAAGACTAGAGGGCAATCCAAACAGCCAGTCGAATTCCAGATTAGCGTACAATATCATTCAGAGTCTCAAGGAAGCAAGGATATAGCGTCAACAGAAGAAGTCTACAGACACCTATTTGAGTTGACTTAAAATATTTCGAGTTGGGCAAGGTGTCTCTGGAAGTGGTGAAGCGATAAATTGAAATTACCAAGTTTTGTATTATTGGTTTGACTAAGAGATTCGGCTGGCTGATTTTTACCAACGCCATTCATATTAAAACTCAACAAGAATTGCTACACACTAGCTGGTAACGAGGCCACTTTGAGGTAAGAATGAGGGGAGAGTTTTGCTCATGATGGCTTTTTTAACTGCATAGGATATTCACTTTCTTGTATCGGGTTAGAGGATCTCTTGGATAAGTATTTTCGGAAGATCCTATTTTCACCAATTGGCTTTTCTTTTTCAGGAATTCTGATCACAGCCAATCTCTACTGGAGCTTTCGTTTCGGGAGTAGCAATACGGTTCGACCCGAGTCGGTTACACGGGAGCCGCAATAGGCGCGTCCCTCGGTAAAGCTATGGAGAGACCAAACTTTTAGTGCCTATGGCCTAGAAGCATACAGGCAAGAGAGAATTTGGCACAGGACACAGGATAAATAAGGGGGACAAGATGCCTCACGATCAAGAGGTTCAATCGTATCGGGATGATTGTTACAGTGGTGGAGGGAAGCCGTATTTCCCTGCTTCATAAAATCGCTTATTGTTTAGTAATTTTCATGAAGTACACCGGTTAAACATGTCGATAGAGCCGATTGACTAGCCTTATCAGCCTGTTAGATTTGCCAGTTTAGATGCTTAAAATAGCCTGAATTGTTTCAATGCAGGAGTTGATAGAAATGGTTTTTTGACATAGAGAATGCGGTTAGAACCTCGAACCAGAGGCGGGGAATTCCGAGATCTTGGTGCCAGCGGAGATAGTCGAAGGCCTAGATTAAGTCCAAAAGCACGACTGACTAATTTATTGCATACGATGTCTAGTAGATTGATAATCAAAGAAAGAGGTCGGAGGACACTTGTGTTGTACCTTCGTCAGTAAGTTTCTTTCAAGGATACATTGTTAATGGTCGTACATTTTGAACTAAGCCATATTATAGAAAGAAGTCATAATAACATTTTCGCACCCATTAGGGCCCCCGCGTTACCGCGGGTCGAAAACAATATGGCATTTATTGTCGCGACAGTAGGGTTTCTAACTAACACAGTAATATTATTTTCATCAAAACTTTGATGATGCATTTGGAATGTCATACACCAAAGAAATGTAATCAATGCGGCTACTTTTTGATTAGTGCCGTATGATTCTCGTGGCAGAGAGGGGGGTTTCAAGAGACGAACGACCCGTTTTGGTTTCATATACGTCACGTCAAACGTCACCGAGTCCAGATCGTCGATGAACAAGGTACATAAAGAATGCCAAGAGTTCACCCAAACCTGACAGTTTGCTGCCACTTAAGGCATATGTGGGGAAGTTTTCAAGATGACAATCAGTATTCAGGGTCAACCCCAGTTTTTTGACACAACAGAACAGGAAGCGAACACACAGACACACTGAAGCTTATATTTTTAGAGGGGATTGATATTTCGACGGTACAGACCTCAAAATAAGATACGCAATAGTCGAAGGTAATCGAGAACAAGGGGAAAGCATGCATAAGCTTCGTCCGTGCAGTGTTCGGCTCTTGAATTGAGTTATTGTTTTGCGGAATGTTCTGCAACCCTCACCCATGATTGCAAGGTGAATGGAGAATCAAAGAGAGACGTGCCAGACCATAATCTTTCAGAAAGTTGGGTTATAAAAGGATGTCCAATCCCAATCAATTGGTCATCTTCAACAATATCCATGATTTCAATCAAAGCCCTTCTCCTTCTTGCCCTTGTGTTTGTCCAAGGCAATGCTCTTTACATCAAGAGACAAGACGACTCTGTTTTCAAGCTTGACTTTGACGTTCACAGAGCCGCAGGTATGCGTTCCTCGACACTTCACTCTTTCAAGCAATTGAATGAACGGGATACACCCGTCTTGGTGCTTAGTAACGAAAAGACGTTTTACATGGCAACTTTGAATTTGGGATCCGATGCTCAAGCCAACCTGGTTCTTGTTGATACGGGGTCTTCCGATTTGTGGGTGATGGCTAAGGGAGTTGAGTGCTCTGGAGATGACTGCACTGGTTACGGAACTTTTGATTCTTCTTCTTCTTCTTCCTATAAGGATCTTGGAACACAGTTCCAAATCACTTATGCTGATGGAAGCGGAAGTTCTGGTACTTGGGGTAAAGAGACTGTTTCGTTTGGATCTGGATCCGATGGAGCTAAAGTGACTGGTTTGCAATTTGGTCTTGCTACCTCAAGTTCTTCCAACATTGGCGTAGTCGGTATTGCCAACCCTGTTCAAGAGTCTTCCGATCTGACTTATGACAACTTGCCAATTTTGTTGAAAAAGCAAGGACTCATCAACAAGGTGGCCTATTCCTTATACTTGGACTCTCCAGATGCCAAGACGGGAAGCGTTTTGTTTGGAGGTATTGACCATGCTAAGTTTGATGGAGATTTGACTCAGGTTGATCTTAGTTCTGATCAATACTTGGGAGTTAGTCTTAAGTCAGTCGCTTACAACAATGAAAGCTTTGATGCTGGAGAAACCGTTGTTTTAGATTCTGGTACTACCTTGACTTACTTATCGAGTGTTCTTCAATCCCAAATTGCCAAGGCCTTGGGTGCTACTTCTGGCAGTGACTATTTCACTGTTGACTGTAACCAACCTAGTGACAAGTATCTTGAATACTCGTTTGAAGGTGTCACCATCAAGGTTCCGTTGAGTGACTTGACCATCAGCCTTACTGATTCTAGTGGTTCCACTGTTTCTGATACTTGTGCTTTGGGGATTCTAGATGCTGGTGAAAGTAGTGTTAGTATTTTGGGTGACAACTTCTTGAGACATGCTTATGTTTACTACGATCTCGATGATTCTTATGTATCCATGGCTCAAGTGAAGTACACGTCTGACACCAATGTGCAAGCAGTTTAAAAGCGTTGCTCATGTACAGACCAGACTGAATTACGTTTGTTTCGAACGCAAAGAAAGTATGCTCGGCTCACTGCTACCTTCACTGACCATGCTTGATAACGTAGTCATTTTATTCCATCAGAAAGGGCTCGTTCCTGGTTTGATGATGTTGACAGTGTGTATCTATACACTAATTGCCCGTGACTTCATTGAAGCCTAAGGGTAGAATATTAATGTCGTGTGCTTGAATTGCTCGTGCTACTACATGTAGATCCCTTTCTCATTTTCATGGAGAGGGCATTGGGGGAAGCCGTAAATGAGACTGCCAGGTGCCAAGTCAGGTGCCAAGTCTTGCAGCCGAGAAATGCACAATTGTACGAATTCGAGATTTCGTGGCTTTATTTCTGCCTTTATTCCAAAGCTTCTAATCCCACAGGCGTTTAACGCCGTTCAATTTCCGAGTGTTTCGTGGTTCTCCACGTGGTTCATGAGCTTGTCAATAGCTATTGCAACTTGCGTCAAGTGTTTGATCTTTCTTTTCTCTGCGAGCACTTTACATTTCTCGGGGAATGTCCCACTTTTTATAAGAGTGAGGACAAAACAAACCAGATTACAACCCCAGCCATATATACCAATTACCATGCCCAGGTAAACTACTAAGGCATGTGTTTAAAAAACAAGGGCTACGATTTTCTCAAAGCAGACTTACGCAAAGCCAGCCCTACGGCCTTTTCATCATGTGGTGGTGGACGTATGGCTTCATGCAAAAAGCTGGCACGAAACTTACGCAGAGAGATGGCACGGAAAAGCCACCATTGGTGAAGGCAAATTCCGACACTCGGTCTAACAAACAGGCGCGGAGTCTCAAGGGGTTCCAAGGCACGACAATGAAGCTTTCCTGCTAGATCACCAGAGGCGTCCCCATATGCAATTTTTCAAAGAAAGGCTTGTTTGGGGAAAATAAAAAAGAAATCCTCTCATCAACCCAAAATCACCAATTACATACCGTTGTGAAATATCTTGGCATATTCAGGAATCCGTGCATGCTCATTTAGATGTGCCTTCAAGTAATCCCCGGTGGGGATTTTCGGCGCGACTGCCGAATGTGTGTAAGCCTCACAGGGCTGACGAAAATTGACGTGGTTCTCTTCAAGACTGACCAGACCATGGAGCTCATTCTACTGCTGAAGATTCCTGCTATCTCGTTACATTTACATGTACAGTTCTCCAGTAGTGAGTAAATCGAGAGGGGAGTGATGACAACCGGTGGAGTTTCAGCATGCTGCATGCTCAAATGCCGAGCGGGCTATTGACTACCGTTATCTGATCAATCTCTAGAGAAAATTTGACATGCATCTGGAGACAGAAAAACCCGCCCAGAGATTTTCTTGTATTCCGCAAAAGCAATTCTTCGTTAAAGATGGCTATAATAGCATTGAAAGGGCATTATCTTCGCCATCTTTTTTATCTCAATCATCAGATATGAGTGCACCTGTTGAACAGAAGATTTCTTCTGAAAAGAGCTCCAGTGTTGAGCGTTCATCTTCCGAGAAATCGGTTGAGGACTTAAGAGATAAATCAGATGATGACACGAGAGGTAAATCGGAGGAAGACATGAGAGAAATTAATGATAAGAACAGAATTGCTCTCAAGAAGGCTTGGGGTAAGAACATTTTGGTGGCAGCCTATGTCATACTTATCGTGACTGCATTTGTCGAGACGTTTGCAGGTGATTCCACCTCTGGTTTAGACTCTTACGCTACCTCCGAATTCAATGCCCACTCTGTGATATCTACTGCTGCTGTGGTTTACAAAATTACTGCCATTGTTGCCTACCCACTCTTGGCCAAACTCAATGATTTCTTTGGTCGTGCTGAAGGTTTCGGATTCTCCATTTTCGTTTACACCATGGCTTACGTCTTGTATGCTGCTTGTACCAATGTTGAATCTTACGTCTGTGCTGAAATGCTCTATGCCATTGGTAAAGTTGGTTATAGAGTCTTCCAGCAGGTTTTCATTGCTGATACCACCTCTTTGATCAACAGAGGAGTCTGGTCTCAGCTCCCTGATTCCATTGCTGCCGTTCCTGCTCTTTACATTGGTTCCATCATTCAAGACGCTTTCATTGAGAACTCAACTTGGAGATGGGGTTACGGATGTTGGGCCATTATCATGGGAGTATTTTGTTTCATTTTAACCGGCTTCATGTTCTACATGGACAGAAGAGCTGCCATGCATGGTGAAGTTAAGATTATTGCTTCTTGGAAGGAATTACCAGACGCCCCCATCTACAAAAAGATTTTCTACTACTTATTCGTTAAGTTGGATTTATTTGGAGGTCTTCTTTTGGTCTGTGGCTTTGCCCTTTTCTTTGTTCCCTTGACTCTCACCGGTACTTCCTCTTCTTTCAGATGGCATGAAGGAAGGCTCATTGCTATGTTGGTTGTTGGTGTCGTCATTATTCTAGCTTTCGTTTTCTGGAATGCCCGTATTGCCAAGTACCCATTCGTTCAACACCAAGCACTTCTCCGTAAGACTACCCTTATTGCTTGTTGTCTTGTCGCATTGGAATGGGCTGAGAATTCTTCTTTCTCTGTCTACATGAAAACCACTTTGCAAGTTGCCAAGTACGTTACTGTTGGTGAGGCCACCAGAATTGACAACTCCAAAAAGGCGTGTTATCAAATTTTCTCTGTTGTTGCCGGAATTTGTATGAAGTATACTAAAAGATCCAAGATCTTTGTTATCATTGGTATTCCCATACTTTACATTGGTCACGCCCTTCTTGCTCACTTCATCAACACTGATGGTGATGTTGCTAATAAAAAATTGTTGTACATGGCGGAAGTCTTCATTGGTGTTGGTAGAGGTTTCTACCAATGTGCTCTTCAAGTTATTGTTCAAGCCATTGCTGGGGAAACCGGTGTGGCCATGTCTACTGCCTTCTTTCTTGCTTTCAACTCCATTGGTTCTTTGATTGGTTCTTGTATTGCTGGCGGTATCTGGAACACTATCGTGTTAAGAAAATTGCATAAATACCTCCCAGCTGAAGATGCTCCCAAGGCCAAGAAAATTTACAAGTCTCTTGTCGTTGCTTTGTCTTACGAAAAGGGTACTGAAACCAGAACGGCTATTGCTAGATCGTACAGAGAAACTCAACAGATTATCGGATGGGTTGGCTTGGGTGTAATCACTCCCATGTTGATCTTGATGTGGTGGGTTGATAACGTTAAGTTGACCGAGCATAAGGATATTTACCACCTTGACGAAGACGCTGAAGTTCCTTCTGAAATTGGCCTAAAGGAAGGGTTGCAAAAAAATGAAATCCACCAAGTTGACCTGAAGGAAGGATTGCAAAAAAATGAAGTAGACCAAATTGAGATTACAAAGCCTGTCAAGACCACCAAGCAAAAATTGCTCGACCTTTTCGGACTCTAATTTCATAGACTCAACAGTCAGTACTTGTTAATACGCAAATGCATTAGCTACCATTATTTCTTGGCAGATATAAAAGAAGGTGCGCACAAGCGGCCTTAGCTAATTCTTCCTTATTAGGCAGCTCATCGCTGACAGGTGTCACAAACTACCACCAATCGTAAGTAAACTCGGAGGTCAACGTGTAGAATTTATGCCGATTTCCAATGGTTATGGTCTCTGGATTCTCTTGGTGCCAAGGTCGGTGGTAAATTGCTCGTGCTGGGGTGAGCCTGCTCCGTGCCAGTCAGGGAGCGGGCATCATTTCACATTCCGCCCTTGAATTATAGACTGGACTCAACTCTAACCCTTGGTCAATTACCAATAAATGGTGCCGTTGATGCCCGTTTACTAGACCGCTGCGGTGGGGTTAATCATACATTTCATAAACTAAGTTAAGCCTTTTTCCTCGGCAATAATTTTTAACGCAAGCTTTTTGGAGTAAAACCTTGACAACGCGAGATTTCCTCCCATGTAGAAGAAGTGGGGATGCCCGGAGTCTTGCCAAATTGTTTCAATCTCTCCTTCTTCATTCAACCCCCAAACTGGTTTTAACTTGTTGGCCACCTCATCACCAAACATTCTGCGGGCCGTGTCTCTCATGTTGGAGTATCCGGTAGCCAACACAACAATTGCCAAATTATCAATAGTAGAGCCATCGGTGAAAACCACTCCGTTCTCGGTGAAGTGGTCAATGGTAACGCCTTGCTTCATGCCGATGCTACCATTGGCAATAAGCTTGGATGCTCCCACATCAATGTAGTAGCCTCCTCCACGGCGATGATATTTACCAAACAACCCAGTACCTCCATAACCAGCGTCAAGCTTAAATCCTCGTTTTTGCAAAGCTTCGAGGATTTCCTTGTCCTCTTCGACGATCCGACGGTGCTGTTGCTGCATGCACAAATTTAGCAACTGCACCGGTTGCAGCTGGAGAACTAAATCTGCAATTTCCACCGCTGGTCCATCCTCATCAAACAATCCTTTGGTGATGATCTTGAGTCCATTTTCGGATGTGATAACGCACGTTGAAGATCTCTGTACAATGGTGGGCTTGGCACCTTGCTCAAAAAAATCCTGAGCAATATCGTGGCCTGAATTACAACATCCCACAACAATGGCATTTTCACCTGCAAACGCCTTACCAGTTGTGTGCTGAGATGAGTGTACGATTTTTCCCTTGAAAGTATCGACGCCCCTGAACTTAGGAATATTGGGCTCTCCCGAGTGTCCCGTGGACATCACCAAGTGCTTGGGACGAAGCTGTGTCACCTCGCCGGTTTCGTTTGTAAGTTGGACCAGCCATTCACCGGCGTTTTCATCAAATTTGGCCCCGCTGACCGCCCGACCTGTCCAGTACGACAATTCCAAAGACTGCGCATATTGCTCAAACCAGTCTCCAAGTTTATCCTTAGGAGTGTAGATAGGCCAAGTATCGGGAAAGTTCATGTATGCCAAATGATCATACCAAACAGGATCATGGAGCACAAGGAACTTATACCGATTGCGCCAGTTGTCACCAATGTGCTTATTCTTCTCCACAATAAGTGCATCCACGCCCATCACCTTCAACCGGGCCGCCAAATTCAATCCTCCTTGGCCTCCTCCCACTATGAGTACCGTGGGTTGCTTGTCACCTCCGTACTCAAAGTCAAGTGCCCGTCTCTCAAGCCAAGATTGACGGCCCTTATGTTGGCCATGGTCAACACCATGAGGACGCAACGAGCCTTTCTTCTCCTCATAGCCGTAGATCTCTTCCAATCCCGTAAACACCGTATATGCCTTCATGGTTTTATTCACGGCCACCAATCTAATAAATCCAAGTCCATTACCATACTGGTTCAGAAACCGAATCACAAATTGCAACCATTGCACTGGTACCTTGTTTTGATCAGACGCCTCATGCATGGTCTCCACAGACACGCTGTTGGGGTTCCGCAAATCAGCTTTTGTATCAATAGTGACCTTTCCCAACTTGAACTTGGGTTGCTGGGTGGAGAGTGCCTGGGTAATTACTTCCACGCCATGGTACTGGCGATGCTCCCAACTTAAACCCAACTGATCCTTCCAAGATGCGTGTGCCACGAATATCTTGTCCAATTTATCAGGTCCGCTTTCAAAGTCAAGAAGAAGCTGGTTTAAACTGTCCACCCAAGTTTGAGCCAAGTCAAGTAGGTTTTCTTGTTTCAAAATCTCAGGAGTAGCTTGCTCCACTCCGTAAATCTTTGCAGCTGGAACGTCTCCCTTGACACCCTCAAATACCAAGGGCGGATTGGCCTCATCCGCCATATCAGCGGTGGCCTGAGTTACTTTTCCGGGAACAGTGAAGGAAGTGTCTTTGATTTGAGCAATGGCAGCCTCGTCTGGAATAGGACTGGCGATACGATTAGTGTTGATCCCAATCATTGTAAATTGTCCATCCTATCATTGATGAAGACAAGTATTTATACTGCAAACAGACATCGGCGTTTAGTGACTGATTCTTGCAGCGGCTCTAGTCTGGCGACGTAGCTCAATGAGGTGGGGAAGTGAAGGAGAGTATTTCGGGGCTAGCGATAAGAGAGCCCAATACTCGCTGACATAAGCACGGGATGAGGGGAGTATACTCCGAGTACGCGGAGGCGGGGCCCAAGTGTTGTCCCAGAGTCGGTTGGGTCTCGTTTAGAATGGGAGGGGAATGTGTCTGGATAAAATTGAGGGATAAAGCGGGTAAACTTTCACCGTGACACCAGTAGTTGCAATCCAACCCGGTTTTAGGAAGGGCTCGTTCACCGACAGTAAAAGATTCTAAGGAGGCCTAAAATAACTAGGCACAAATTGTACATCGTCCAATGAGTCCAATCAATACATCTACAGCCGCAAACGCCCGCCGCCAGTACTGGACCCCGAGATTTGATTATCTACGCACATTCAACGACCTTGTCCGATAGATACCGTGGGTGGAGACCCCGGAGTTTATTTAGTATTTTATATACAGTGTCGACAGGCCAACTTATCTTTTTTGGGAATATGAGGATGTGCCCGGAAGAGGGTTGCGGAGGTTGCAATAATAGGAAATGGGTGCGCGTCTAAGCCGCGTTCGTAACATTTGGGAAACTATTGCACCTAGGAGAAAAACTTGGCCATGGCCTTCTTTTGCTTATCCTTTCTGGCCTTGGCACTAGCCTTGACATCAGCGATTCCCTTGATGATTGCTTGATCGCCGGGCGACAACTCAAGCGCCTTTTGTAAAGCTTGTTGAGCACCGTCTTCGTCTTTCAAAAGCAAGAGTCCCATACCCTTACGGTAGTAGGCCTTACTCTTAGACTTGTCGTCAATATTTTCCACCTCCAACGCACTTTCAGCGGCCTTGACTGCACTACGACCATTGTTGAGCTTGAGTGCCACCAACGCAGCGTTGAGGTAGCACGACCATTTAAGTTGGTAAAGGGTATTCAAGTCTTCTTCTCCAAGATCCTCGGGGTAGTATTCGCTAAGGAAGCTGGCGGCCTTGGAGTACTTCTGGTAGGACTTCTCCAAATTCTTGTCTTTAAGAAGCTTGGTTCCGATTTCCTTAAGGTGTGAGACGGCCTTGAACACGGACTGAGGGTCATTGGTGTCAATCTGATCATCATCAGCCATTATCTCCTCATAGACATCTCCCGTACCATCATCCACCCCACTTTGCTGAGGAACGTAATCTTCAGGTAATTCCCCACTGTCAGCAATGACCCAGTCTTCAGAAGGCCTATCGTTGGTACCTTTATCACATCTTTCTAACTGACGTACCACACCTTTACCCTCAATGACCTCTCCAAACACAACATGCTTCCCGTTCAAGTGAGGAGTAGGCACAGTGGTGATGAAAAACTGTGACCCGTTGGTGTTGGCACCAGCGTTAGCCATGGACAACAAGAATGGCTTATCGTGAACGAGTTTAAAGTTTTCATCTTCAAACTTCTCTCCATAAATAGATTCGCCTCCCACACCCGATCCGTGGGTGAAATCGCCTCCTTGGATCATGAAGTCTTTGATTACTCGATGAAATATTGAGCCCTTGTAGTGGAGCGGTTTGCCAGATTTTCCAACTCCCTTTTCTCCCGTACAGAGAGCACGGAAGTTTTCTGCGGTCTTGGGAACAACGTCATCATATAATTTAAACACGACCCGGCCCTTTTTCTCGCCGTTACACTCGATATCAAAGAAAGTTTTCATGGTGGAGAGTCTATGAGGTGAGGTTAGAGGTATTTATATGGTGGAAAATCGAGGAAAACGCGCAACGAACGCCACGGAACCTTCTACAGCATAATATGACCAGGAAGCGGGCTAGATCCGAGAGGTGGGGGCGTGAAACCGGCAGTAGATGGCTACGTTGAGCCAACAATAGTAACTCACCACACTCTTGATCCCAAAGGCGGAATTTGGTGCCTACAAAAAATTTCAGTCATATTCATTCACAATCTTTCCTCTTCTTTTCTAACTGGATCAAAATAAGGATGACCCATGGCCTCCTTGGCGGTCAATCTTTCCTGGTGATCGTACTTCAATAATTTGTCGATCAAATCAAGAAATTCTTCCGACACTAGATGTTGATTATTCTCGTTGATGAAGCGCTTCCATGGCCTTCTATTATAATAACCCAAGTCCTCGTACTCATCGTTTAGAGTGAGATTATATTTCAGGAGGTACTTATGAAGGTCATCTGAGCCCAATACCCGTACAATTTGCACAAGCTGGTCTGTGTTGGATTTGCCGTGGAAGAAGGGTTCTTTTTTGAACACCATCGATGCAAACATACATCCATAAGACCACAAGTCAAGCGAGTAATCATATAGTCTGAAATCAACGAGCAACTCGGGACCCTTGAAATATCGAGATGCTACTCGAACATTGTACTCGGTACCGGCGTGGTAATATTCCGCCAAACCCCAGTCAATTAATCGAAGCTGACGTTTGCTATGATCAATCATAACATTGTGGGGCTTGACATCTCGATGCATTATTCCCATGGAATGACAATGATCCAACGCCTTGAGAAGTTCAAACATATAGAACCGTATGTCAAAATCATTAAATGTAGGATACAAGACTTTAAAATCCACATTGTTTATATGCTCGAATATAAGCGCCGGCGTCTTGCTCTGTGGTTCTCGAACCACGTCAAGTAACTCGACGATATTGGGACCGCCCACCAAGTTCTTGAGAATGGAGATCTCTCTCTTGATCTTCTTTCTCTTCACCGGTTTAAGTACTTTGATCACCACATTGTCACCCTTGGACAATTCTATACCAAGAAATACCTCTGAATATCTTCCTCGACCAAGCTTCTTGATGATTTCATAGTTGTCTTGGGAATTCCACTTGATGTTGATGTTCTCATAGTCCCAGTAACTCTGAGGCTTTTGTTTGAGGACATCCGTGTAAACTTTGGCCACCGAATGCACGCTATGATAAGGGGCCATTCTTTTTGTATTACCTGAAAACACTAACCGATGGGATACAATGCCGAAGAATACCGACAATATAAGGACGACGATGAAGTGCCGAATCTTGGTGATTAAAATACTCGCGGCCCAGCGAACACCCGTGCCCCTCATATCCATCCCCTACTATCATATTGTACAATGCTAAATATCTAATACACTACCAAATACCATTACTCGAGGTTCATCTTGGCAAAAGAGTTCGAGAGTTCTTCTTTTTTTCTTCGTTGTGCTGCTTTACCCTTAGAAACAGAGTCTGCGGCCCGACGTAAACGGTCAAGCTCTTCGTTCTTCTTCACAAGACGTCGTCCTCCAGCCTCTAGCTCGTAGTTATCTAAGAACTCGTCAAGCATACCTTCGAAGTCGTTACGTTCCTTGGCCATGTCGAATTCTTCGTAGTTTTCTTCTTCTTGTTTGTTATATTTTTTGGAAATTTGCTCATATCTATCGTCAAGTAGCATGAGCCCCTCGGTACGGAAGGTGGCGGCCGAGCTCATGGAGAACGACGTGGTATCGGTCATGGCACCCTTATTTTTTCTGAGCTTGGTGTTGTTGGCCTTTTTGCTCTTAAAACTCGGAAGAGCAGGCAATGCATCACGGGCTTCTTGCTCTTGCTCATCCTCTTCAAATTCGTCTTCGGAATCCCAGTCATTGGTAGTGTTCTTGGTGCTGGCCTTGAACTTCTTGAACTCTGTCTCCCACCCACTACTGACCGCAGCAATGTGGGCGTCTTCTGGAGCTTCACCATCATTATAGGGACGCTCGTGCTCTTCGAGATGGTCGGAGTCGTATTTGTTATATTGCTCCTGGTGATTATCCATGTCCCATTCATCGTAGTCGTCATCGTAGTACTGGTCCGCATCGGACCCGTAGTAGAACTCATCCTCATCCTCCAATTCTCCAGATCCAAGTAATGTGGCAAAAACATCCTCGTCCTCTCCGTCCACGTAAGCCTCATCTTCCAATGCCTCCAACACCTCTCTCAATCTGGGATCAAGATCGGGGTTGAACCCCTGAAACTCCTCGGGGATGTTCTCGTTATCGAAAGTGGGGTCTCTCTTTTTTTCAGAAGGCAATACCTCCTTAATAAAATCCTCTATGTTCTTCTTCTCCTTCTTTTCGGAGGCATCGGCGTTGGCCTCAATAAAAACACCATCCTCGTTACCAATGGGCTTCAAATGCTGCATGTAGTCGTACTTGGAATCATCAAAGAAGATCCCGAACTGGGCTGCCAAACCCTCGTTGGCTCTGATGGTCTTGATTTCTCCGGGGCTAAGCGTTTTCTCAAGCTCGGCGGTGGTGTAAATCTTCTTGGGTTTGCTTTCCACCAAAACAGGCACACTAGTCTTGCTTTTCTCTGGTACCGGTACCAAAACATGCTGCGCAGCTTCATCATCATAGTACAAAGCATCATCGTGGGCACGATGAACAATGCTATAAGTCTTGGCTGACTTTTTATCAAATCTCTTCTTACCCATGGTGATGAGAAGATTTTGCGATGCGCACCTGTACACCAAATTTCGCAGCTGTTTTTTGTAGTCGGAGACACATATCCATGAATTAGGTGATATATACACGATTGTCATCAGTGGTCATGTCGCTTAGAAGACTCAACTAAGATTTGATTCCAGTCAGAGACCCACACGCAGCACATTTCCGATATAGCCAAAAAGGTCACCCCACACACCAAGCCTGTCCAGAGTCCAGCGAGTTGATATCCAAGTGGGAATGCAAGAGCGTAACCAAGCGGAAGAGCCAACCCATAGTATGAAACCAAGTTGAGATACGAGCCAAGACGTTGTCTTCCCTGTCCTCGAAGAATACCAGCACTGATGACGTTGCCGGGATCCACGAGTTGCATACATGCACAAAAGGTCAACGCCATGTGACTGAGATCAAGCACATCTTCATCACGAGAAAATATCCTGCACCAGGCAGTACGGAAGAAGAATACCGCAGAAAAGTTGAACAACGAGAGCATGACTCCCACGTAGATGCCAACTCTCACCACGATACGAGCGCCGTGCGTGTCCTTGGCTCCCACAAAGTGGCCTAATCGCGTGGTCAAAGCCACGCTAACTGCAAAAGACGGTTGGAAAACCAAGGAGCTCACATTGGACACAATCGACTGAGCGGCAAGCGAGGTAGTGCCGAATCTGGCGGCAAGGATGGTCAACACCTCAAATGCCAAATACTCAGCTTCCACCATCACTACTCCAGGAATGGCCAATTTAAGCATCTTGCCCCAGTTCTTGGTGGCCATTTTCCAACTGAACCCTCCCCAGCACTGTTTTCCATCCACAAACATCACGTACGCGACGAGCAACACAATCATGATCCAGTAGGTCCCAGTCATGGCGATAGGGGCACCAATGAAGCCAAGACCATAGGTGTGGTGCCACACCAATAACCAGTTCAAGAGTGCACACATAGGAGTGGAGATCATGAGAATTTGGGTTCCGCCATTGAAGATGTGCTGAGCCTGAAGAAACCGTTTACCGGCTTCGAACATAAATAGAGGAGGTGCACCCAAGATGCAAATGCGAAGAAACCTCTGGGTCATATATGCCAACTCGGAATCAAGAACCACCAAAGATAGAAGAGGACCAGAGAAGAACCAGATGGGACCCAATGGGAAAACCGTCAAAGCCGCCATCATGAGGCACCCTCTCTGGACGTAGTACCCCACATGCTGATACATCCCCGAGCCATATGCCTGCGAGCAGAACGAGTCCAACGCCGTGGCCATTCCCTGGTATACAGCCAACGCGGTGATGTTAAAGGTGCAGATGGCAAGCGAGGAGGCCGCCAATTCTTGAGATCCAAGTCGTCCGCATGCATACAAGGAGATAACCGACAGCGCATATTGGAGGAGAAATGTGATGATGAGAGGGATGGCCGACTGCACGATGAACCTGACTTCCTTGGCTAGCGTGGTGGGGGGAGAATACCCACCAAGGAGGGCGGTTTGTTCAGAAGTCATGTAGTCCAAAAAAAAACGAAGGTTAACGATCTAAATACGCATAATCAAAGATAACGGAATATAGCGGCTGCCGCATTGGGAAGATGTTCTCGCCGGCACGAATTACCTAAGCCAGGGACCACCCCAACTTCTTTCAGCGCTCAGGAGGCTAAAGGGGGCCAGCACGACGTGATGACTAAAAGTACCAGCTGAAAATGGCGAAACGTGTACTTCAGAGAATCTAAATGTGATTACAGCAAGCGCTGCTCAACGCCCGTAGAGCCCTTCCTCACGGCTGAATGCCAATGAAGCAGTAGATAGAGCTCTCCTCAAAGACATAGAATGCCTTGTAGGAACTGGTGCTGGGGGGAGGGGGGATGGGGAGTTCCACTCTGCTGGGGCTCTTCTTAGAGAAGTACAAGTCCTCGTGCGAGTGCTCCACAATAAGCGAGTCGTTTGCAGCTTGGTAAGAAACCATGAAAGACTCATCGAGCTGCTGTGAGTGAAACTTGACTATCCCTGGCTTGGGGAAGGTCACGTCCCACTCTATTCGTATGGGCTCCTTCTTGGACTCCGAGTCCGACTGGATCTTCATGTCATTGATGTCCCGCTCAATCTCCTGGATGAGCGGCTTCTTTCGAGATGACGTGATATCGACGAGACTCGGTAGGGTTTCGTCATGCATGGAGGAGACGGGATCTTGCTTGAGTTCTTCAATGAGTCCCAACACCTCGTTTTCCTTTAGCAGCTGGAGTTTCTTCTGAAATCCGTTTTCAGTGAGCTCCTCCTTCTGAATCTGTGTCTTCGACAACTCGCCCTTCGAAAGCATCTTGGGAATGGCGTATTCTCTTTCAAGCACCAAGTCAAAAAGAAGTTCCACCGACTCGATGCACCACTCGATGAGAATTTGACGAAGGTCGGCATTGACCTGAACCCACTGAAAGCACTTGGAATTCACACAGCAGTCGTATACAAACGACGGCTGGCCCTTTTTATCCAAGCTCTGTTTCTCTTGTGAAATAATCAACGGAATTTCCCACTGGTTCTGGATAATCATGGGAAACACCACCGCCGGATCAAAATCAATTTCCGGCTTGGGCACCTGGCCATCGTGGCAGATATTTATAAACACCTTGGTGCTGAGCATATGCTTGGGGTCCTTTGACTCAAGGATTCGGGTCTTGACAACAAACCCCGGTCGGGGATCGAGGGTGATATCCATGACTCAAGTGACTCAAGGCTGCTTTTTCAGATGAAGATTTCGCACTCCCGTGGCGTTAATTCCTGACTCGTAGTCATCCTGCCGTGGGTCGCCCGTTTTATCTCAAAGTGAACTTGCTTCGTCGTTATTCTACTCGCATCATGAATGTGTTGGTCTATTCAGGTCCTGGTACCACCAATGAAAGTGTCAAGTACTGTCTAGAGCTGCTTCGGCTCCATCTTTCGCCATACTACGCGGTGGTGACGGTGGGAGAGAACTCTCTCCTCAACGACCCATGGATGTACAAGACAGCCATGCTTGTGTTCCCTGGGGGTGCCGACCTCCCGTTCTGTGAATTGTTTAATGGAAAGGGCAATGCTCGCATCCTGAAATTTGTCAAGGGTGGCGGTAAGTTTCTTGGGTTTTGCGCTGGGGCTTACTATTCATCCAAACGAGTGGAGTTCGAAGTTGGTACCCCCATGGAGGTAAGTGGACCTCGTGAACTACTGTTCTACCCTGGTACCGCCAAGGGATGCGCCTATAGCGGATTCCAATACCAATCTCAGCTGGGCGCCCGGGCGGTGCCTCTTGAAGTGAATCCCAGTCTCAATGTTCCTTCGCCGGTGTACAACTACTACAACGGAGGCGGGGTGTTTGAAGGTGCTGAGAATTTCAAGAACGTCGAGGTATTAGCCAACTACATGGAGCCTCTTGAAGTAGATACCACCAGCAGAGCTGCGGTGGTTTATACTAAGGTGGGAAAGGGAGATGTGTTGCTCAGCGGAACTCACCCTGAGTTCACGCCAACTTTGATGGATCCCAAGGATGATACACGCTTTCAATTGGTGGTGGACGTTCTCACAAAGTACGACTTGCAGAGAAAAATCTTTCTCCAGGCATGTCTTCGCAAGTTAGGATTGAATGTGAATGAGGATGTCAATGTGCTGATCCCCAAGCTCACCCCCATTTTCATCTCTTCCAGTGAACCAGCCAAAGTGCTTCAGATTGTCAATGACCTCAAGAAGAACTTGGATTTGGTCAACGGCAACATACTTGAAGACAACCATGATACCTTGGTGCTCCATGGCCAGGACGAACATGTCATTGCCGAAGACGATAATTTCAAGCACATCCAGTTCTTCAGTTCATCGGTCCCCAAATCAACGCTAAGCCCCTACTTCAATGTCACCGATTATCTTGATTACTTGCAAACCCTTCGTGCCAAAAATAATGTTCCTGGCGAAATCGGCTCAGTGGTGGGTTATTGTGAAGTCATCACCTCCACCAGCACCATTCTCGAAAAGAACACCCAATTATTAAAGTACCTTCCCCACGGACTCGTACTAACTGCCACCACCCAGATTGCCGGCCGCGGCCGTGATGGAAATGTGTGGATCAATCCTAGGGGTGTCATGGCACTGTCTTTACTTTTCAAAGTGCCTGCAGGGCTGAACCAGCCATCGCTGATTGTAACCTTGCAATATTTGTGTGGTCTAGCAGCTATTGAAGCCATCTTCAGCTATGGATCACTACATGCTGGACAAGGAGTGGGGTACGATGATATGCCTATCAAGCTCAAGTGGCCCAATGACATTTATGCGTTGAAGCCCGAGTACTATAATGCCATTTCTGACAAGGATGACGTGTCCAAGACCGTGGATGGTGACGATGCAAAGTGGGCCAAGGTTTCTGGTGCTCTCATCAACTCACAGTTCTTTAATGGAAGTTTCCATCTTATTTTGGGATGTGGAATCAATGTTTCCAACTCAGCACCCACCACCTCTCTCAACATTGTACTCGAAAGACTCAACGAACTAAGACAAGCGAGGGGTCTTGACAAGCTTCCTCCGTACAAGCCGGAGTTGCTTCTTGCCCAAATGATGTTTATCTTGGATCAATTCTACAGCGTTTTCCGTCACAGTGGCCTTCAGCCTTTCCTTCCTCTCTACTATAAGAGATGGTTCCATTCCGGCCAAACAGTCAAGCTTGATAAGGGAGACGGTACCCCCCATCGCACCTTAGTGATCAGGGGAATCACCGCCGACTACGGCTTATTGGTGGGAGAAGACTCTCTCACAAAGCAGAGAGTCGAAGTCCAACCCGACGGGAACTCCTTTGACATCTTCAAGGGCTTGGTATATAAGAAGAATTAACTACGTCACGTAAAGACTCTTGGTGTAAGATATTCTGGTGATCGCACCCTCACAATCACTGTTTTCGCAAACACATGAAGGTAAACATTGTGGAGTGGCAGGCTGTTTCCACGTGGCACTGGCACTTGTCCGACAATGGGGGGTATGTTGATGAACTTTGTGGAATTTGCCGTGTTTCATTTGATGGTACTTGTCCCGAGTGCAAGTATCCCGGCGACGACTGTCCATTAGTTTTGGGAGGTGGGTGTTCCCACAACTTCCACTACCATTGCATTATCAAATGGATGGAGCAGGAAACATCCAAGGGGCTCTGCCCCATGTGTCGACAAGCATTCTTACCCAAGGGAAAGGCGGGAGAGGATTTACAGACGCTCATCGATGGTCATAAGGCAGCACGAGAACGAGGGACGGAAGAGTTTGATGAATTTGAACAACTACAGTGAAGCGGGTTGTTGAGTCAGCGAGTCGGCCTCAGTTCAATACGAAAAAACAACCGATTTGAGAGACGACTATGGTGCCAGCGTCTACCAGCAGCATAATATCGAGTGGGCCATACACGAGCTTCTCGTTAACCTCAAAACTACAGCACTAGACTTCCACGCGGGACAATCCACAACAGATGCCAAGCCATCGCTGGTGCCTCGTGCCCCTCTTTTTTGGCACCATGTTCCCCCATTTCTTCCAGGCAGTAGATACAGGTATTTAGTGGTGCCCGGTTGGGTGCTAATATAACGGCCAAGGATATCGCGACTATATTTTTCACCCACATGCTTCCTCTTTTCCGGCCCCACAGTTTGTTAAGACCACTTCGGTCTGGACTCACCTCGATGGGATCCACCGCCAGGCTACTCTCGTGCCAATCCTTTCGGCTAAACCTGGCATCGAAATCACAAATTGAGCTCAATCGAAGCAAGTTCTCTACCGAGGAACTCGAGGCTGCCAGACTTGCACGTTTGGCGTCCTTGGGCCCTTATATATCCAAGCTCCCCGAGAAATGGATTCCCTACGCTGAGCTTATGCGGTTGGAAAAACCAGTGGGAACTCAACTTCTTCTTATTCCCTCGTTCTGGGGTATCACTATGGCCGCCTACTCCATCGGCGCGTCCATCCCCACTACCTTTTCTGCCATTGCTTTATTTACCATTGGTGCCATTGTCATGAGAGGTGCAGGATGTACCATCAACGACATTCATGATCGAAACCTCGATAATCAGGTGGCTCGGACAATGGAACGGCCTATCACCAGCGGAAGAGTCTCCGTGCCTCAGGCATCGGCGTGGTTGATTGCTCAATGCTTAGTAGGGCTTGTGGTGCTACTCTCGCTTCCGTTCGAATGCTTCTTCTTAGGTGCGTTATCCCTTCCTTTCGTATTCGCATACCCATTATTCAAAAGATTCACCTACTACCCCCAGGCTATGCTCTCGATTTGCTTTTCGTGGGGCTGCTTGCTTGGCTTCCCTGCTGTGGGGGCTCCTCTCGACCTATGGGTGGCTGGACCTCTTTTTGTATCCAATTTCATTTGGTGTATGATCTACGATACCATATATGCTCATCAGGATAAGAAGTTTGATATTAAGGCCGGTATCAAGTCCACTGCTCTTGCGTGGGGCCACAAGACGAAACCACTTCTATATGGACTCGGAACAGCCCAGGCCGTTACCTATGCTGCGGCTGGTCTCATGAACACTATGGGCCCCTTCTACTATATTGGAGCCGCTTTTGCATTTCAAAGATTGTTTCTGCAGATCAAATTTGTAAATTTGGATGATCCCAAGAGTTGCTGGAACGCTTTTATCGGAAACATACGTACCGGGTACATTTTCTGGTTCGGAATCTTACTAGACTACATTCTCAAAGTGGCGGGATTCTTATGATAACCCTGTATATATGTTTGGTCATTATTTCGTGAAATCTTCATACAATCGTTCGTTGACCTTAGCATCATTCCGACTAAGAACCTTGCGAATCACGGTCTCGCGTTTGGTGGACTCTTCTTGCACTAACACCTCTGTAAGATAGTTTTGTAAATATGCTAGGGGAATGAAATCTGGGAGGAGCACGAGCACTTCAGATGGCGTGAAGTAGCATTTGAACTTTCCAACAAAATGGCTAGCAGTTATCATGCTGGCGCGGTGTTCCGAGCGGGCCATGTACTCATGAAAAAGAGCCTCGACATCAGGTTTAATATCCTCAGGTGACCGCTTCTGCAACTTTGTTTCCAAGTGGTCTCGGTTAAAGTAATGACATACCCGTGGTACGCATGGCACGGCGTAGAAAATGAAATGTTCTGCTGACGTCCAATCACTGAAGTCAAGAAGTTGCTTAAAGCTGCTAATATTGAGGTATTCAAAAGGAGATCCACGCTGATCTACTTTGTAGGTGACCCCCGTCTCTAATGTCATCCCCACAATTAGTTCATACACTTTGCAGTAAATCGAAAGAAGCTCAAAGCATTCGCTTTTTGGACCATGCACATGAAGGAAGTCGACCCAGGAGATTTTAGGCCACTGTGGATCTGCCAATGAGTTTTCGATCTTGTATGTTTCCTGGAGGATCATGAAGTTGTTTATATTGGCCTCCGTGCATAATCGTTCAGATGTAAGAAAACCACAAAGCTCTTTAAAAAGGTCATCCAAAGCATTCTCATCGGTAGGGTTATCTTTAACGGCATGCTCGAGATATTCTATCTTTAACATAGTAAAGTCCACGTTCTTTTCGAATTCGGGTATCTCCTTTATAATATTGCGGTGGGCACTTTTATGAAAGTTTTTGTTCTGCTTGAGATACTCCATGCCTTGGACTGTGAAGTGTTTAAGAAGCTCGAGAAGGTACTTGGTGTAGATATCCTCGTCGGCGATATCTTTTACTGTGGCAAAGCATTGCTTAATGAGATTCACATTTTTCTCGTTGACGTGAATGACTCCTTCTTCCACCGCAAAGTTTGGATCTACCACCTGACCGGTGACAAGCTGCAAGTAAAGTTCACATTGTCGTTCAGGGGGCGTTTCCAGTCTCTGGTACGAGTGTAATTTGGCCACGAACGCCTTTCTTTCACCTAAGATGCTAATAATTTCCTGCTTGTCGGCGGTTGATTGCCAGAACGGGTCTGAGTCTACCAACTCATACAAGTTTGGTTCAATTTTATAGAGGACTGACCGAGTGTGAGTCTGTAAATCACTTTCCTCTCTCTCATATGAGTACTTGAGTAAATAACGGAAAAATTCTTTATCATCTGGACGATCAACAAGCGGTAGAAGCCTCTTGATTCCCAGGAAAAGCTTAGTATCTTGGTAGTGCTCATCCCCCTCAATGATTGATAAGAACAAGTGGCAGAGGTTTAGGTCCATTTTACTCTTTAGCGCCTCGAACCTCTTGAGATGTAAATTTAAAATTCCTTTGAGCATGGCTTCGAATTCGGTATCGCCAAGCTCCTGTATAAGCTTATCGGCGGTGCCACCAGCGAGAGCATTTTCTGTGCGAGAGTAGAGCAATTGTGCCTTGTTTTCTTCATATAAGACATGTAAACTGTTACCAATCTGAACGACAGTGCTGGCTGACGACATTTGTTCATTTTCTGACGTTGAACTGCCGAGGGTGATGGGCTGGAGTATGCATGCCACGTCGTCGTCGGGGAAATTGATGGACTCGCTGTGGAGGATGGTGGTGCACCTCGGTTCGCCAACTGTTGCTGAGCTTGATGGATTTCTAGATGACTCAGATGGTTTCAGTGGGAGTTCGGATGACTCAGATGGTTCCAGTGGCTGCTCAGATGGCTCAGATGATTCTTCTTGAAGCTCGGATGGCTCCGGCGATTTATCCTTGTGTTTGTCTTCAGACTGTTCTTTCTGGGCGTCTATTGATTCATTCGCCTGCTCCGCGTCTGGGCCTTCAATGCTTTCCTCCTTTTGGCCCTCTGTATCATGATCATAAGTGCAGTCAGTCACGAGCTGGGATTCGAGAGACGTGAATACAAGCCTCTCGTCAAATACACCAACAATATAGTCCTGTACGATGACAAGCCCATTGGGATAGCCAATGGACCAAGGGATTGTTCCCCTGGTAACGTCGCCCAGCGAGTTTATAAACATGCAGATAGCGGTAGACTCATCCGATTGCACTGTGAGAATGTACTCGTCCGTTCTTCCTTGCCGTAGATGAAGAATGTATGGCCTCGTGGCAATGTTCTTAGCGGCATACTCGAATAGCGGCACCTTCCGAGTCTGCTGGAGATCAACAATATCATAAGTGCTTTCACCAGCAACCAAAACAAGGTTGCTATAGTTGGTGGATGTTCCTGAAGTACAAGAGATTCCAGTTCTTGACCCAGAATAGTTGATATCCTTCAATAATTTGACAGAATCAGTTGATACTTGGAGAAGACGGATTTTGTCCGAGGCAAACACAATTAACTTGGCATTGGGAGTAGCCGTGTTTTTTACGTTTCTGTTGATAATTGCAAGAGGGGCAACATCTTTGACATCTTTGAGCTTGCCGATTCGACATGACGATAGCTCGGGTAGTGAACGAAATTGTGCAGTACCACTGCAAACAACAACAAGACGTTCAAGCTCTCCGAGAATAAGGAGCCGGGAGACTGGCCCGTGTCCAACAGATAACTGTGATATAAGAATGAAGTCGGGTGCATCTTCAAACTTATGATAGTGTAAAAGATCTCCTCTAGATAGTCCCACATACACATTGGATTGGTACGATGCAATGGCGCTGACATACTCTCCAGGAGGGAGGTCATAGATGAGCGGTCGCAATCGGAACCGCAGTCGCCCGACTTGAAGTAGCCGAGACATGAATCAGTTGAAGAAGTGAATGGGAGTTGTCAAAAGTGCGATTTCTGACTGCGGTCAATTACGAGAATCTACATCTGAAGCATGGACGATGCTGAATTAAACGACAAAGGTATGGAGATGACCGGAGCTACGTATCTTTCACATTATGGCAACAGGTCTGCCGAGGGGGTGGTATCAATGGTGCGAGGAGGAAATGCTAAATTGTCACGATGGGCCACATACTCGCTATCAGCAAATCCTAAAATCGACTCGATATTCCTACTCTTTTGCCCCTTGATTAGAGAGATTTCCGTAGACGAGTAATTGACACGACAATGGCCCACCTCGATGGCTTGTTCTATGGGACTGGTTTTCGTGGGAATGACCTTAATCAGTACACACTCAGATTCGTGGAACACCCCTTCCACATGAACCACTCCTGCTGGTAACAAACCAGCTCTGTCTCTGCGGGTTAACGCTTCATAGCAGCCTTGGTCTATGATGAGTGAGCCTTTTGTCTTCAAGCCGTGGAGGAGCCAGAATCGCTTGTCCAGTTTAATTTGGGTGTGTTGCGGCAATGCTAGAAACCGGGTGTGGAGAGGTATCAAGCCCTTGGCAATATCTTCCTCAACAGACCGGTATTGTTGGTCAATGGTGAGATGCTGACTCTCGGACTTCTGGATGTTACTGACGATGTCGAGAATAGCTTGGGGTTTGTTTGAAAGACTAACAATGGTAGTAACTCCAGCATTGGTTGCAAGCTCAGCAGCAATGAGTTTAGTCGTCATCCCCCCTGTTCCCACCTTGGAACCGGCTCCGTTGGGTGCCTCTGAATCTGTTTTGACGGCCAATTCGTCAATGTTGTTTACAAGCAACACCGGCTTGGCATCAGTATTGGTCCTTGGGTTGTCACTATACAAACACTCCACATCGGTCATGAGAAATAAGTAATCGGCGTGAATCATACCGGCAGTAATGGCGGAAAGGGTGTCATTATCGCCAAACTTGATTTCCGCCACCGAAAGGGTGTCGTTCTCGTTAACGATGGGGATGATGTCCATGGAAAGAAGTTCGTTGATGGTGTTGGTGGCATTTTTGTACTGAGTGAAGTCCATGATATCGTTACGGGTAATGAGGATCTGCGCTATTGTTTGGTTCATCTGACGGAAGAGGTCATCAAAGAGCCCAATCAACCGTCCTTGACCAATGGATGCAAGTGCCTGTACAGCTGATAACTTGGTGGGTTTGGTATCGAGGCCTACTCTCTTCATTCCAAATGCAATGGCTCCCGACGACACAATGACAATGCGATGGCCTGCCCGCCGGAGCTTTACAGCAGTCTCCACGATGTTGGACATGTTGGCGATCCGTGGTTCTCGGGTGACTTCATCCACGAGGGACAGCGACCCGAGCTTGATGACTATAGTATATGACATATCGATGATTGGAAAGTTTTGCAGATCGACGAATTCAGTACTCTATCTAGTAAGCGGTTGGCAAATGGGGAGTAGGCAGGCGGTAAATGCAACACGATCTTCCCAATAGATCAATGGTCGGAGATATGAAAAAAGGTGAAAATTGCGTGAGTCAGAGGGACGAAATGAGTCAATAGGCCGGAGACACGAAATGGGCCGTCCGTCGGGGGCCAGCCGTGGACGCGCGGACCGACTTGGAGCGAGGTAGCCCCTCTGCGGGCTGCGAAAAAAACTACTCGTATGCAATAGAGCAAAAAATAAATTTATTGTTGGTAATATCTGATCGACACTTTATCAGTCTTCTTCAAGTCTTCGGCAATAACCACCTTTTTCTCACCTGGGAACAAAACGAATCCGTTATCCTGTAAGAATACGTCTCTCTCCACGGTGATCTCAACTCCCAACACTGGCTTGTTAGTGGAAAGAGTAATCTTTCCATCCTCAACAGTGAACTCAACCTTTCTGCCGGGGAACTTCAAGTACTTGAGTGGTTGAGGCCAGTCAGCAGCACTGGCAATCAACTCGTTAGTCTCGGGGTCGACAAATCTACCGTACACAACAACAGGCTTATCCGAGTCTATCTTCAAGTCTTTGATGAACTCGGTAGTTGCATTGGCTTCAAGAACAACATTCTTATCAGGGAGAGAGTTGATGAGCTCTCCAGTAGTGACATGGTAGACATCAACTTTAAGCACCGCCTTTCTGGGCTTTACGAAACTATTCACACCCCAAAGGTCCACCGAGTAGTCCACCTTGGAGTAGTCATGGGGAGGACCTTCGTTGGAGATTGGTTTAGCCTGCTCATGGGTGTGTTTCTTTTCGTTTCTGTACATTCCGAGACCAACGGCCTTGGATTCTCTCTTGACAGAGTAGTATCCAAGCTTGGGTCTCTTAAAGAAGTCGATAATGGCCCACGATGCCACAGGCCAACAGTCATTGATTTGCCACACAATTGCACCTCCGGTATACCGCTTACCGTCGCCACGCCACTCACGTCTCCAACATCTATAGGCGTATCCAAGACATTCAGCTTGCATCAACTGAGTGGCATAGATCCAACTGTCGAGATCAAGACCCTCCACCTTGATGTTTTCAAACACATAGAGGGCCAATCTTCTCTCGAAGCCATCGGCCTTGTTGTGGTGATTCACAGTTTCACTTTGCGGGTAAAGCTCCAGTATATCGGTGATACAGGCCTCGTATGTTTTACGAGAAGGAAGCGCCTCCATACCGAACTCCGAGATGAATCTACCTCCAAGCTTGTACCAATCCTGATACTTCTCTTGGTTTCCGTGCCAAACGTTCCATTGGTGAATATCACCTACCTTAGGGTCGGCCGAGAACTCACCACCCCATGGGGATCCAGGATGATAGGGCACTTCAGTGTTGTACTGAGCCACTAACTTGGGGAGGGTGTTCTCGTAGATGGTTCTGGCAGGGAAGTCAGTCTTGGAGTAGTCTCCAGAGTGATCACCCTTGTCCCACTTGAGGTTAAAGGCCTCTGCGACCTGGTAATCTTCGTTGTTACCAGCGTAAACGGCCATACACGCATGGTTCCGGAGTCTTTTCAACTGATACTTAACTTCTTTGCTGACATTTCCAATGAATTCAGCATCTCCAGGGTATTGTCCACAGGCAAACATAAAATCTTGCCACACAAGCAATCCCAAACGGTCACACTCGTCGTAGAAGATATCCTCCTCGTAATATCCTCCGCCCCACACTCGGATCATGTTTTGATAACCATCAACAGCAAGTTGAAGCCAATCTGTGTAGTCTTGATTGGTAAGAGCGGTCTTATACGAGTGGGCAGGAATCCAATTGGACCCAGTAGAATACACAGGGATGTTGTTGACTCTGAAGTAAAAACTGGAGCCTTCTTGTTCAGCAAACGTCTCTTGGACCAACTCCATCCGACGCAATCCCACCTTTTTGGTCACTGTATGAACGTCACTACCAAGGGTAACCTTAAGCAAATAGAGGTCCTGAGGACCCAGTCCAAGTGGGTACCATAATTCAGGCTTGTCGAGAGTGAACTTGATAGAGAGAAGTCCCTTACCTTTGGACTCGAACTTTTGCACTGATCCAGATGGAGCAGTCACCTCAACGATAATCACAACGTCTTCATCGGAAGCCACTTCAGTTTGAACGTCGATGGACGCTTTCAAGTCCTCCGACACCTCCTGGTGCACGTAGACATCTTCGATTCTAGCGTTATAAGAAAGAAGCTTCACTGGCTCATGAGGTCCGCATGTCAACAACACCGGACCCCAGTCCCAACCAAAGTGGTACTGGGCCTTTCTGATGTGCATCCGGGATGTCTCACCGTTGAAGCCCTTGAGTTTACCCTTTTCCCTCTCCAATCTACGTGCTTCTTGCAAAGCACTAGCAAACTTAATCTCCAACACGTTGTCATCTCCAAACTTGAGAATCTTGGTCACATCATCACTTCTAAAAGCAACAAACATGTTATCCGCCTTCAAGATTTCAGTCCCATTCAACGTCACAGTTGCAAACGTATCCAATCCTTCAAAAAGAAGTTGGTGGTTGCTAAACTTGGCAACATCCTTTTCGACCTTGAAAGTTGTTTTGTACTCCCAATCCTTCTCACCCACCCACTGAACCTCTTTCTCGTTCAAATCCATGAAGGGATCAGGAATCTGCTTGTTGTGAAGCAAGTCAGGGTGTATTTCAGCAGTAGGGCCAGGTACCGATTGATACCACTCGGTAGTGCCACTTTCCCGGTAGTACCATTGCGTAATGGTGATTTCAGAGTTCGTCATAATTAGTCGAACAAACCAGATGAACGGGCCAATTGAGTAAATCAGGATATATTTATATTTCACCCCAGACTTTTACCCTGGTGCTGAGCATCGTTCCTTAATTGGTAACTTCTCCGTGCGCAGCGTGGGGTGACATTGCGGCAACTCCTCCGCGCGGAAGACTTTCCGAATCAGGCAGAAACTTGTGGAGAATTTCCGAATTTCGTGCCAAAACTTCCCCACTATTTCTGGCTAATGATTAGCCCTCCGTAAATTTGTGACATGACTTACGAACTCACGCATGGGCCACCGGAGCTGTACAATAGATCTCCAGGACGCATTGGAGGGCGTATACCTTAATTGGGATTCCGAAAATCTACGCGCAACATCCATGCACCCATGCCCCTATTGAGTTCCAACCATTTATCGTCAACCAAGTTCCTACCCCCCCATTGAAGAATATCATGTCGCTTGGATACCCCAAATTTGTGCTTTTTGGTGACTCCATCACCCAATTCTCGGCCGACGTTCAATTGGGGTTTGTACTCCAGCCGGCCCTTCAGCATTACTATAGTCGGCAATTCGATGTGATAAACCGGGGTTTTTCCGGCTACAACAGTGACCATGCGGTTCTGATTCTCCCCAAGATCCTCGAGACTGAGGACAATATCCAGCTAATGACCATATTTTTTGGCACCAACGATGCTTCGACTCATCCAATCCAGAAGGTTTCTTTGGAGAACTACAAGCACAATACCGAAAAGTGTGTACAGCTTGCCAAGAGTAAGGGAATCAAGGTGATCCTTATTACTCCCCTGATTCACGACGAGAAGATGCGAAAACACTTTACCCCCGATGAAGATGAAGACCTTGAGGAAAAGTCTAGTAATGCCATTCATAAGCGATATGCTGAGGCCGTGGAAGAAGTGGCCAAGGCTAATGATGTTGCTTGTATTAACTTATGGCAAAAGACCAAACAACATGCTAACTGGCTGGATGAGCAGCTTTTATCTAAAGATCCGCCATGTGGCGAGAAGTATCTTTCTGATGGGGTTCATTTCACTCCTACATCTTACAAACTTCTCTATGACGAGATCTTGGATGCCATTAAAATACACTACCCTGAATTTCTTTCGGAGACCATTCCATTGATTCTCCCGTACTGGAGAGACATCGACCCAAACAACATCGACAAGAGTCTTTTCCACTAGAACCCCGCTGTTTCAATCAAACTTCGCTGGCCCTCCTTCACATAAACCTGTAACGTCATACTACGAACATCGCGAAACGTCCAGAACACTTTGGAGCCGTCAGTGGTGGCCTCCAAGTCTTCGAAGATATTTTCCTGTCGTAAAATGGCCTGGCATTTCTTGAAAACATCGTCTTGCAATTCTTGCAAGCCAGTTTGGCCCCTGGGTTTGAAATGGACCATGCCTAGCTTGAAGTCGTGAAAATCCATCACATCATTGAGAATCAAAATATTTGCGGCATTGTTGACCTGGCAGCTTCGGGTTATACACCACCGAGTAACGATGGACTCCAGCACCCGAAAATTACTTCGTGACATTCCGGAGAGGAAGTAGTATAGTCCCGGGACGGCATTTAAAGATGTCATCTGTCCCAATGTATCACTATGGACAATCACCTCGGTATAGTAGTAAATCAAAAGGGTATTGTGAATTGCGTGAAGGATGAATGCTTCCGGAGAAGCTATGAGAGTGTCTGTAACCACCGAAAGCTCTCGGGTCAATTTGGCCGGCCAAAGAAGCATGTCGAACTCCAAGCGTAGCAATGCTGATTTTTTGGCACTGAAATTCATCTGTTTGTCTTTCAAGCAAAGAAAGGAATAGAGAAAATATCCCACGTAGAGAAAATTATGAGCAAATGATGCAGGGTCCAATGACACAAGGAACTGGTGAAATCGGTTAAGTAGTTTCTCTCCGTCGGTTATGAGTGTTGAAGATGTGAATAATGAGTGCCATGCATCGATAGTCACCGCCGCCGCCAACAAATTGGGCGAAACTGTCTGGGTGCTGAAAATGTCTTGAAATGCATGGAGGGCCTCTTGGATTCGGCATGGATCAAGTGGCGTTCGTTGCGGTAGGAGAAAGAAACTTTCAAGTTTAAGTCGGGTCCATTTGATTCCCTCAGTAAAGCAAGAATGAAGTATGTCCAAGTACCCTTCTATTGTTTCCCCGGGCAGACGTAGCTGGGGAGTTGATAATTGAGCAATGTTTATGCAACAGTTGCTAAACGTATCCAAACTCTCACTAGTGAAGTTATCTCGGGAAATAAATGGAGTATAAGGTTCAATCATCGAGCAGTATATTTCAAACATGCTAATAGAAGAAGGTGGTGCTGGGGTCATCGGTGTAGAGGGCATTGAAATCGATGAGATACCCTTTAACTCCTTAATGGGTTTCTCCTTGCGAGTGTTCATGGTTTTGTGGTCCAACTTGCATTCAATACCATGGCTTAGGCAATTACCACACACTTGGCTCTTTTTGTTTACAACACACTTAATTTTTCGTCTCCGACAGAAATTACAAGCCTTTAGAAGCTTGAATGTGGAAAACGAACTGGTTCTTCGACTAGAAGGTCGGTCGTTGCCGTATTTTGGAGTATCTATCTCGATCGAAAATGTGGAGGTCGAGCCTCCGGAAACAGCCGTGGTCTCTTGATTCGGGAATGTGGGTCTTTTCCCACCATTCTCTTCCGTGGTAGACATTGACAAGCTCAACGACCCGTCCGGCTGGCTGCTTGAGTGCTCTTCACCAAATCCAGATGCGTGTCTCTCATTATTCATCGAATAGGCCGAAATAGTGAAAATGCTGGAAATCTTGCTACTCCGCGCTAATATCCCCACAACTGTTTATAGAACAGGGTTGTCGCGACAAAAAAAGTGCCAAAAAAAGTGCCAAAAAAGGATGAGCGGTACGGGAATCGAACCCATGTCTCCTGCTTGGAAGGCAGAAATGTTAACCACTACACCAACCGCCCGGTTGGATGTAAGTTGTGCTCAACCTTGTGTTACCATTCAGGAGCTCCGAATCCCCATGATGTTTTTTCTGCGTCTACTTGTCCAGTTTGCCTACCACCAACTCTTTTCCTAGCACCGTTCCTAGCTACTCTTAGTATGTGCGATGTGCCGACTCAATTGTGCCTGATATAATTTGTTTGTCCGGCTATTGGCAGGCTGATCCAACTCTTTATTTCTCTGCAAAGACTTACTGCAAACATTAACAGAGTGTATACAACACGAATAGGAGAGCCTCTGATTGATAATTCGGTTGATTTCAAAGCCCTCAGCTTACCCAGCATTTTTGAATCGCCCACCGCTAGAGCTTCCCGATCTATTACTTCTTTGCCTTGTCTACGACAATCCTATGACTCCTACTTGCTGAGACAATAGCAACGGTAGACTAGTTTTACAATGAACAAACGGGACCCGAATTGCTCGGGCGGACTTTCCACCTGTTTTTACGATCTTGCGCCACTTAGCGGTGGCTCTTCGTGTCTCCTGATAGGTCACGTTTTATCCCTGATCCGTCTTATACCCCATTTTCTCACCAACCTCCCTCCTTCCCCTGCATTGGATATCCATCTATAATTTTTTCGACCGAATTTACAATGAATCATCTCCGCCTCCTTCGTCGCTTGCGTCGTATCCCCATTCCTGCTCAAGTGTGGTTTCGCATCCATTGCGTGCCCGCACCACCACCACCGTGGGAATTTTTCACGAGCCGATCCCATTCAACTTTTTCTCTTTCCAACACCTACCCAAAAATGTCTTACGAACTCGTTTGTCTTGGTAACCCTCTTCTCGATCTCCAACTCGATGTTGATGCTGAATACTTGGCTAAATACGACCTCAAGGCCAATGATGCTATTCTCGCTGAGGAGAAGCACCTTCCCATCTATGATGAAATCATCAACAAGCCTGGTTTGAAGTTGGTGGCCGGTGGTGCTGCTCAAAACACCGCCAGAGGTGCTCAATACATCCTTCCAGCAAACTCTGTTGTCTACTTCGGAGCTGTTGGTGAGGATGTTTACGCTGAAAAATTGAACGATGCCAACAAGCAGTATGGCTTGAGAACCGAGTATCAGATCACCAAGGAAGTTGGAACTGGTAAGTGCGCTGCTTTGATCACTGACTCCAACAGATCTTTGGTCACTGACTTGGCTGCTGCTAATACCTTCAAGCCTGATCACTTGGAGAAGGCTGAAAATTGGAAACTTGTGGAAAATGCCAAGTACTTCTATATTGGAGGCTTTCACTTGACCGTTTCCCCAGAAGCTATTCTCAAGTTGGGTAAGCATGCTGCCGAAACCAACAAGGTCTTTGCTCTCAACTTCAGTGCTCCTTTCATTGCTCAATTCTTTAAGGATCCTTTGGATGCTTCGTTGCCTTACGTGGATTTCGTTATTGCAAATGAGAGTGAAGCCGCTGCTTATGCTGAGAGCCACGGTTTGGACGTCGACACTACCGATGTTGTTGCCATTGCTAAGGAAGTCGCCAAGTTGCCAAAGGTTAACACCAAGAGAGACAGAACCGTGGTGTTTACCCAAGGTACCGAACCAACCGTCACTGTGACCTACGATGCCGAATCTAAGGAGTTTACTGTCAACCAGTACACCGTTAGACCATTGGCTAAGGAACAAATCGTTGACACCAATGGTGCTGGAGATGCGTTTGCATCTGGATTCATTGCTTCCTTGGTTCAAGGTGAATCCTTGGAGAAGGCTGTGGATGTGGGTCAATGGGCTGCTGCCTTGTCTATTCAAGAAGTCGGTCCTACTTTCCCATTCCCCAAGAAGACTTACGCTTAATTTTATTAACGCTATGACTTTATGATGTTCATTTCAACATGGGTATTTAGATTATGTACGCATTTCAACAGGCACTTTTTTTTCTCGACCTCATCGGACTCGCATCTCATCATCGTATCCTCCCGCATCCAACCACCAAAGATGTCAGTCTCAAGAGATCATTATTATCGTCTAGGTTCGGAAGTACCGTCAGAGCGACTTGAAGGTGCTACCAGCCTCTTGAAGGAGCTCAATACTGTCGACGAGAAGGAAGAATGGGATTACGCGTTGAAAAGATTAATCACTGGATTGACCACCACCAGACAATCGGCTCGTTTTGGCTTCTCTTTGGCATTGTCGGAGGTTGTTCGAGAGCTTGTGTCCAAGAAGGACCATGATCTCACCGTCAGTGGGTATTTGGAAAGGGTGTTCGAGGCCAGCAAGATCACCTCTAGTATGAAAGGAAAGGAAGAACGTGCCATGCTCTTCGGAAGATTATTTGGACTTCAGCTCCTTGTAAATTCCAACTTGCTACTCCAAGAAAGTGATGCTACCTTGGTCAAGTTTATCAACTCACTCATTGATTTGTCGGGGGTCAAAAGTTGGCTTCGTGAAACCGCCATCTTCACTCTTTGTCAATTCATTTCCGTCTACCTTCAACAAGATTCCCACGATGACTTTGTCATTGTCCAGACTCTTCAAAAAATCAACGACTCCGGCTTCAACCTTACGTCGGAAGGCTTGGCAGTGTATCTTTCCATACCCCGGGAGCTTCGGTCCCTGGTGGCTGAGAAAGTGCAAAATCCTAAGACCAACTGGAAAAATGGAGATCCTTTGACAAAGGGAAACCTTCCCACTCTTGCTCGTACGCTTAAAGATGCCGAGGTGGTTGACCAGGATGCTGATGAGGCCACCAAAAAGAAGCATCAGAAAGGTTCATGGTCGCCACGGGTTCCTTTCGTATGGGATCTCCTTCTCAAGGAATTTACTGAGCCAGCTGAGCCAGGATCTAAGCCAGAGAAGAAGCACAAAAAACACAAGAAATCAACTTCTGAATACGTGGGATTGAGTGAGTTCTGGAAAGTGGTGGTGGACGAGTCGTTGTTCTCCGATAAATCATCCCACGAGCGTAAGTACTGGGGATTTGACATATTCATCAAGTTCATCCACGCAGTGGACCCTCTCTTGGTGTCTAGTCTCCTCACTCCAAACTTCATGCGGTGTCTAATCAATCAGCTGGCACAGCCCAATCGTCTTCTCCACAAGATCTCCACAAAGACCCTTACGGTGATTTTTGACGAATGCAAACTCAATTTCTTAAAGGCACCGGGTGTTCTTTCATGTCTCATAGACAAGTCCGCGGGTGGCAGCTGGAACTTCGACGTAATGACCAAGTCCAAGGTTTGCGATGTGTTGGTGGGAATCCTCTCATACATTGACGATGGAGAGACTAACAAAACAGAGATGGAGTTGGTGGTGGAATCCATCAAGAATGTTCTTTTCGAACAATTTAAAGACGCATTGACTGATCTAGATGATGAAGAATCCATGAAAAAGTCTACAGACAACATCCAAAAATGGGTCCTTGACAAGTTGTTGGTGCTCTTGCGGAGTACCAAGCGGTTCGACATGGCCGGCAAATGGCTCGAAGATATCTTCAAGTTCCTTATAAAGACTGCATTTTTCAAGAGCAAGGTACTGGAAAACATCAGAAAACTTGCACAAGACAGGTTGAACTCGTTCCTTTCCGAGACTCTTGGTTTGAAGAGAAAGGGATCCTCGTATGCTCTTTACTGTATCAAGCAACTCGAGAAGATGGAAAAATCTCAGAAACTTCAGCTTGAGCTTGACGAAGAGCTTCTCTCTATAAAGAAAGAGTGCTTGGATCTCCTTCAAAGCATCAAGGAATTGCTTAAAGTCACATCCACCAGAAAGGACCAGCTTACGTGTTTCGAGCTTCTCTTCTCCATGGTGTTGATTCAGCTCTATATGGGAGACGACGAGACTGTCACCGTGCTCGGCGAGCTTAAAGCATGCTACGAAAATGTTTTTGGTAGTCAAGATGACGACCTTGATGCTTCTGTGGTGCTTACGGAGGTGATCTTATCGTTTGTGTCGAGAAAGTCTGCGCTTCTCAAGAAGCTCTCCATTGTTGTGTGGGAGACATTTCTCTGCTCCAAGGGTGACGATGGAAAAGTCAAATTGACTGAGGAGTGTTTGAAGCTCTTGTTCGACGTGTTGGTGACCAAGGAAAACAAGGAGGGCCAGGCAAAGTTGTTTGACAATGATGAAGAGTTTGAGGGGGCAGATGAGTCTGACGAGGAAGAAAACGAACATGGTGGTCAAGACGAAGGCAAGGATGAAGAAGATGATGAAGATGAAGAAGAAGAAGACGAGGAGGACGAAGAGGAAGATGCCGATGATGTGGATAAGCAAACCAACCTCAAGTTGGCCGAGGCCCTTGGGATCCCTACCAACAACTCCGGGGAAGTTAAGTTTGAGGACATTAGCTCTAGTGACTCAGAAGACTCCGACAGCATGGATGACGAGCAAATGATGGCCATGGATGACCAGTTGTCAAAGATTTTCAAAGAACGCCGAGATGCATTGGCTAGCCTCAGCACGGGAAACAAGAGGAAGGCCGAAGTCTTGGAAGCTCGTGAGCACATGACATTCTTCAAAAACCGGATCCTTGACCTCCTTGAGTCCTTCAACAAGGTCAACCCCAATTCATACCTCAATTTGCTTATGATTAAGCCAATTCTCACCCTCATTGATTTGACTCTCGACAAGAACTTGGGTGTTAAGGCCCACAAGCTCCTCAAGACCAAAATCAGTCGATGCAAAGTATCTCAACAAGAAGTGGGCCTCGTCTACAACAATGCTGATGACTTCAAGGAGTCTATGCTCGAGCTAATCCAATGGACCCACAACAGAGTTTCCACCAAAAACTCTAACCTGGCACATGCCCTTGCTTGTAGCCAATCGTCTACTTTGGCAGCCAAGAATCTTGTGAACCTCAATATGGCGTACATGGAAGACATTGTTGATATCTACTCGGCATCTTTGAAATCGTGGTCCACCAACCCCAAGAACAAGATCCAAGCGTCGCTTTTCTTTGATTTCATCAATTGGGTCAATGCAAAGCGCCTGCAAAAGGATCACGATAATTAGATAATAAGACAGGTTTGACTTGTTTACGTCCCCAACGTGTAGTGTTGCATTTGTGTGGTTGCACCATGGATAATGGTGTACGGGTGGTGATGGTAGAAACGTCTTTCCTTGCGTAAATGTGGGAATGCCCGCGCGCCAATGAAGTAAGCCGATTTCCACCCGAAAAATCTCACTCAACATCCACTTTAATCATGTCTGCCTACAAACAAGCTGGTATCTCCCTCAACAAAGCCTTGGCCATTGCTGCCAGAACTGTAAGAGCTGTATTGAAGCCTGAAGCCAAGGTCCTCGCTGAAAGAAGAGGCATCACTGAAGTCAAGGTTCAAAAGTACGAGAACGGTGTTCCATCCGAGGCAAAGCCATTGTCCAACTAAACAATTGTATGAAAACCCATGTGGCTGGTGGTCAAAGGTGATGATAACATTGCCTTTGGTGAATACCATTGACTGAAATTGAAACGAAACATAGAAATTATGTCCCCATTGCCCAGTGCATATATATTCCAATAAATGGACTACAAATCAAGCTGTAAGTTTGCTAGCACCATTGATTAAAGCCGGAATGTAAATCAGTTTGTTTAGAATAAATATATCTATATACATCTACGTGTCTCGTTAAGCTCCAGGAGCGATGTTCTGTTTATAGTCAGAATCATGTTCGGGAGGATTGATGGACTCATCTTGGTACTCCTTATTCATTTGATCAACCAATTGACGACGAAGATTGTAAGGCAAGTCATCAATCATGCTTCTAATGACGTCCACCTCTCCGCGTTTGGCAACCTCGTATTTCTCACTGAGTTCATCAAGAACCTCATTTTCTTCCACTGGTGGCTCTTCCTCGACGTCCTCCGCGCTGGTTTCATCCAAGAGCTTCAGAAGTTCCGAGTTGGGGTTACTAAAGAGGTCCACGAATCTTCCTTGTTCAACCACTCTACCATGTTTGCCAAGAACAACGACGTTCTCGGATTTGGAAATGGTGGAGAGACGGTGCGCAATGGAAATAATTGTCATCTTGCCTTGAGACGTGAGTTCCTTAAGAGTTTCGTTGATGAGAGATTCTGACTTAGAATCAAGAGCAGAAGTGGCTTCATCAAGAACAAGAATAGATGGCTGCTTAATCAATGCTCGGGCGATGGCTACTCTCTGTTTCTGACCTCCGGAAAGCGAAGCACCACGAGCCCCAATGATGGTGTCGTAGCCCTCGGGGAAGGCAGTGATAAAATCATGACAGTTGGCTTGCTTGGATACTTTGATAACATCATCCATGGTTAACTGGCTGATCTGACTAGGGGTTAGTCCGTAGACAATATTCTCAAGAATCGATCCCGATAAGAGTATTGGCTCTTGTTGGACAATACCAATGATATTTCGCCGTAAGTCCCTTACTTGATAATCAGTTATGTCCTTTCCACCTATCAAAATTTTTCCATCGTCAATGTTATAGGACCGAAGGAGCAAAAGAGCGATGGTGGATTTCCCGCACCCACTGGGAGCAACAAAACATGTGGACGATGATGCAGGGATGGTAAATGAGCATCCATTAAAGATTTTGTTGGAGGGCCTAGTGGGATAGCTGAAAACCACATCCTGAAACTCAATGTTGTTGGCTATTTGGTGTCGATGAAGACGTTTTCCGTTGATGGGATTAACGTCGTTCTTGTAGTCAATCAACTCGAAAAGCTTAGTTCCTGCACCCGAACCCTTCATTAGTTCCATGTAAGTAGTAGTCAAGGAATAGAGAGCAGAGTTGAATAGTTCAGAGTACATGGTGAACGCAACCACATCACCAGTAGTCATTTTCCCATTGAGAATAAGGTACACACCAAGGGTGATACACGATAGATAGCCCGAATGGTAAAGCGAGTAGATGCTAACGGAATAATTGGACTGAGCTAAAGCTTCCTTCTTGGCAACCCCAATGACGTTTCTCAACTGATCTGAGTACTTAGTTAATTCCTTTTGTTCGGCGGTAAAGGACTGCACGAGCTTGACAGAATTAAGGGTTTCTTCGGCGACCTTTGTGAGCCCGGCAGTGGCATTTTGAAGACGAGTCGAAAGTGACCTAATCTTTTCACCATACCACACGGATCCAAAGGTGATGGGAGGCGAGATCATGAGCATCACCCCAAAAAGAAGCGGGTTAATGGAAAACATCATGTAGGACGAAATGAAGCCAAAAAGCACATTCTTAAGCCCATCAGGTAAGTTATTGGTAATTGATCTGCTAACCACATATGCATCACTGGATAATCGGGAAATCAAATCACCTACTTTGTGCTTATCCTGGTCATAAAACTTGGAATCATGTCTTAATAGGTGTTTCATGACTCGTAATCGAAGTCTGGCCACAAGTCGTTCTCCCAAGACCTTCAACACCCATATCCGGGCCCAGAAACACAAAGCACTCATACACATAAACGGCACCATCACCCCAAACACAGTGGAGTACTTGTATCCCCAGATCAAGAGGTCCCCATCCTCGTCTTTGAGATTATCATTAAACGAGTCAATCGCTGATCCCACTAACTTGACGGCGGTCGTGGGATATAGAACCGCAAACAAGATGAATCCAAGTGCATAGAGGAAAAGACGGAGGTCGGGTCGCCCGAGCTTAAGAATTCTCTTGATGGTACGAAGGTTCTGACGGAAATTCTGTTTGTTTTTGATTAAATTTTGCTTTTCTTCCTCCTTGATCTGAAGTTTCTTGATCTTGGCGATTTCAAGATGTCCCTTCAATGAGTTGGAATCCGCCAAAGCATCAATCACCAGTTTGGATTCTTTATTAATGTCGGTGGCACGGCTGGTGGGAGAATGATGAAAACCTCGCTGTAGCATAGGCCCTATCAGAGGTCGAATCATTCCATGGTATATCGGAGATTTCAAGTGGCCCGCATGCCATCTTAAAGCCGTCAGACGAAGTCCTAGACGTAGGGAATGTATCATGTTGTTTTTCCAGTCGAGGAGTTCGTTCGGAGCGCCGGAGCGAAATTCACCAAACCAGAAAAGTGTGCGAGGGAAGAACGTGCGACATCAAAATCGGAAACATGGAGCTTACGAATTGGGCGATACCCGTTAGGTGCCTGGGTTACGAGAGTTGAAAGGTGTGATGATGATTTACGGTAATAATGAGATAGAAATTAATCATACGTTTCTGTCAGCAAACGATTGAATCATGCCTGCTTCAGATTCTTCGTATTCCTTAACTTCCACATCGCCTCCCGACAAGACAGTGTTGGCTTGGATTAGTTGCTTTCTGGGTAGTTTTTTGGCAAGCACTGCGTCTCTGAATCTGGCGAATTCATCGGTGACGTCGGTGATGTCATTGTAGTAGGCAATACCCTGCTTGACGTTTGCGGTAGTTTTGTAGATGTGAAGATTGTGAAGAAAGTGTCCCAATGCGTCCACAGCTTCGTTGTCGATCTTGTCTTCATGGACATTGATTTCCAAATCCGAGAAATCGGAGTTGTAATATTCTAATGTTACCACACCAGCTTGATAAAGAGTCTTGAAGATACCAAAACGAGCTTGCATGTGAGGCTGGCCCCATTTACGGGATTGAGGGTCCCAGAACTCCAACCCAATAACACCTGCACGACACATAAGAAGAGTAGCAATGAACTTCACAACGTTGCGGTGTTCTTTGCCTATGTCGAAAATGTCAAACACCTCGTCGGGCTTTTTAAGAATAAGGTAGAGGGCCACAAGCTCGGCGCGACATTCCTCAAATGATCCAGCAACTTCACTAAACAACGATCCCCATGTTTCATTGGGCCCATAGTAAGTTGTGATGTCGGCATTTGCAGTTTTGTCAAAGTTAAACACACCGGGTGCAGTTTCTTGGAGAAGTTTACCGGTACCGTGGCCAAGAAGTTCGTGCAAGCCCACCTGGACTTCGAATGCCTCGTCTCTCCACTTCACGAAGTCGTCTTGCAACGATTCGTTGACAAAAGATACAACTTCCTTTTTTTTGGGTTTCTTGGGGTTGGCAGAAAGAACGTTCCCTAACGACACATTCTTGAACCCCACGTTCAACCGTACGTCATCGTAGTTGGGGATGTTAATTCCCGCTGGGATTCCTGCTCCAGCGAAAGTCAAAATCTCCAATGAGGTGAAATCCGGAGGAGTGAACACATCCTTTTCATAGAGTTTATCCCAGGGCAATGAAGGAATCAACTTGGGGGCATTTGCCACCAATTGCGAGAATTTGGCGGTTCTGTCCTGGTTGATCATGGCAACGAATCCCTCCCATTCTCCTCTCACTCCAGCAGGGTCTCTGTAAGTTTCAATAAAGCCGATATTGGTTTCCACAGGGGGCTTCAAGTCTTGAACCCACTCGACTTGAGAGTCCTTGTGTGCCTTCATAGACCCGGACTTAAATGATTCAATGTAGTGCGACACCATCTTTCTTTGAGTATCATTGGCCACGTATTGTAAAGCGTGCTCAAGCTCGGAAACAATCTGCTTGAATTCCTTGTGATGATCACCGAAGTGGAGCTTGATATTGAGTCCCTTGGCATCGATGGATTCCGGGTATAACGACACCGTCTTCGTGGTTTCGGCACTGGCAACCAAAACCACAAACTCGTGGGATCCGACCTTCTTTACACGAGTGTTCTCGGGCATGACCCCGACATTGGCCAATTCGCCGTTGATAATCTCCACCTCGGCCCTGGTGATGGTAGCACTGTCGGGGTAGTAGGCAGACAAATGGCCGCTTTCAGGCCACCCCAACAACGGTACCGAGGTATCATAAAGAGACTTCCGGACACCGATGAACAAGGACGTAGCTGTCTCGCTATTGGCAGCCTTGACAATGATTTCAAAGTCCTCCGCACTCAAGCGAGGGATGAATTTCTTGTCACCGAACGACTTGTAGTTACCAAGGTTGGACAAGAATTGGGAAGCGTACTCAAGGTAATGGGTAATGGGTTCGGTGGAGCTAAAAAACTTAGAAAGTTTTGATTCGTATTCCTCATTTGAAGCTGGCGATCCCAACGAGTTGTGGATGGCCAAAATCAAATCGTAGATGGACTCGCTCTCTGGACTAACAGATCTAAGAACGGCCCGAGTACCATAGTGAGAGGCTCGGGAAAAATGGTGGGCATAAAGACGAGAGTTGACGCTGGGCAACTGATGAAAGTGTGTAGTGGCCAGAAGGAATACAATTGGGGCTCCAGTATCAGCAAGAAGTGTCGACATGGTGTATTTTGAAAAGACAGAGTAGGAATGGGCCACACGAATGTGTGGAGACACGATCGCGCGGGTGACCGTAAGCGGGTGCACGGGTGTACTATACTAATTGATTGATCATCTATGGTGAAGGCGACCGACATCTCGAAGCCTATTGCGACAGGCGAGGACACCGAGAAAGCAGCAAATGTTGTAAAAGATGAAGACTATGATGAAGAAGATGATGAGGATTTTGACCCTGGCAAGGGTGGTGAATCGGAAGCTGAGGTGTCTGAAGATGATGAACCTGCGCCTGATTACAGTGCCATTCAGCTGAGTGGGGCCAGTGAGGTCCGAACTCGACGCCAAAAGGCCGAAGAGGTTGGTCAATCTAGACAGTATGCTGGATTAGTGAAACAAAGTGTCTCCATTGACGTTGATTCCATTTTCAACGATCTCAAAGACAAAAGTCAGAGAAATGCTCGAGTGGATGAGATAGTTCCCTTGGAAATTAGTGCTGATGCTCCCAAGAAAGAAGCCAAGCGTGAACAAGAAAACGAATACGAAGTCAAGAAGATTAGAATTGAATCTTCCTACACGTTTGCGGGAAAGGTGGTGACAGAATCTAAACTTGTGGATGAGGACTCTGCGGAAGCCAAAGCATATCTCAGTTCAGTAAGTTCGATTACCCGACGGGTAGATGATCGTATGAAGCGGTCTGCAATTCCCGTAATTCGCAAACTACCTGGGACCGAAGAACTAGTTGAACTTCGAATCAAGCTCAAACGACCATCATTGATTGATAAGTTCCTTGGGTCTAGTGGTAGCAAAAAGGCCAAGTTGTCGACTTTGGAGAAGTCTCGTCTTGACTGGGCAAGTTTCGTCGATGATCGCAAGTTGAAGGATGATCTTTCATTGCACAACAAGGCTGGTTACTTAGATAAGCAAGACTTCTTACTGAGAACCGACGCCAAACGCGACGAGCAATTCGCCAAGGCTCGACTTGAAGAAAAGAAGCGACAGTGGGCCCAGCAGCAGCAGTCATGAAAGTTGTGGCTAATTGGCACGCTGGCCCTCTATTGAGCATTTGGTGGCCCGTCTGATGGCTACCTGGTGGCCATCTGTCCAGCTGCGAGCCGAAATCTTCTCGCAACCTCCTGGCCACAAGGGACAGGATATGTACACTACATCTTGTAAAATATCATTATCACGTTACTCATACGATTCCAGACTATGTGCCGTTTTGTTCCCCTGGGTAGCGCCCCATGTTAGTATAATGCTATGAAAATTCGCGTTCAGCGTTTGTCGATATTGTTCCTCATCATGTCCAACATTCTAAAACGAAAAAACGAAGAGTCGGAGGAACTGGAGCCAGATCAATTAAACAAAAGAGTGGCTCTAGATAGCGGACAGTTGGATGCAACTGAACGTGAGGCAGAGGCTGTCCACACCGCTCCCAAAATCAACACCACGACTTCGCCTTCTATTGAAGACCATGAAGTAACATCTGACCAGTTTGATGAAGGGAATGACGTTGAGGGGTCTCCTAGTCTTTCCAGTAAACCTGTTCATCGAGAGAAAGAAGATCCTACCTACGTATCTTTCAGAATGTATTGTCCTGTTAAGGAGGCCAGCGCCATAGTGGGAAAGAAGGGAGAGAAAATCAATCACATCAGAGAAAAAGCCAACGTCCGAATCTATGTCAGTGAAAATCTCAAAAATGTCCCCGAGAGAATTGTCAGCGTTCGAGGTCCAGCCGAAAATGTGGCCCGGGCGTTTGGGTTGATCTCCAGAACCATCTTGGAGGAACCTGAAGACGAGCCGGCTTCCTATTCCAGTAAACCATATCAATTGAAGCTATTAATACCACATCCCATGGTGGGCTATATCATCGGTAAAGGGGGCGTCAAATTTCGAGAAATTGAAGAAAATTCGGCTGCCAAGCTCAAGGCAGCGGAAACTCCACTTCCCTATTCCACCGACCGAGTGTTAACGGTTACGGGGGTTGGAGATGCCATTCACATTGCCATTTATTATATTTCTCAAGTGGTGCTTGAGCATAAGGATTGTTTGAAAAAAAACAAGGTCATTTACTATAACCCGGCTAATTATCGTCAACCATTATCAAATAATATGATGATGCCCAATAACATGATACTAATCAATGATCCTCATCAACATCCTCATCATCCCATGAATCACTCCAGTGTGGTCAAAGATAGTCCCTATCAAGCCAAACCGTACAATTTTCAAATGATGTTTCAGCCGTCCATTCATCCTCAACAGCAATATATGCAGCAGCCTCCCCATCCCTCTGCATATACTCAAACTCCTTACACGGATGAGCATGGGAATACCATTGTGGGAGATGTCATTACCCACACCCCTGTTCCTGTTCCGGGAAGTACTGACCGGTTCAATCAAGACGTTTTTGTCGCCAATCACAGTATCGGTTCTGTTATTGGTAAAGGAGGCAACAATATCAAACAAATAAGAGAAAATAGTGGATGTTCGTATGTCAAGATTGAACCCGATCAAAACCAGCAAGTCATGCTTGGAGGAGGCCGGGGGTTGACCAGTATACGAAAATTGACCCTAACGGGAACTTTATCGTCCATACAGACAGCAATTTATTTAGTAAACCAGCGAGTTTCGGCTGACAAGGAAAGAAATAAGCCGTGATGATTTTGAGCTAAATGTTCTATATATGATACATATAAACTCTGCCCTCTCTCAAAGTTACCCAAGGTTTGGGCTCCTTGAAAGAGATCATTCTGGACTGATCTGGCCCTGGCGTCGGTGTCGGTGTCTAAAGCGAGATTATTTCATGGAACAAATGGACCAACATATCCTGGCCTACAAAGATCGCCAGGTGTCGCGATGACCTTATCTAAATGACCACTCGAGAATTTGAAACGCTGACTTTAATGGTGGCTGGTTCTACATACTTTGGCTATCATGTATATTACCAATGCGGTACTCCTAAACTCGTCAACACCATGGTGAACCCACTAAGTAATCCTTCTCCAAGAACCAACCCACTGGAAATAATAATCATCGTCACTCGGTCGTTCTGGCCATGCGCGTTATATTTGATAACCATGTAGGACGCAAGACCACCGAGAAATCTAGCTAACGTGAAGCTAGGAGCGTTGTAAATACCAATCCCCACCGCTACTCCATTTGGAAGGTAAACAAGGTACTTGTGATAGCGGGAATTGGTGGTGATGGTGTTTTTCATGAGTGCAATGACCCCAAAGGTAATGGCAAAAAAAATGCTGAATTCGAATGCTCGAGGAGGAAGGCCCTCTCCAGTCACAAGTCTTGAGCAGTCGACCCAGATGATAGCCGTGGGAATTCGGAACTGTTGTCCCGGGATTTCATACACAGAATTGTAAACTTTGTACATGATACCACTGAGGACCACCGAGTAAAGGGTTCCGATTATCTGGGCAATGAATTGTGCCCATGGAGATGCACCCACTAAGTGACCAGTTTTAAGATCTTGCATAAGATCACCCGCTTGTTGAGCTCCGGCTTCAGCAATTCCCCCGGCAACAACATTGATGAGGATACGAGCAGGGTGGTTGGAAGGAACAACTACCGCAAATAAAAGCTGAGAGAACTTTCCAATTCCACTAACAGGATTGAGGTCGGTCTCTCCAAGTGCCCGCACTCCAAGAATGGAAAATAAGAATGCAAATATGATAGCAGTAATCGTGGCGTAGTGAGGTATGATAGGGCCAAACACATACCGGACGGAAACCACGCAGAGTAGCGACGACACCACGATTCCAATGACGGTTGTTCGATTTGAGACAAGGTGCTCCTTTTCCACGTCAACGTGGGGCATACGTTCACTAATGGAAGTTTCGTCACCTGCTGGCAACAGTTGGAGCTCAATGTCGTTCGCAAAACGAATGGATGCGAGGGAGCGGATCGAGAACACTACCAATGACACTAAAGAGTCACTGATCATCACACTTAATGAGATCCAAAGAATCCATCCCTGTCCACCTGATAACCAATCGTCAACATCTCCTGGTGCCCACCCCATGTGCTTAGCATATGGTGCAAGCACTCCCCACCCAAGAATACAACCAAAGAGCATGTAAGAAACGGTGGGAAGTCCCATGATAATACCCTGCCCAATGTAGGCAGGAGACGGCTGGAAGTCCCAGCCGTGGTTTTTAGAGAGGTTCTGTCCAAATATCGGCAACCTCCGCAAGACAGGCATGAAATAGGCCAGAACCGTGTATGTGGCGGATATGATAAACGAAACCGTCAATGAATAAATATTGGAGTCGTATGTCACACTATCGGAAAGCTTGGAGATGCTGTCCTTAGACAAGAGCGAGGTAGTCTCCGATTCCTGAGATACTTCTATTCCGGACACTCTGTTCTGCTCTTCGGCCTCATTATAGAGGTTTGAACCGTGAAGCACCGATATAAGGGTGGCGGTTGCACTTCCCGAGGGAAATGGAAGCTTTTCTCTAATTATGACTTGTTTCCGAAGAGGAATGGCAAAGAACACTCCAAACAATGACAATCCAAGCGACCACACAATGAGCTGGGTGAGAGAAAATGTAATTGGAGAGTCCCGGCCACTCTCTTCTGGAGTGAGGAACTTTTCAATAGCAGGGATTATTCCAATCAACCCGTATGCCAACGGGCCAGTACCTACGGCCACGGCTATGCTCTGAACGTAGACATTCTCCACATCTGAAAATGGAGTTGATATGGGTAGAAGCTTGAATATAGCAAACCCCAAGAGCGCCGACGGAAGCGACATCATAGAGACCCAACCGGTTTGGAGGCCAAACTGAAAGTTGGAGATGAGAACCACGGTTCCAATTAACAATCCCACGAGGGTGGCGCGGAGAGTAATTTGGCGAGTGCCTATCTTGTCCCTCCACAAGAGATCAGCATAATGAGGTTCGGGGTGTGGCAGTGATGACATTTCATGGACGATTGTGGCGGAAGTCTGCGAATTAAGATGGCGAACAGCAACTAAAGACAACGAGGACTGCCGAAGTTGAAATAGTTAGTATAGTGAAGTCTGGGTATAAACGACAATCTCCGTAGTTTTGGCGAGAAAGAATTGTTGTCGACAAGGAAGAGGTAAGACTTTTAAACCACAAGATGAGTGATGACAAATGGTCAACGATAAGGGTTTGCATACCCAAAAGGGCAAGTGACCCGCGACTCGATGAGTGATTATGTAAGGGCGATTTAATAACTCGGCTATATAAAACAGACCCCAAAGAAAGGGCCTAAGAGGGTGTCGTGATGAGTAGAAGCTGCCAAAGGTAGCTGTGTTCGGTTATTGCGTGTCTCAAGTGTTTTTTGTCGTCAGTCGTTAGGTACATTTACTCTTCACCGGAAAGAATATAATCGAGTATATCACTCAAAGTGATGACGGAAATTAACTTGCCCTCATCATCAACCACAAACAAACGATGCAACCGGGATTTTCGAATGGTGTCCATGATAGTGCTTAATCTATCGTTCAAGGTACAGGTGTGGACACCTTCAAAGTCCTCGGGACGCCTTAAAAGGGCGTCACCCACGCTCAAGTCAAGATCTGTGTACATTCCTCCCTTAACCAAGGCCAACACATCAACTGCTTCATAGACATTCACCAACTTGCCATTTTCATCTACAATAGGCACTGATGAGACCGATTTTTGAGCCAAGAGATGGATGACTTCAATGACAGGTGTGTTCATGGTACAAGTGGAGATATCCTTGACTGTACCGAGAGAAGCCAAGTCTTTGATGGGCTTAAGCAACATCTTTGTCTCTTTACAATTCAACGCCACAAACTTGAGAATACGGTATTGGGTCAACACCGAAACCACAATTTCACGGTGGGTCTTTTCGTCCTCATCAATAAGAGGAATTCTTCTGGCTTTACTATCGAGCATCTTGATACATGCCTGGTATAAAGACTTGAAAGGATGGATAGAAACCGTTTCAATAGGAGTGGCGCCGATGGCTTTTTCTATGTCTCTTAATCCATCGAGGGTGAGTTGGTCAACAAGGTCGAATTTCTCAGGAAACTGAAAATAATATTGGATGACATTGATGAAATCACTCGACGTAAGCAATCCTGCAAACCGAGATGTTTTGTTGTTCCATAACGGAGCACTAACAATATTATTTTGAAGAAGTATGTTGAGTGATTTTTTCACCAATAATGACGTATCCAACACCACCAACCTATAACTCACCGGTAACACGTCGTAAGAAGTTTTGGACTGGAGAAACAATCTGATTGCCTTCAACCCGATTTTTTGATCGTGATCAATCTGGTCCAGAGTAAGACTCTCAATGTAGTCGTTGGGGGTGGCCGATGGCGCCACTGCAGTATCAGCCATGGTTTGAACGGTACGGAGAATGAGAGGGGGTTATAAGGATGAAAATGGACGATTGCGCGGATGTACGGGTCGTGTGGAGGAGAGGGTCTGGAGGTGGCGCGGGGCATAGGTGGAGGCCACGGGCGGCGGCGGCGGCTGTTGGCTGGCCGCAATAACTTTAGTCCACCGGCCCTCTGTGGTTGGGCCGAGGTAGGCGCCCATACAAATGTTCGTCATTAAAAATTAAATTGTCTATAAATTAATTGCCTTAAGCCCATTTGCCCAACAATGCCATAAGACCAGCACCGGTACACAAGGTGATGAAACCTAGAATGGCCTTTTTGAAACCATTAGGTCCCTTAAATTCGTCAGAGTATAAGAATTCATGAGCCATTAGCTCAACAATACCAGCATAGAACAAGATCCCAGCAGAAAGAGCATCAAACACACCATTAGTAATGAGAGCCCTTCTGGAACCTGGAGCATATGTTGTCCTAACACCAAGTCCGATGGCAATGGCAGTGGGTGTTGTCAAACAATAAGCACCTGCCAACACCCAAGGGGTCCAGGATTTACCTTTTTGCCAGTTTGTGACGGCAATACGGGTACCCAAACCCATACCTTCGAACATTTGATGGAAAACAAGCACGATATACAAATCCTTGAATTCTTCACCGGAGACCGCCAATGATAACCCAATAAATACGGAGTGAAACAATATCCCAAACTCAAGCACAAATAGTGATACAAGTTGACCATAGTATGATTCTTTATCTTGATCTTGAACAGGAGTTCCCAACTTTTCAGGATCTTGATGTTCAGCAGCGTGTTGAAAGTGTTTGGGGTAAGGGTTTTCACCGGTTGAGGTGAGCTTTTCGTCTTCAGCATCATCCTTATCTTCTTCATCTTTTTTGAGGTACATGTCGGTGTCTCCAAAGTGAGAGTGGGTGTGGCCTTCGCCCTCTCCAGTTTGAATTTTGGCTTCGACATAGTGGAAGGCCACAATTTCCATGAAGAACATGGCCATCAAAGACATAAGGGCAATACCAAATGCCCATGGGTACTCTGCAAAGGTACCCCCGAGGCAATCGTTGCCCAATGCATCAGAAGCCGGCTCCAAAAGATGAATGAATGCAGTGGCCACAATGACTCCTGAACCAAAGTATTTGGCAATGAAGAATACCCAGTGGGGAAGACGAATGCAGGAGTATCGGGATGAAAGAATGGGGAGGAAAGCACCAAATGCAGAAGTTGCCATAATCACGAATACCGCCGAAATTCTGGCTCCCATATTACCATTATAATCATTATCTGGCACACAGGTCTCACGCTTGGCAAAAAACTCTTCGAATAGAGAAGTAGACATGGTATAAGCGGAGTGATTGTCTATAAAGAGAAATTCTCGAGAGAAAAAGCCAGATTTTGGAAGTTATATAAATAACCAAATTGGTTGACTAGAGGATAAATGAAGGGGTGAATTACAATGTGTATAGATATAATGGACATGACTCGCTTAGCCAGAGGAAAATTTTAGAAAACTACCCGGGTGGTGATGCGGCTTTCCGCACCACCAGATCTACCCTTATGGTTATGCTTATGTAATTGCGTCCTGTCAACCCACTACACAATTGAATCACGAGTTGCCGATATTACTCTAGCCAAGCCAAGATCCCTTTGTACGTAGGTGAAGCTCTTCTTTGACTACTTGGTGATGATACCTGTTTGTCAAGCAGCTTTTGCCTTTTCGATTTGTTTTGCATCTTTTTGGAGAAGCCAAGTAATGATTCTCAAATTCCTCGAGGATAAGGAATGAGGTTATGCACGTGCTTGCAACTCTAACCACTAGTGGTTACACCAATTAAGCTTAGCTAGAAAACTTATATTCCCTCGGATCTATCGATGAAAAAGTGGGGTGGGGGCATTATTCTCTGGCGAGGTGGATGAAGATAATCTTGAGACGTTTAGTCATATGCAGCTATCGACACTTGTAGATCGCTTGAAGCACATTTCTGAATGCTGAAGAATCAGGTCGTTTCATTAGACCAAGGGAGCTTGCTCTTGTCTCGTATCTTTCTCGATAGCAACCTCTGAAGCCCTCCAGGCCGGTAACCTGCCAGGTTGTGGATAACGCCACACGACATCTAAGATCAATCACACTATGACCAATCATGCTTATGACTCTGCTAGGCTCGGAATGTTTAGACTCTTGCTCATGCTCTTTTCGAAGCTACCAATTAGTTTAACTTTGAGAAATCTTTCACTTATCCAGGGAGTCAAGTGTACTGACGACACCTTCCATTCGGCATTCATGCTCATCGTCTCTTCCGATCCGTTGACCAATACCTTGTAAATGCTGTCCTACGTGTTTAATGCAGCTTTCGTAACTTTTTTCGAAAGCGGCGACCTTGTTTAGGCTTCACATTAACCCCCACTCATGACGTAACTCGTATTTGCTTAGTGCCCATAAATGCCTGGCGTATATGCCGCTTCGCAGAAGTCCTTTTTATGTCACGCTTTATGTAAGCGCGCCCGAAAGGTTTCTGTTATACCAACATGTCAGATACCGAAGAATTATCCAAGGAGGAAAGGCTTGAGTTAGCCCGGAAAAAGATTGAAGAAATGAAGAAGAAGAAGAAGAAGTCAAAGAAGAAAAAGGAAGCTAAGGAGGATGCGGACAGCCCCAAGCCCGAGGACACCGAAACAACTGAAGAAATCGAGACAGACAACAAGCAGGATGCTAAGGAAGATCTTGTGGAGACTGAATCGGTGCCTGTTGAGGAAGAACATAGTGAAGAGAAGCCTGTTGATGATGAAGGTACCGAAGATATAAAGGAGGTGACAGATAAGAACGAAGATCAGGCAAACAATTCAGAAGTAAGTAGCGTGGGGGATGGCAAAACTTCTTCACAAGTCGTCAGCCTCTTCAAGGAAAACGAACAACTCAAGTTGGAGCTTGCAGACAGCAAAAAAACCATCAGCAAGCTCAGGGATGAAAACACAGATCTAAAACTTGGGCGCATGGACCTTCAGGACCGCATCACCGAACTTGAAGCTAAACTCAAACAGGCTTCCATTCCCTCTACTCCTACACAAGCCCCAGCCCAAGCTGTTACTTCTCCGTTGAAGCCTGCCAAGCCTGTGTTTACCAATAATGACTATGCTTCGCTATCTCAACAGAACTTCAAAAGTTTCGAGACCACCCACGACTTCAGAGAACGACTTATGATTTGGAAGGGCTGGCAGGTTGATATGGCCAACTGGAATGGTACCAACTCCGCCCAAAAGGTTGCTTTATAGTATACGTAAGTTATTTACAGTTGTATTGATAGTGACTATATACATCATTTATTTAACACGACACAACACCATACCGTGCTCATTCATCTTGGCAGCTTCTTGAATCTCCAATATTTCGTTCTTCTTGGTTTTAAGGAAAATACACTCGGCTGGCTGTAAGGGTTTGATGAATCTGACGGGATGACCAGAAGCCAACGCCTTAACCTCGGTTGGGGTCAAGTTAACCTTTCTTCCTGGTTTAGAAATCACGGAAAAGTCTCGTATAACCGGCACGTTGTTTCTGTATTTCAACCCAAGCCATAATCTTCTAGTGGCAATATTATCAGGTGTAACTTCAATCGGTTGTTGGTCAGGGCCAGACGTGGATCCTTTTTGAATGGACGAAATGAACCCTTCCTTATATAACCCTAATGCAATTTGTAGATGTAACCGACTAAATGGAATAGATGTGGTTGATATGCGGACGTTAGTACAGTTCTTGACATGACAACACAAGTTTGCCAAATGAACCAACGACATTATGGATGTGGTTTTTCACGGGAGCGAAGGAATAATTTTTCAATCGTCCTCTAGGTCACGTGCGCGGTGTCGTTCCATTTTATCTTCCATCATGATGTTCAGATCCTTAAGAGCACCCGTGCTCCGCCGTCCGGTGGTGTTTCCTTCTCGAGCATTCATGAGATTCAACTCATCCAATGACATGAAGAAAAAGTTAAACACTCCTGTTTACACCAGGAATGAAAGAACTGAAGCTCCTCGGATGCGATATCTTATATATGTGTTCCTCTTCTCTACCGGGTTATTGATTCTTTCCACCAGAAAGATTGATAAAAGGGCTCCCAAAACTTCTTTCACCGAGAGGGAGTTTGACGAGTACGAGAGAACCAGTGGAATCAAGAGACGCCACAAGCTTATCCCCGGTGCTCAGGCTGACAAGTACACCTTCTACGCCATTCCCTACATTCAAGACGAGTCCAAGTTAAGTGAAATCACCGCCAAGTTGCCAGTTGGTAAGGAGCTCAAAGTCATTGATCCCAAGGATTTGATCAAACAGGAAATCGAAGATGAGTCCAGACGTTATTCATACTTGCTTCAAGATCTCCAAGCTTCTAAAAAGCCGTTGCCCAAAGGATTGGTCACGGCATTGATCAAGCAAGAAATCAACTTTTTCTTGAATACTACCAAGGGTACCTACGATACGAACATTGTTCTCAAGAACTATCCCCAAGATACTTACGAGGCCAGTAAGTTTGAGAACGAAATTAGCGACATCGCGAAGGTGGTGGTGCTAAGCCACGATATCAATCAGTTGGAAGTCAATAAAAGGCCCGAAGAAGTTAGATTGATCAACAATGTTATCGGTTACTTTGACACCGTGGACAAAGTTCACGAAGTAAAGGATCAAGTAAATGAGATTGTCTAACCACTGTATATAATAGCTTGTTCATAGCTTCAATCTTGTTCATAAATTCATCACTGTTTCTTCAAATGCTCATCATCTGTAAACTCCTCAGGAGTGAAGAATCTAATACCAATATTCTGTGCAAATAACTTGTCGCTGTCGGAAAAGTCGCCAGGTCGTCCTGCAGCATCACCCACGTAAAAACTTCTGTCCATATCAATGGTGCCAAATTCCAGAAGGTATGAAACAGCGGCATCCCACATCCCGGTTTGAGGCTTTCGGGAGTTTTCGTGTTGCTCATCAGTGCTACCTCTTTGTTTCTTTTGTCGTATCACCGATGCAAGCACGAGGACATCAACGTCAACTGTCTTTTGGAGATCTGCTACCAACTGTTCTACCCGGTTGGTGAAGAATAAGTACGACTTGCTATCCCGCTTGGCCAAAACACTACCTTGGTTGGTGAAGATTATCAATACGTAGTTGTTGTCCACCAACAGCTTAAGCTTGGTAGGATGTGACTCATTCCACCATTGCCAATCGTTCGGACCTCGACAAAACTTGTGGCCAGACTTGGACTTCACCAACGTATGGTCTAGGTCAAATGCAGCCACCTTGATTGACTTCGAGCTCAGGATGCTTTTTGGCAGGATTGTAGATGGGAAATTGCTGGCGATATGGGTGCCATGAAGCTTCCATCGAAGCGGGAAGTGAAGCTTCATTTTCGTTAACGATGCTAAAGACTCTTCGTTGATATTGGATTCACATGCTGACTTGGTGATCTTCCCTATCTTTGTATCTTTTTTACCGGAGGGCTTCCTCAAAAGGCTTAATATATCTTTTCCACTCATCTAAAGGTGGGCGCGTTGTGATTCTTAATTTTATAATTTTTTTGCATTCATCACCATGTCTGATAAAGTCTCCATAGATCAATACGGTAGAAAGACCTGGGATGTGGATGCTTATTCCAAACAAGCTAAACAGTCCAAAAATGATGATTCAAGCCATGATGTATCAGAAAAGCTTGCCATCTCTGGTAAACCCACCTCCTATCTTCATCATCGTACCAAACTTTTAAATGAATCCATCAATGCCGTCAAGAAGCACACACTCATCAATCCTCTTAGCACCAAGACATATGGCAAAAACAAGCGTTTTGGATTCTTCTGTCCCGTCTGTGACTTATCATTCCGAGATAATCTTGCTCTTATTGACCATGTCAATTCACCTCAGCATGTTAACAGATGTAAAGAACTCACCAAAAATTCTAGTCAAGACGGCGAGATTCCTGAAGGGGGTGTCAGAAGAGCCACCATGGAGGAAGTGGTTGCTACAATCGAGACACTAGTGGCTCAGAATCTAAAAGAACAAGAACAGAACCCCACCTCCCTCAAGGATCGAATTCGGAAACGGGAGATGTTCGAGAAGAACCGAGCGGAGAAGCGGCGTTTGCAAAGACGAAAAGCTAAGGCCCGTCTATCCAAGACTGAACCCAGCGATAACGAAGACAGTTCCATGGCTGCGGCCATGGGATTCAGCGGATTTAAGTCGACGAAAGCCTAATGTAGCGCTGCAAAAGCGACTTGCTGATGTACTTAATACAATGAATAGTTCACGACCTCAACCAGGTTCATATCGATAGAGAGGAGCGCCTGTCAGACCCCAAGACCTCATGTTCAGTGGTGCACGGGTGGCTGTAACTCGCAGTTTGCCTGTATGTAATGTGCACAAAACTCCACCAATAAAATCAATCTCAAATTCTTTTACACGCTAAAAAATTCACCCCGGCACCTTCAACCAACAAACCCACATGAAGTTCAATTTCAACTTGCCGATCAGCAACTTGCTTAAGTTTAAGCCTGCAAAGTTCAACTTTGGTCTTGAACAAGAAATCAGACAAAAGTTGGACTCTCTTCCATCTGTTACCAAAATTTACAGTAATCCCGATGGTACACCCAGAGTTCCAAGTGATGAAGAATTCAAAACCATCGCTGAGTTACAAAACCTATATTATAAACGTAATCACTCTGAGTGGAACTTCATTTTACCTGGTATTCCCAAGGAACAGTTAAATTTATTCAAAGACAACTCACAGGATCTTAAGAACTTCCAATTTGTCACCAAGGATGCTGGTAAGATCATTGATAAAATCCCTTATAAGGATGAAGCCACTGGTGAGTTGAAGTGGAAGATTATCAGAGAAACTGAAAAGGCTGAAGGTTGGGAGTTACCATATTTTTACATTGTTTTGCCTATTTTCATTTATGTTGCCTACTCCAAGTACACTGCTCAAATGCAAAGAAGAGCTACCGATGGTCCAGACTGGGCTGAGAAGGAATTAAGATTAAGAGCTATGGAGGACTACTTCCAAGGTGACACTGAAAAGGCTAAGCAATTCTTGAGTGATGAAGGAAAGTCAAAGAGGGAAATTAGAGATAGGGATGACCTCGTTGTTGCTAGAATATTGGCTGGTGATTATGACAAGTTGGCCGAATTGAAGAAGAAGTTGCCCAAAGGTCTCATTCCTCAACCTGAGAAGAGCGAAAATGTTCACATTTAATCATCAATTCATCATTAGACTTGTATCCTAAGACTATTTATTGGCATGACATCATGGCTACACCATATTTCATCTGGCCTATTTATCCCATGCATAACTGTATACTACATAAGTAGAAGTTTCATACACGAAGTACCAAACAAAGTGTAGTAAGTTGGTTCATTTATTCATTTACTATTTACAATTCACCACATTCTTCAATTACAATGGCGCTTTTGGTTTGACCAGATGAAGTACCTTGAGCTTCAATTTTCTCAACAACATCCAAACCTTCAATAACTTCACCAAAAACAACGTGCTTTCCATCTAACCACGGGCAAGGAACGGTGGTAATGAAAAATTGAGATCCATTGGTGTTTGGACCAGCATTGGCCATGGATAATAAACCTGGCTTGGTGTGAGAAACCTTAAAATTTTCATCTGGGAAATTCTTTCCATAGATTGACTTACCACCGTAACCCTTACCGGTTTCAAAGTCACCACCTTGTAACATGAATTGAGGAATCACTCTGTGGAAGATAGACTTTTCGTATCCAAATCCCTTTTCTCCAGTACAAAGAGCACGGAAGTTCTCGGTGGTCTTTGGAACAACGTCATCATATAATTCAAACTTAATGGGGCTTTGCTTAACTCCATTAATAGAAGGCGTAAAGTAGACCTTGGTTCCGAGGGCCTTGGCGGAAGAAGAGAAGTTTCTGATGGATCTGAACATTTTATAGAAGATTTATTAGAGAGTGAAAAAAAAGTGGAAAATGGGGGAACCGTGCGCTCTTATACTAAATCTAAAGAATGTTTATTACATACGGCTATATGAAAGAGACAAGAAATAAATTGAAAGCAGATGACTAAAAACTTAACAAGTCAATCTCTCCATTTGTAGAGGAGTTTTTGTTATTTGAGGTTGAGGTGGTGGCAGGCTTGGAGGCTGAGGAGCTAAAATCACCGAAAAAATCATCATCGGTTGACGAAGTGGTGGCAGCGGGTTGGGTGAAGGATGAAGTTGGTTTGGTGTGAGTAGATGTTTTGGTTTTAGCAGACGAGAAGAGAGAAGAAAAGGCGTCTGAAGAGGCAGTTGGCTTGTTGTTGACAACTGGAGTAGAAGTAGACGAAACATTGTAGTTAGCACCGGTAGATGGGGTAGAGGTGAAAGTGCTGGCACCCGAGTTGAAAGCAAAGAGAGGATTTTGTTGAGTAGAAGATGATTGAGGCTGGTATAAGTTTGATAAATTGTTGAGAGGCTGCTGTGGAGCTGATGGAGCTGATGGAGCCGCTTGAAAATCATCAAATTCGTCATCATCATCATCATTGGTGGCTTGTGTATGGCCATTTTGAGTAGAAGGTTTATCAGAAACACTAAGAGACATCAAATCACCCAATAAATCTTGCTCGGGCTGATTTGCTTGAGGTTTAGCTTGAGAAGTAGAAGAAGCATTGACCTTAGAGGCGCCAGTAGTGGGTCTAGAGGATCCAGCACTGGTAGAAGCTCCACCCACGTCATATTCTTCAAATTGTTCATTACTGGCTCCATTTTCGTATGCGGAAGCGGGATCGTCGTATCTCTCACCATAGACACCACCGTCTCCATAAACTTTATTCGTGTAATCACCATCATTGAATGAAGAACCAACATCAACCGAAGATGCCCCTCCGTATGCAGCAGAAGAAATGCCACCGAATTTCTTTTGATTGGCTCTGGCCTTCTTTCTCTCAGCACGAATGAGAGAATCGTCATTTAACAACGCCACCAAGGTCTTACTTCTATTCCGAACGTTGATCCCCTGATCACGACCCTTGGAATCGATGTAGTGGAATGATTTTAACATTTGAATAATGGAAACATTGGATCTAACATCATCGATAAGTCGTTCGGATCCATTCTTAATAAGATATTCCAATAATTGTAATGCCTTATAAATTTGTCTCCATTCATTGGCGGCTTTCTCGGTAAACCGACGGAAGATGAAGCCAATGATTTCCTCCCTTTCACGATAATTATATGTTCCGGCAGCTATTTGAGCCATCAATGAAGTTGGACATCCCCAAGGTTCGTTGTTGGTTGCTTCACGAACCTTGGCTTCCATTTCCGTCAAGTTCATGGCCACATTTTGTGCCTTTCGGACATAAGCCTTGACTTCGTACAAGTTCACGTTCTTGGCAGCTTCCTTAAGCAAGTCCATTATTTTAAGTTATTGATTAATTGAATTCCCGACGAAGAGGATGGTTTTAAGGAATCGGGCGGATGCTGTGGATTTTGTTGTTCGCTTGTCTTTCCTGCAGGTAACTTGCAATCCCACTTCGGCACTATAGATGCAAATGTATGATGGGACATGATAGGCATTGGCCAAAACCACAAGTAGAGAGCTTTTAACTTTATTCTTGGCTGCTGATACAGTGTGATCTGAAGTAGCAGTTGAAAGTCTTTTTTTTGTTCGAAGGCTTCTAGATCTAATTAATTGGCGGCCAAAGTGAGTGGTTAGAAAGAGACAAGTGCCTTTTTTCAGTTAGAACGTATCCTTGGTGATTTTGAGTTTTTATAAACGTCTTGACTCGAAATGGCTCGAGTAAGGTGGCTCCAGGACTTTTCGAAAGAAGAGTGATTTTGGTAGTTTTTCACATTTTTCACATTTTTCACATTTCTCACGAATAGTCACCTAATATAAGGTAAAGATAAACGAATTGACAATCAGCTTACGAAATTGCTTCTTTTGCAAGAGTACAGGGCCTATAAGTATTAATGCATTATATTACTATAAACAAGCTATCTTTTATATCGAGACTTAATGGAGGCCGTCAAATCTTTGAGCAGCTGAATGTCCTTTGATACAGAAGATGCAGAACGAGTGGAAGAATTTGCCTTTGGCGATGCAAAAGGGGTACTCTCTTCAAGTACTCCGGTTCCGAAAGATGGAAGGATTGATATATCTCTTATGGAATGAAGGGTAGTATCGTTGTAGGAAGAATTGTTGAGATTAAGGAAGGTGGAGTTGGCACCAGTCCGATTAATGGCACTTAGATAAAGTGATGTGGCGTCCATCGATGCACTATTATCCCTCAATGAGATGTTGTGGGACGAGTTGATGTGGTTGTTGAGGTAATTATATTGACGGCTGAGCTTGGCCCGTTTCAAAAGTGATTCCTGTCTGCTACTGGACGCAGCTGGCTTCATAACGATGGGTGCGGTATCTGCCTTGCCCTTGAGTTCTAAGGCTCTTTTAACCTTTTCCTTCTTCCTCATACCTCGCTCACTTAAAGTACCTCTAAATGATGCACTGAGTTGTTGAAAGCTCTTCACAAGGTGATCATTGATGTTAGACAGCCGAGAGGTCATGTCACTAACCACAATGGGGGTTGTCTTCAGGTGCTCATCCACATTGAGAAGACGTCTGATTTCCTCCGTGGCAAGCTCGTTATTTTTGACATCCCAGTAAATAACTAAGATCTGTACCTCATAATAACTATAGCGGGAGCTCAATCGAATCAATTTCAGAAGCACAGCTTCATCACGACGAAGCTTGGCCTGGATGTTCCCATATTTGCTAGCTTGATCATCGCTGCAAAATCCACATTCGAAAAGAATAAAGGAGGTATTTTGGAAAAAGTTCTCATTTAAATAATTATTTGGAGGAAGGCTTTGGAAGGTCAATGCCAATTTGTTATCGTTGACCTTATTTTCATAAACGTTTCTTTCCTTGTTGATTTGAAGACCGAGCTTAGTATTCAACCATTGAGAATAGGGGCTACGCCAGTTTTCAACTACCAACAAGAATTTCAAATGCACATCACTGTTTTCAATATTAAGCTTGATGTTACTCAGACATGTAACTAAGAATTGCTTAATGTCGAGTGGTTCCCAAAGCTTGCGTACTTCTTGTTGTCTTTCACTAACGTTAATACTGGTATTGGAGATTTGATGCTTCTTTCTTGCAATTTCTCCTATAAATACATTGGATGTTTTCCGTTTCAATAAAGGAACTTTGAAAGATATTGAATTCAACTCTTGTATCTTCTTTTGTCGGAGCTCATGTTTTTCTTTAAGTTGAGCAGCTTTTTTTGTCATTTTTTTAGTTATTGTTTTCTTTAACTTTATACGATAAAATCGTTCCGCCTGGATCTCCAAAGTCTTCTTGTAGACGATTTCCGAAATAAAAGCATGGTACAATTCATGGCTGAAGCTGTCGATGATGTTGACACGTTCCCGGTTTCTATTTTCATGACGAATCAATTTGGGAAGAACGTGGGTAACTTCTTGCGTGATTACCGTGGAGGTCAAATCTTGCAAAACTTGTTGGAGGGCTTTTGAGAAAAGTGGATGGTCAACAAGCTTTTTCTTCAGCACCGTTGGGTGAACAGTGGAAGTATTGTTAGAAATTCTATTTTCTTGAGGTGAAGCAGAGGTAATAAAAGAGTTCAGAGGGGCCGAAAAGGGTTGATGAGAGTTTTTCACGACAGGAATCGATGGAAGCAGGGAACTGACAGGGTTGGTTACCTTGGGCAGCGACTCACCTTTTCCAGATAAAGCCGACGGCAACTTTGGTTTTGGAAGTTGAGAATGGCCAATGTCATTGACATTGGGATTGGACGGAGAAGGCGTGGACTTGAGTGGCCGGCCAAATGCAAATGTTGGTGCAGGAGTTGCAGCTGATTGCTGGAACGAAGGAGGCTTTTTGAAAGAGACTTGAGAGTCATTGAACTGACTGGTCGACACACCAAAACTGGGGGTAGATTTAGGCTGTACCGGGTTAGCTTTCGTCTGCGAAAACGCAGAGGGAGCAGGCTGCCCAAATGCTATTGGTGCCGATGAGTCTTGAAAAGATGTCGCTTTAGATGCATTTCTCCCGAAAGATGACAGTGCAGCCAGATTGGACGCCATAGATTGCGGCTGGCCAAAAGACAGCTTGATTGGGACTTGAGTAGGCCCAGCAGTACCTTGACCAAAGCCGGTCACACTTGATACACCAAGAACAGGAGCAGTCTTGCCAAAACCAGACGCGACAGGCTTTTGTGTCAAAAAGTCTGACAAACTTTGAGAGCCAGCAGTTTGCAGATCGGATGCAGAAGAATGGCGGAACATTGGGTTGGAACGAGAAGACTTGAGAATTTTAGAGCGACTAGAGTCTCTTAGTTTGAGAGCTGGATTATGCTGCCCACTATTGATGAACTCCTTGATACTTCTGCCGTAAATCTTGATATCAAGTTGCTTTGAGTAGGCCTGTGCAAGCTTGGGTTTTTCACTAAGGGAGTGGAGTTTGTATTTGGACTCTAATTTGTCTTTGTTAAACAAATCAACCAATAGCTCTCCATTTTCATCTCGGACAATATCGATCTCGTAGTACTTGACAAATTCAACGAGTTTTTCAATGGAATGGAATCCGAGAAGCTCCTTAAGGGCCTCAGCAGAATATGCCTTACCCTTTGTATGATAGCACCTGGTCATGGATTTAAGAGCATAAAACCTGATTTCGTGGAAGTAGGTTTCAAGCAAACATGCCACGAGAAACGGTGTCTCGTCACTGTAAACTAATTCGAAAAACTCGGAAAACAAATTCAATGCATCAATGGTACACTTGAACCCACGCTCAACAATATTGTTCTGAGACACAATTGCTCTGAACTTCAATGCAAGCTGGATTGGTGTAGACAAGAAAACGTCGTCGGGAAGCTCTTGAATTTCTCTCTCCACCTCGGGATCCCGCAAATGACTGAGCAAATAGTAGCTTCTAAACTCAGCTTCGTTAGGCGCTTTACCTCCGTGATTTCTGATGTCCTGATAAATTTCAACTAAAGTCTGGAGAGCTTTGTTGAACTGTTCTAATTCTTGTTGCTGGGAATACTCAACATCGGAACCAGCCATAATATGCAATGAAACCAAATGAATTCTAACAATCCTTTCGTTACAATCAATGGCTTCGGGACCAAAGAAATTTTGGTATGTAAAATCCTGGCGAATGGACCGAGTTCGATCCCACACAAATGAATGGGCTTCAGGAAGCTGGGGAACGATATGCTCAATAAGGTAATCAAGTGTTTGTTTTAAAATGTGAGGAGGTCTCACTTCAGACGGCAATGGCGGGGGTTGTCCAGCAGCCGGACGACTGAACGCTTTGATTGCCCTCAGTCTGGAGATTTTTCCCGTATGTGGATCTTTTTCAAAGGCCTTAACGTTATTTTCCAAGGCCCGACGAACCCGCTCAAAAATAGGACACATGTCCGTACACGAACCTTGAAATGAGATGGCGTCGTTGAGATCTTTACTGATGTTCTCAGCATCGACGAGTCCTAATGTTTCCATCTTCAGTCTTTCTAAGTCTCTCATTTTTTGGAATTCTTCATATAATCCTTGGAAATCTTTTCCCTGGTTGCTAGCTTCCATTTCAAGCATTCTTTGCTGATTCTGCTTATCCCAATCATTCTGTTTGAACACTGGAGTGACAAGCTGACGAGGTTGACTTAACAAGTAGCGAGGAATTGGTCGTGGCTTATGTGGTTTCTTGATAAAGCCTAGACTTTCAGGATTGGGGAATAAACTCCCAACCAATGCATTTTCTTTGGGGTTGATTCGATTGTATTGTTCATCACTCTGACGAGGTATCACCTTTTTGGGAACGTCCTGGATATTGAAATCGTCCTGTACATCCTCTGGTTTCTCCTTCTTATTTAATTTCCGCTTGTCTTTGTCGGGGCGTTTGGTTGTATTCCTCGTTTGTCCATTGGCATTAGAATTTCCGTGGACATAAGGCTTCTTCTTTCGCTGTAGATTTCGCTTCACAGAAGGGTCGCCATTGGACGTGAATACCTTGTTGACGGCATTCCCGCCAAATGCAGACATGGCCAAGAGTTCACGATTGATGTGGAGATGTAGGATTTAGTAAATGTAAAAAAATGCTTAGGACAAGGTGGTCACGTGCGAAATGTAGTATGCTACGAAGCCTTCAAGTAGACCTGACGACAACATCAGGGAAGGGAAGTAATAGAGATGGAGACCTGCTTGTAAGGTCTTGGAGAGAAAACTCTCCATGACGCTTTCATCTCGAAGTTGGATCGCCACCAAAACTCCGTTGGAAGAGGTGAGTAGAGATTTGCAAGCATTCAAAAAATGGTCAATTAAATATTCGTTGTAGATGGTGTCACAAGCGATGATGAGATCAATTGGATTCTTTGTGAGAGAGCTGATAGTTTCCGTGCCGTGATGTATATATTCCCAGTCAAACTCAACAAAGTCAATGGTGCTAGAGGCCGATAGAGATGAACCTTCATCGGCAGTGGAAGATGAGTATGGTCGGGACACATTCGAGATGAAATTTGTCTTTAGTAACTTCAAAAGAGGCTTTTGATCGGTGGCAATATATTGTCTAGTTTTGGGACCAAGAATGGATGCCATTATACCAGAAACGCCTGCCCCCAATTCAACCACCGTGAGTTCATTCTTATCTCTAAAGAAGTCATATAGAGGACATCGTGGGCATTCAAGGATCCATTCTATTAATCTAGATGTTGTTTGCCAGCATATAAAACCAGTAGAAGAGGAATTGGAGTTCAAAGAGCTTAGTGACTGGCGGATGGTGACATCATGGCCTGCGCACTCGAGATGCAAAATATCCTTCCTCTTATCAACGTAGCCTAGATGTTGGTCATCTGAAGGTTTATGGCTAATATACACATCATAGAGATGTTCATATATATCATCTTCGGTTAAGGTAACCAATGAGGATGGGTCTATGGCCACCATGAAGCTGGAAAAATCAAAGTGTGCGTTTGTGAGCACCTGAGGCTAAAGGTAGAAAAGGAAATCGTTTCTCAATCCATTACTACTTACAATCTATTTAAATAATATTTTTGGCCTTAAGGATCTCGGCAATCAAGATACCAGCACCTGCGGCACCAATGATGGTGTTGTGAGACAAAACCACCATTTTGAAGTCGAGAACAGGATCTTCTCTGACTCTACCAACAGAGACACCGTAACCAGCATCACGATCTCTGTCCAATCTTGGTTGTGGTCTGTCACTTTCTTCCAAAACATGGATGGTCTGCTTGGGAGCAGAGTGGCAACTCAACTTGTATGCATCACAAACGTATTCTCTCAAGGTTTGCTTAACATCTTCAACAGAAGGAGCAGGTCTGTTGGCAAATCTGAAAGAGATACATTCAGTGTGACCATCACTAACAGCAACACGGTTACATTGAGCGGAGACCTTTATTTGGTCATCTGACAAAGGAGCAAATTCAGTACCTTCCTTGTTCAAGTTACCCAAGATCTTCTTGGTTTCCCATTCCATCTTGTCTTCTTCTCCACTGATATAAGGAATAATGTTATCTAAAACATCCATACCAGGAACACCGGGAGAAAACCCAGCACCAGAGATGGCTTGCAAAGTAGTAGCCGTCAAAGCGTCAATGGGACCATACTTTTCCACCAAGGGTTTCAAAGGAGCCACTAATCCGGCAGTAGAACAGTTGGAAATGCAAACAATAAAACCCGGCTTCTTTTCGCCCTTGGCCTGAGCATCGTTGACCTTCTTTTCAATAATTGACATGTGTTCCGGGTTAATGATGGGAACAATTAATGGAACATCAACAGCTCTTCTGTAGTTCTTCGCATTGGAAACAACCGCCAAGCCAGCTTCCACGAATTCCTTTTCGATTTCTCCAGCAACATCAGCATCTAAACCAGAAAACACGATATCACATCCTGCAAACGATTCGGCTTTGCACTCAGAAACAACCACTTTCTTGGCCAGTTCTGGCAATAACGAAGTTTGCTTCCACTTGACGGCATCCTCGTACGCTTTCCCAGCCGAGCGGGCAGAGGCACCCAAAGCGTGAATTTCAAAATCGGGGTGTTCAGCCAAGAGAAGAATAAATCTCTGACCAACAGAGCCAGTGGCTCCCAAAACTCCAGCTTTTTTAACAGACATTAGTAGTGAATTTTTTTTTTCAAACAGCGGTGATTTCTGAGTCACTGAAAAATTCCCGGTGCGGAGGCTGCGAGCAACGCCGGAGATTTGGGCGGTACGGGTGTAAACACAGGCCAGGGAGAACGAAAGTTGCGCGGGCACGCGTCGAAAAAACACGTTGAAGACTTTATCTACTTTCCAGCTATCATCATGGTCAATACCGACTTTGAAAAAATCTATCTCAACCGAAGCCGCTCCAGTGGTCGGATGAGAATTGCCGATTCTGGACTTGGATGGAAAATGGCCAGTACTAATGGGGCAGCGCAGACCAATAATGCACCATTCTTATTGCCTTCGGAAGAGATTTCCACCGCCATGTGGTCCCGGGGTTCACGGGGATACGAATTAAGAGTCCAAACCAAAAACCAGGGAGTAATTTCTCTTGACGGGTTTGATGTGGAGGATCTTAACAAGATTAAACAGGAGTTGCAACGAAATTTTCATGTTACGTTAGAGCACAAAGAACATAGTTTAAGAGGATGGAACTGGGGAAAAACTGACTTGGCCAGAAACGAGATGGTGTTTAATGTGAACAATAAGCCCGCATTTGAAATTCCCTACTCTGAAATCAGTAACTCCAATTTGACGGGAAAACATGAGGTTGCCATTGAATTCAATCTCGATGATTCCAAGAATGTGGCCGGAGATGAAATTGTAGAAATGAGATTCTACATTCCTGGAACCGTGGAGAATGAAACCACAAAGACTATTGAGGAGGATGGTGTCACAAAGGAAGAAGTCGAAGAGAGAGAGGAAGTCAGTGCTGCCAACGTCTTCTATGAGCAATTGAAGGATAAGGCATCTATTGGACAAGTGGCAGGTGAGGCCATAGTTTCTTTCAGCGACGTATTGTTCTTAACACCCAGAGGGCGTTACGATATCGATATGTATCCATCATCATTGAGATTGAGAGGAAAGACCTATGATTATAAGATTCAGTACAAGCAAATTGAGCGGATTTTCTCATTGCCCAAGCCCGATGATGTTCATCACTTGATCGTTTTGCAAATCGATCCTCCATTGAGACAGGGACAAACCAGATACCCATTCCTTGCATTACAATTTCAAAGAGAAGAAGAAATCGAACTCGAATTGAATGTTTCCAAAGAAGACTATGAATCAACCTATAAGGACAGATTACAAAGAACATACGACGCCCCTACATTCCAGGTGATGTCCAGTTGTTTCAAAGGATTAAGTGAGCGGAGGTTAATTGTTCCTGGGTCATACATCTCTCAGTATGGTCAATCAGCTATCTCGTGTTCGTTGAAAGCATCGGAAGGCTATTTGTATCCGTTGGATAGATGTTTCCTTTTTGTCACCAAACCAACGGTGTATATTCCCTTCAGTGAAATTAGTACGGTCACCATGTCACGTACAGGAGGAGGGGTTAGCGCATCTCGAACCTTTGATCTTGAGATCAACCTTCGAGGATCTGGTAATGTTACCCATGTATTCGGTAACATTAATCGAGATGAACAGGATTCAATCGAGAAGTTCTGTCAAGAGAAGGGGCTTAGAGTTAAGAACGAAGAGAAGTTGGCCAAGGCTATGTTGGCCAAAGCAATGGCCGAAGATGCTGACGATGACGATGACGAAGATGTTGACATGGGATCTGCTGGAGAGGAAGATTCTGAAGATGATAATGATTTCCGGTCTGGTTCAGATTCTGATGTTGCTGAAGAATTTAATAGTGATGCCAGTGACAGTGATGCCAGCATGACTGGATCTGAAGAAGACAGACCACCTAAAAAGAAATCTAAGAAGTAGGTATGTAATAATGTAAATGATGCCCACATTGGGACAATGAAACTAAACAAAAAGCCACTTTTGCTGGTCACTGTAATTTAGACTTCACCTTTGCAAATTATGTTGAGGTGCAAGTTTATTGTGGTGGACTCCCACGTTTAGATTAGATCATTCATCAAAAATATGGATGCCAGCCTATCCGACGTCTTAAGGGTCAATTCTTTGACGGCATTATCGCTTGAGTACGCGGACATTGTTCATGAAGTAAGAATTTCTAAAGTGAGGCGCAGGGTTGGTCAAACAATCTTTCGGTGCGCAGCCATTCCTAATTGGGAAGGCCAGCCAGTATTACTGCAAACCAGCCACCCCTTACCCCTGAGGAAGGTCTCCCGGTATGATATAAACTCAACCGTTTTCAGATAATTTTGTGGAAAAAGTGTTTAGCCAAACAAACATATCATTTCAACTTCTTTCCATGGACGACTATCAAGATTATTTTTTATATAATAACCACATGGAATCCTCCGGTATTCCTCCTCGATCCCCTGCTCGACTAATGAAAGGCACTCAGAATACTTTTCCCACAAAGGACACTTTTTATAATCATGACCATTATAGCAGTGCAGAGAAGTTCGATGATACCTCGTCCATCTCCGATAGGTCGTCGGTGTTTTCTGAGTCGTTTGAAATGAACAGGTCCCCTGTCACCCCCAACCTCGAGAGCGTGGTTAAGCCGGGCCGAGATGACGTTTTACAAGATGACTTTGATATGAGTGATGAAGACTTGCAATTATTGTTGGATGAAATTCAGCTAGATGATTCCGGAAATTCCTCAGTGGTGTTCCTGGTAAATAACGTGATTACAGTTGTTAGCATGTCGGGGAAATCAGTCAAGCTCATAAATATTGTTGACGAAGAATAGTAATTGTCACGCCAATAGTTTCATGCCACATTTAATGATAGTAAATATAGAATACCAAGTTATTAGTTTATACATATAGTCGATAAAACATCCAGAGATCTACGTAAGTGGTTCTTGCTATGTCCATGTGCAACCATCTAAAACGCTTTTTATTAAATATGTCATTTGATGAGTTGGCGCATTATAGACATTAAGCAGACGACATACTTAGATTCTCCTGAATAGCTGGCAGAGGCGACATTGCTTTAGCAGAGGTGCTCAAAAGATAGTTGGGATTGACTGTATCAATTTGTTCATTGCCTTAACATTGAACCTAGTTTACTGGACAAGGAGATAATTATTTAGATTTGAAACCCACTCTTGAGTCTATTCATAGCCCCGACTCATGCTACGAAACGGAACCTGTTTACTAACTAACCGTTACCTCGATGATAAAGTGGCTTGAGTCAACCGCATTTGGGACTAAATTCAATCTGTTTAATTTTGTAGGGTATTGAGTTTTACTGCGAAAAGTGAGTTCCTTTCATCCCGAGTGACCTAAGCTGATGTACGGGTGTCGTAGTACAGAAGTAGCTCTTTTGCGGCAATCGAGTAAATTTACCAACACGATACTATTAGTTCTTAAAAGATTTTAGTTTCCTCCACGTGCCTGAGACATACGAAGGTCATTACTTTTGTATGTTTTGCGGTTCCTTTTGCAACCTATACCGTCAATGAAATCTTCGCAGACGGTCTTACTGCTAAGAGAGAAATTTTGGTACCCCAACTCGTTGGAATAGTGGTGGAATCTGTCTCTGGATCTCTTTTTATGATCATTGCCGTTTGCTTTGGATGCATGCAGCATGACCTGACTCCATTTATGTAGATGCACTAAAGTATGCCCCCCACAACCACTGTCGCCTTCCAGAGACCTAAAGTAGGCATTTGAGCTTATGAGTTTGCAAGGGTAGTTGTAACAGCCAGAGTAACTTAAGTCCCGCCAGCTATTTTGCACTTTATCGGAAACGGACGTATGTAAGGCTCGTTGTAGCGGTAGTGCTCAGCCGTTTTCCTGAAATTAGACGGGTCAGTATGATATATTGACCACGTAAAAAGGTGGCCTGATACACGCAATGACTCACTCATGAAGTGAGCACCTGAGAGTTGATGCGTACGATCCATCAAAGCGGAGCAGAACGCAGAAGAAGACATTGGAGGGCAAGGCTAAGATGGGTCCGTAACGTCAGCACGGCCTTGCTAGTTTGTGTGACATGTGGGATATGAGCTAAAAGGCGCATTAGCCAAGAACATATCAATTTGTGATGACGGCACGTATAAGGTCAAACATCCTCAACTAGAATTGTCTGTCCTCTCATGTGGTACAACTCTTGTCGAATATTTTCGAGCTTTATTTTATCCTCCTGGACTATTTGCCCACTCCTTGAGAAGATATTTCAAATTCCTCCCCCTGAGCGAGTGGTTCAGGCAATTGGGCAAACGAATGATGGTTATAATGGCAACGCACAAAATCAAGATAAGCTTCTCCATTCAGTCCATCAGAAGAATTGCGAGAGGAGCAGCCGAGAAATTAATTGGTTCAAAGAAACAGCACCGAGCACCGATTCACGAGTGCGAGGCCAAATTTTAGTTTAAAAGGCCGTCGATTTTCATTGCATTGTGTTTGTACTTCCTACTGCGAGCAGCTTGAATATACCTTGAAGAATCATTTCGAGTTTAGGCTGGTCGACCAAATAGCAAGCGGATGCGACATCAATTCAACAGAAGTGTTCATTTCTTTAGAACTATATTGTATTGTATGCCTTCGTAATTTCGCACTATTTGTTTCGATGGGAAATAATCTGGTGGGGGGCCGGCCACAGCGCTCGGGCGAATCTCAGATGAGGCTTCGCCCGCCGTAGTGGGGCGAGCGACGGTAGCGGCAGTACGGGATCCCTCACTCCATCTCTGATATACAGGAGGCGTGGTTACTTTTTTTCATCCTTAATCATTGATTGATGGGCGATAACTCTAAAATCATTGCACAGATAACCACTTCACCATGAGTATTGCTCTAGGTATGGTGATTTATGCCGCCGTCAAACCAATCTTTAAAATCTATTTCATTATTGGCATGGGGTTTTTCTTAGCCCGCCGCAATATTTTGACGGTTTCCACTTGCAGAGATATCTCAGATTGTGTGGTTACTGCCATAATGCCTTGTTTGATCTTCAAAAATGTGGTGACCAATCTTAAGGGTTCTGACATCAAAAACATTGGAATTGTATTTTTCGAAGGAACCATTCTCTCATTGGTGGGTGTGGTGTTTGCATTGATTGTGGCAATTACCACCAAGTCCCCCAAAAGATGGCTTGGTGGGCTCCTTTCCGTGGGCCTCTTTCCAAATATTAGTGACTTACCAATCGCATACATGCAAACGCTATCCAGTGGAAATAAGATCTTCACCGAAGATGAAGGTGACAAAGGAGTGGCGTACATTTGCATTTTTCTTGCTGCTCAGGTGTTTTACCAATTCAGCTTGGGCCTCTACCAGTTGGTAGCATGGGACTTCAGAGACGAAATCAAAGAGACTCCAGTCTCTACATCTGAAGATAACACTCCCGACAATGAAAAAGATCCAACCCCCACCTCGAATTCTGGCTCGCCGTCTGTGAAGTCTAAGCATGGAGCGGAGGGCGAACCATCCCATCTTCTGAGACTGTCCCTTTCCGACCGAATCCCCTCTTCATCCAAAACCAATGTCGAATTAACCTCTAATGATCTGTCATCACTTGAAAGCATCGATTCCGGCTACAAAGTCGACCCGCATGAAAGGTTTCTTCGTCTTCGCGAGCACGCCGATGCAACAGGATCCTCATCTCGTGATCACCCCACTGATAACACCTCCACCCGTCGCAAGTCTCACTCCATTTCTGTCAACAGCGCATACTCACTTAATCCCATAACTCTGCGTACGGTCGATCTCCGTCAAATGAAAAGCCAGGACATCAATGATGTTATCAACGAATACTCAGAATACGAACGTCTTAAAAATGTAACCACTACCGATGACATGGCCCGCACCGTGACTGGGGCCAGCGAAGTGGGACTGGTACCAATACAACGTATTGTCCTGAAACAAAAGGACGACGACGAAAAGACGCCACGAAGTCAGAAAATCAAATCATATGCCCTTCGTACCCTCTCGAATTTCTCGACACCCAATTCAGTGTCATTAATTGCGTCGATTATCATTGCCATGGCCCCTCCTCTCAAGGCTCTATTCGTTACCACTTCCTACGATATGCCGAATGCTCCAGATCAACTTCCCCCTCTTTCGTTTGTGATGGACATCGCAAGCTACGTGGGTGCAGCATCGGTTCCGCTAGGATTACTTCTTTTGGGGGCTACCATTTCTAGATTGAAGGTTAAATCGATGCCGCATGGATTCTGGAAGACTGCTGTTGCCATTACATTGACAAGATTGGTCATTATGCCGGTGTTTGGGGCTGGATTTACAACCGGTATTCATAATGCTGGCTGGTATGCCGGTGATAAGTTATTGCAGTTTGTGTCTGTTTTGGAGTTTAGTCTTCCTAGTGCTACTTCCTTGGTGTATTTTACCGCTTTTTACACCGACCCGGCCTCCGATGATCATCTTCAAATGGATTGTCTAGCAATAGTATGTATTTGCCAATATGGTATTCTATGGCTTACCTTACCCATTTTGGTCACCTTCACCCTCAAGGTCTCATTAGGCTATTAATACATATACCACATGAACTATACGATATCGTTTTGTCGTTGTATTTCAATTCTTCTCCATTGATTAATCTTCGCTGTCCGCAGCAGCAATCGATCGCGCATTGCTACGAATTTCACCCACCTACCCTTTTGTTTAAAACATACTTCCATCTTTTCTTGACCAAAGTTTAATTCATCATGGCTCTTTACTATAATCTCGTGTTTGGCATCCTTGTTTTGGAAATGGCCTTTTTCACTATTCTCTCGCTTCCATTCCCTCGTCGAATCCGCAGAACCGTCCTCTCCTCTGCTTCTGCTCCCTTCCGCAATGAAAAGGTGCTCATTGCCATCCGATGCATTTTTGGTTTCGTGCTTGTGTTGTTCATCGACTCAATCAATCGTGTCTACTCAGTCTCCGCCGAATTGCACGCGGCATCCCCCGCTGGCAATGTTCCTGTTGCTGGTATCATGAATGACCGTGCTGAGGTGCAGGCTAGGAGATTCTACGCTCAAAGAAACATGTATTTGTGTGGCTTCACTCTTTTCCTCCACATGATCTTGACCAGAACCTACTCGCTTGTTGCGGAATTGATTGTCACCAAGGACAAGTTAGATAACTTGAAGGAAAACGAGGCTCTCGCTTCCAAGGCCACGACTGTGCAAGACTCTGACTCGTCAGAATTAGCTCAGTTAAAGGAGGAATTTTCCTCCAAGGACTCAAAGATTGACAGCTTGAAAGAACAGGCAGCATCCTTATCCAAGGACTACGAAGCGGTATCCGGTAAGGCCACCAAAAGAAAGTAAATACGAATGCGATGTCCATTTTTGCTAATTGTAGATTATCTAGTGGGCGTTACTCTTGTGCTTGGGAATGAACTGGAAACTATCTCCAGCCTTGCCGAGGAACATTTCCGACACTTTAATCCAGTCTCTGAAGTCACTGGACCCTAACAACGTCTCTAACTCATTACGTCCTTTCCAGGTGGGAGGTCTTTGGTTAAGCTTGGCAGGAAGACGTTCCATGATGCCAACGGGGATGTAACGATGAGTGAAACTCATAAATTCAAGAAGGAATCGGCGACACAAGCTGATTCCGTAATCATCGGTACCCCAATGTTGAAGTGCATAATTGGAGTATGTCTTGAGGTATTCTAATCGCTCACTGGCAGATTTATCAAGATATTGACCAGCATCAATTTCCTCAAAGATCCATGGCTTGATGAGGGCTCCTCGGGCCACCATCGCAGCGTCAACCCCAGGAGTAGACATTGCTAACGCCCAGTCCTCGTGATTGTAGACATCTCCATTACCCACAAAGTTGACTCTTTGGCCATCGCTAAGATCCTTGTTATCCTCACGACGATTGTTCCATTCTTGAACCACCTCTCCCACTTCCCCAATGTATTTCCAATCCGCCTCCTTGGTGTATCTCTGCTGACGAGAACGACCATGTAATGTGATGGAAGCAGCATCTCCCTCTGCCATGATTCTTTCAACAAGTGCTTTGGCGGTATTCTTACCGTCTTTGGTTCCAGTCCGGATTTTGACAGTCACAGGAATGTCCCCTGAACATGCATTCATACCCCTGAGAATACGAAGAAGTTTGGGGGGTTGTTCCATCAATGCAGAACCTTGTCCCTGCTTGTATAACAAGTCAATGGGGCATCCACAGTTTAGGTTAAGCTCAGAAACCTGTGGGGTCTCGCGGCTAATGATCTCCGCCACTTTAGCGGCCAGCCAGTATTGATTAGTGGCAATCTGAACCCCAAAGCCCGGATATTCATTAGCATGGGCCTTGGGAAGAGCCCATTCCGCATTGGTACCTTGAAGAAGGGAAGAACAAAGTCCCATTTCAGAGTAGGTAACATCCGCCCCGAGCGTCTTCATGAGTCGACGATAAGGAAGGTTCCCCACAGTGGTGAGAGGCGAAAGCACCTTGCAGCCACGAAGATCTAACTTCTTCTTTTCACATGTCCGAATTTTTCCCTCCACAAACATACTGACGTTCTCCTTGGTTTCGTCTACTTTACTCACCTTCACCATATCCTCAGAGATTCCGTTACGTCCACTGATTTCCTTTTTATCTTGATCAAGGATCTTGGTGACCTCATCCGCCAACTTAAACACATACCGCTTTCTTTGTAATTGAAACTTAGAATCGGTGGTGATTTTGTTTATCTCATGATCTTCTTTAGAGGCGTCCATGCGTTCCAAGTCCTTCACGAGTTTTTGTGTATCACGGTCGAAGTGAGTATTCATCCACCGACATTTGTATCCTGAAGGACAATAGCCTATGGCTTCGTATACAGGACAGCGTCCTTCGAGGTCAGCTGGCTTTTTTTCAAAGTATTCTTCAACGCTATGGATGTCCCTGCACTTATCACCAAATCTGCACTCACGGGGGTTTTCTGGGTCCAAAAGCGTCAGACACAACCTGATTTCGTCCTTCTGTTGGCGAAGATCACGAGCCTTATTTTGGCCCCTCTGCTTCTTGCCCTTCTTTCCCCGAGGCTCATCGATCTCTTTGCTATCTTCAGCAGCATCATCATTGTAGGCCTCTGCCTTGTAATCAACGATAAATTCCGCCTTTATGGGCGCAATACCACTTTCACGAGCATCAACCTGAACTCTCTTAGGCTCAGAAGCCGCCAAGTCTTCTGCAGAACGTTTTTCGGTGGTCATGGAGGAAAACTGGCTGGTAGATGGTGCACGGGCCGCGCTTCCAAAATTTTAATCGGTGCTCATCTCATCTCCTCAAATGTCTCCATCCTCAACCATGGACAAAAGAAGAAAAGTGGAGTCGGCGGTTTCCAAACCTCGACCTTCTCGGATCTTCAGCCAATTCAGAGTGTTAGGTAATGTTTCCAACGAAGTGCCGTTTGCTCTTGGAACCTTGGGATCAACATTTTATATCGTCACGTCGGTCGGTCGGTCTTTTCAAATCTACGATGCCGCCACTTTACATCTCCTCTTCGTGTCTCAGACCCAGACTCCATCCAAAATCAATTGCTTGGCTGCTCATTTCCACTATGTTTATGCTGGGTACGGCAACAAGGTGGGAGTTTACAAGCGTGGACAGTTGGTTGACGAACTTGAAATTGCACTGGGCTCCGTCCACCAAATTATAACCTTTGGTGAATACCTTGTGGTAACCAGCTCCAGTGGAGCAGTGTCAATCTTTCGCAAGCACGAGTCTAAAACTCCCAACGAGCTTTACACCTCCTTGGATATCAATGTGAGCGTTGATGGAGAAATCGTGGGAGTTATCCATCCGCCTACCTATCTCAATAAAATCGTGTTGGCCACCACTTCTCACATCATGATATTTAACGTTAGAACTGGAAAGCTTTTGTTCAAGTCTCCCGAATTCTTGGACCATATCTCTTGCATTGAAGCTGCCCCTGTTTTGGATCTTATGGCCATTGGTACTTCCACAGGAGGCGTTTTCCTCTATAACATCAAAAAGGGTAAGACCCTTGGCAACAAAATCGTGGCAGGAGATGCTCGTGTCGTGTCCCTTTCTTTCAGAACCGACGGGTCCCCCCACATAGTGGCTGGTCTTAACTCGGGAAGTTTGTTTTTTTACGATCTCAACAAGCAGTCTCGAGTCCATGTGTTCCGGTCTGCTCACTTGGAGGCATACGGAGGAGTCGCCAATGTCAAGTTTTTAAACGGCCAACCAATAGTGGTGACAAATGGTGCAGACAATCAACTCAAGGAGTATGTATTTGACCCTGCTATTTCCTCGGACTCCTCCATCGTGAGTCCACCTCGTCATTTACGTTCTCGTGGTGGTCACTCGGCCCCTCCCATGTCGATCGAGTTTCCTCGTGAAAATAAAACTCACTTCCTTCTTTCTGCTGGCCGAGATCGTGCATTTTGGTCATTCTCCCTCCGGAAAGATGCACAGGCCCAAGAGCTCTCGCAGAGACCAAACAAGAATTTCGATAAGAAGAGAAAGGCTGGTATCGTGTCTTCGATGAGAGAAAAATTCCCCGAGATCTTGGCCATCTCCTGTGCTCAGGAAGGCGACTGGGAAAACGTTCTCACTGTTCATAAGGATGAAACCATGGCTCGTACGTGGGATTCCAAAAATAAGCGTGTTGGTCGCCATGAACTTCCCACTGTGGATGGGGGCTTTGCCAAGGCCGTATGTGTATCACACTGTGGTAACTTTGGACTCGTGGGCTCCTCTAGCGGAGGAATTGGTTCCTACAACCTTCAATCTGGTATTCGCCGGAAAAAGTATATCCTTCATAAGAAGGAAGTCACAGGATTGGCCATCGACGGTATGAACAGAAAAATGGTCAGCACCGGTCTCGATGGCATAGTTGGTTTTTATGACTTTTCCGACTCCAAGTATCTTGGAAAGTTACAACTTGAATCTCCCATTACCTCCATGGTTTACCACAAGGGCTCTGATCTCATCGCATGTGCATTGGACGATTTGAGTATCGTGGTTATCGATGCCATTACCCAAAAGGTCATCCGTGTTCTTGTGGGCCACACAAACCGAATTACCGGCCTCGACTTCTCGCCCGATGGCCGGTGGGTGGTTAGTGCCGGATTGGATGCTACTCTCCGGACATGGGATTTACCCACTGGTGGATGTATTGATGGTGTGAGATTACCAAGTGTAGCCACCTGTGTGAAGTTCTCTCCATTGGGAGACTTCTTGGCTACCACCCATGTTTCTGGCAATGGTGTATCACTTTGGACTAACCGGGCCCAGTTTGGACATGTATCCACCCGTCATATTGAAGAAGAAGAGTTTTCCACCATATTATTGCCCAACGCTGCTGGTGATGGCGGCGCTTCTATGATTGAAGGTGCTCTTGACACTGACGAAGACCGCGCCAAGCTCATTGTGGACTCTTATGAGTCGAAGGCCCAAATTGAGCTGTTGGTCACATTATCATCGGGCGCTCGTACCAAGTATAGCACCCTCGTCCATCTTGATATCATCAAGCAAAGAAACAAACCCAAGGAAGGTATCAAGAAGCCCGAGCACGCACCTTTCTTCCTCTCGCTTCAGGGAGAAGCAGTGGGAGACCGTGCTTCTGTTGCGGAAGGCAAGGTGAATCAAGCCGTCGCCCCACAGAACGAGGAAGAACCAGACAGCCGTCTTCTTCGCCTCAAAAGTCTTGACACCCAAGCGTTCGAGTCTCAGTTCACAGCGTTGCTTCGGAAGGCGGAATCCAAAAACAATTACCAACAATTTCTCGAATTCCTCGTGGGGTCTGCTCCTTCGTTAATTGACTTGGAAGTGCGTTCGCTTGGCGTCACTGAGATGCCATCTTTCGTGACGGCATTGTGTGAAGGAATTGAACAGAACCTAAACTATGACCTTCTACAGGCCATCTTCTCGATGTTTCTCAAATGTCACTCTGACGTGGTATACTCTAGCAGCGATGTCCGTCTTCAGGATGCCCTTGATCTTTGGGGACAGCTAAACGCCAACACCAACGACACTTTGGACGAGCTTGTCAAGTATTGCGCAGGAGTGTCTACTTTCTTAACCACCGTTTAACAAACCCAACGTATAATACAAGCATCCCATTAAGGGTGGCCCACTGTAGTATTGCCAAAAAAAAATATGGTGCAAAAGCGTGTCGCTAGTTCCGCGCAATTAAGTACTTTAATGAACATTGATGTCATCCAGCCATACCATCGGCTCACGCTCCAAGGGGGGCCGAAGATAATCTCCATATACCAAAACAATCATAAGGTGTACATTGGTCTATCGAATGGAACATTGAAGGTATGTAGCATGGATGAAGGCGAGATAGAGCCCAGAACCAAATTAACTCCCGTGGACTTCCCCATAACCCTGGCTTCCATTGACCGCATGAGGGCACTCCCCGGGCTCCTGCTGATGGTAGTCAGCAGTCAGGGAACCATCAAGGTACTCGAAGAAAGTGACGGCGAATATCGACTAAAGCAAGCATTGGAAGAAAAGAATGTGGAAGTGTTTGAGGTGGTGAAGATGAATAGCGAGAATTACGTGTTGGTGGCCACCAAGAAGAAATTAATTCCCTACCATATTCAGAGAGGCAGGTTGTTTCGACGGGACCCCATTATAGTGAAGGATAAGGTACGGTCAATGGTGCCGATGGGTGGAAATGTGCTTATAGGGCTCTCGTACGATTTCATCAAGATGAAGCCGGATTTCTCATTGGAGGACCTTCCTCTCGAGGGTTTTTCCGGATCGTTTGGGTACTTTGGTATGTCATACGTGGAAACCAAGGTCATCAAGCTCAACGATACGGCCGTGCTATTGGTGAAGGATACACAGGTGGTGAAGCTTGAAGACGATGTGATTACAGAGTGTAAGTTCAAGCCAACTGCGCCGCCGTTAGGATTAAGATTCATCCAGCCCAATTATATACTTGTGATTTATCCCAGGAAAATCGAGGTAGTGGAGTTGGAGTCGGGCGAAACCATCCAACGAACGGTTCATGCATTCTCAACCCCCTTCTCCCTCACTGGTGAGGGCTCCAACATCTTCTTGGGATTCGGCGTCGAAGTAGTCCAGCTCCGAATCCTCGACATCCAGTCACAGATTAACCAATACTTAAGCATCCGCGGTGTGGCCAATGCCAATGGTGTCAAGGGCCCCTCCAACGACCTTCGTCTCATTGGCCTCGACAACGCCATCGCTCTTGTCAACAAGATTGATGAGGTGCATCCGCTTTTCAATGGCCAAGGCATCAAGAAGAAGCTACTAACGCTTCGAGACTTTTTCAAGCGTAAGATGGTGATCCTCTTTGAGTGGGGTAAGTACCACGAGTCAATTGTCAGCATCAGCAGTGAATGGATTATCTCATACGAGGACGTACTCTCGCTCTATCCCGATTTTCTTCATGGTGGTCACGAACCGACCAGCGAGTCTCCGGAAGGGAATAGTGTGAGAAGGACGTCGATTGCCGATCTTGACGACGTTGAGAGGGCCAAGGACGTCACCAAGTTCAACAAGGCGGTTGCAAACCTCATCATTTATCTCACAGACCAGCGGCGAATTCTTCTGAGTTTTGTCAACGACAAGCACATCGAATGGAAGGGGATCCAAATAACTCCCAGCGACATCTACTCCATCTCTCCCGATAATGCTAAGTCTGATGTGGAGCACATCGCTGGAATCATCGACACGTCGCTCTTTCTCTGTTACCTCCACACCAAGCCTATGCTCCTTGGGCCATTGCTTCGAATCTCCAATCGGTGCAATGCCAAAATCGTTCACCAGAGCTTATTGAGAGATGGTCAGCTGAAGTATATCAAAGAGCTCTTGGATTTTTATTTTGGCCGCAAGCTCCACAAGGATGCGTTGGATATGCTCTACACTACAGAGACCGATGACTCGGTCGCATTGACAGTACAGTATCTCCAACGACTTGGCAACGATGAGCTCGACTTGGTATTCCAATATGCCGCCTGGGTTATAAAAAAGGATATAACTTTTGGCAAGGATATTTTTATGAACGAGTCGTATCAATGCGAAAGCTACCACTGCTTTAAGGTTCTTGATTATTTGATTGGTACCATCAACGACGAACGTCTTGCCACGCAGTATCTCGAATGGGTCATCAACGACAGCGATAAGCCGGAGAAAAAGTCGCTGAAGATCTACACCAAGCTTTGTCTTCTTTACGTCAAGGCTCTCAAGCACGAGTTTGCCGATGAAACTTACTCTAAGTTGTATGAAATACTTACGGGTCCCATATATGAACCTTGGACTGTCCTAAAGCACGTTCCCACCGACGACGATTGGTTCCTTCGACTTCGAGTTCTAATCTACAAGCGACTAGGGGAGCACGATCGGTCCATCGACGTCTTATTCAATCAATTGGATGACTTGGACGGAGCAATGGACTATTGTTCCAACGTCTACCACCAGCCCCACAACCAAGCTACCGGCGAAAAGCTCCTACACAAGCTTCTTGAGGATCTTCTTATCCACTACGACGAGAACATCGACCGGATCGGCAAACTTCTAACCACCCAAGGGGCCAAGATGTCCAACGTGCGGGTGCTCACCAGCCTCCCTGCATCGTTCCCTATCCAGACATTGGAGCCCTTTTTGACGGGAGCCGTACGGCGGTCCCAGGCATCGGTTCACGACTCGCGAGCGGCTAGGCTGCTCTATGCTGTGGGCCAAGCCAAGTCAAGATATCGACTCTTGAACTGTGAAAGTGAAGGAGTGGTTGTTCTGTCAACTAACCAGCAGTGTGCAATTTGTCAGAAACGCTTGGGCTATACCATCCTCTCAGTAGATAGGGGCCAAGTGATTCATTATGCTTGCTTGAGTAAGTAGACGTAAAAAATATTAATTACAGTGCGAACATCATCACCATCATCATTATCCTCAACAAATGTCGGATAAGTCAGAAAAATCGAGTATAAAACTACCACCACTTCTGTTTGTGAGTCAATCAAGGTCTTATAATATGGGGATACTGTCTTTGCTATCAGGAAGCTCGGAAGCCAATGATGATGATGCCCATGTGGATAAGAGGGTGAAGACCGAAGAGCCTCTACAGCCAGTGGTCGACACCACAGATGATGCTGTTGTCCACAATGCATCGGAATCCCCTTTCATCGAACAGAATCCCGACAGCATAAAGCCAGCACAGGCCGAACCTCCAGTCGAGGACAAAATCCCCGAACAATCCAAGCAGAAGACCTCTTCTCCTACACCAGTTGCCCCAACACCTACAAACGAGACACCGTTCACAGCGGCCAATGGTGCTACTGCCACTACAAAGGATACAGAAGCGGCATCGAGCAATAGCACCACCGGGACTGGAACCGATGCTGGTCAAGGAACTACCGTGGCCACAACAAGCGGTACCGATGTCACCGCCAGCAATCTGGGCCCACGTATAAAGCTCAACAAAGAGCCAATTCTCGAACTCCTTGAGGAGTATTTCCCAGTGCGGCGGGCCCTTGGAACCATCATCTATAATCCTACCCTCACGTGGGACGCCATCAACTTGGATCAACTCACGGGGCTCAAACCTGAACACCTCGACCGATTTGAGGAAATACAGCTCAATTACTTAAGACGACTCAAAGATCCCAATGTGGAAGTAAAATACCTCCCGCTGATTCCCTCATTCAGCAATGATTACATAAACCACTACTTGGAAGTGAAGGTTCCTTATCGTTATGTCAAACTATTTCACGAAAACCCCTACGTTCAACATAAAGTGTGGGGTGGAGCGGGTGGTGTGTACACCGACGACTCTGACATTCTCGCTGTTCTTGGACATCTTGGACTATTTGAAGGAACCATTGACCTTCGAGAATGGAACGAAAAATGGACACTGCCAGTGATTGGACCCCAAGACATGAAACGAGATCTTGATGGCAACCTTTTGGCAGATATTTCTGTTACTCTTCTTCTTCTTCCTGCCCTTCCAGAATACTACGGATTCTACAGTCATGGGGTGAATTCGAGATATTGGAAGAACCACAATGGACTTTCGTTTGTCGTTTACAACGTCAAATATGAGGCCATGGGTACATACACCAAGGACAAATTACTTTTCAAACAATCGGAAGCAGAAATACGCACCCACATGGACGAGATGAACGAACTTGCAAAGGAAAAGCCTGGCTGGTCTTTCAAGTACCTGTACTATCAACAAATCAAACAAAACGCCCTCGCGAGAGCCAATGCCCCAACTGGGGTCGCTACTATGAACGACATAACTGGAAACGTTAGAGAGAGTCCGGCAAATGGAAACATTGAATCCACTTCACCACATCAAGCTACAGACGCTGGCACCACCACTACCTGAATACATAACCCCGGATTTCGCTTTGTTACGTAAGCCGTCACCAAATGTAGTCTAGAGCGAGCAAACTAGACCGTACCATAAAAAAAACCCTTTCTCAGAATCTAAGGAGGCGTCTCAAGGATCATGAACTAGAAGAAGAGTATACTTATCTTGGAAAACCGCCCCTCATCATCAAGCATCTATTTCTACCAGGTTGTCACTCAAACCTCCGTATTTTTTTCTGGTTTCCTCATTATTTCCATTTGTCCTGAATTTGTTACTGTGAGACAGATGAGTGAATTGAAGGGCCGAACGTCATCACCTGTCACGCCATCAAAAATATCTACAACCAGTCCCAGTGCTACCCCCACATTAGTACCAACATCTCATAACATCCATAAAAGCCGCAGCCGCAATCTGCTCCGATCAGGTAAATCCTCCAAACAGAAAGTAAGTGGATTCTTTAAGCGGGTTTCTATTGAATGGAACCTACTTTGTCTTCGTCTTAAGTCTATATCAGAGGAAGTATTTACCACCGACGAAATAGTCAGCCAGTTATTTGACGAGACTGACCTGGATACTTTGGATCGATTGCTGAAAGCATATCGGGGATACTCTGGCCCTGAGGAGCAATTTTTAAGAGAATTTAAAAAGTACAAATCGCTTGACGAAATGTACAAGGCCCACCAACAAGTGGAGCTGGATATCAAATCCGAAGAAACCAAAACGGTTTCACTAGAGAGTGTTCTCAACGGAGACTTCAATTTTAGAGACATTAATTTTGGCAAGCTAAGGGAGGAGTACGAGGCTCAGCTTTCCACCACCGATGGTGAGGCCGTCACCGATACGTCATCCAAGTCAACCGTTAATGATGTCAATGTGGGGGAGCAGATTTGGGAACTTCGTCGCAAACAGTGGTTGGCATCGGAGCTTCCCGCCCCTGAACTCAGTGCTAAACTCGAAGCTAGATGGCAAGAACTGTCTCTTTCCAAGGTACCTCTGGAATCTTATGCCAAGGTTTACTCTAATTTCGTTGATAAGGGAAAAATGTTACGTACCGGTAAGCGAGTCCTTCTTCAAGATTTGATCAAGATTATCAACGCCGGTTGGATTAGCGAAGAACGGTGGCTGCGGGCTGCCAAGGGACTTCCGTAATCAGAGCTGTTTAGAAATCCAAAGAAGTTCCTTGCTTGCAGCTCACATCGTCTATACTCATGTCACAATTAATTGCATTTTACGAATTGTTTTCTTTAACATTCTGTAGGGTATGTTCAAGAATTCGTAGTTTTTGATCAATTAGTTCTGCTCGTCTCTGGAGTGAATCTACCCCGCTGGCCATGCTGAATCGATGGTCAACCTGATTCATCATCTTCAATAGCCGTTGTTTCCCCTTTAGCATAGCATCATTATTTGCGGCAATATCCTGGCCTAGTTGCCGGTCAATTTCTTTATCAAGTTGGTGGATGGTGGTGATCTTATCAAGGATAGGTGCACATCCTTCTCCATTGGTAGAGTTACTTTTGACTATAGCATTCATCACCCGCGACAACTGGATAGAGAGCTGATTGGATTCTTGAAGTGCGGCTTGCTGAGCCTGCTTACATCCAGCAATAAGCTCCTGGTGACGATGCGACATGTGGGTGGTAGATTTAGAATGCGAATAATCATGGGGTAAAAACATCTACGTTGCAAAAACCCCCCATGTCTGATAGCTCATTTCTTGCTAATGACGGTCTTTTCTTGAGACTACCTGCTCCTAGCCAACTGTTACGAGTGAACATTGATGATGTATTGGCCATTCTTCAGGCTAGCGAGTCCATTCCTCGGGATAAGTACCTTCACTTGATTGACTACACCTATTACCTATTGAAAGCCGATAATTCCATAGAGCAAAGCCTCCAGCTATGGGAAATCCGGCTTCTTCTTCTTCTATTTAGCAATAACCTCAGTATTGTCAAGAAGGAAGCCATCAATCTCAATAATTCACTATATGTGTACGAGAATGGACCTCAACCACCACCATCTTCAGATCAATCATCGATCCCGGTTTACCCGCTACCCAAAAACAACAATGGGTTGATCCCCTACAATCTCTTGGTGATGCTTTTACGATTGAAGTCGTTGCCGAATCTTGCGTTGGTCAACGAACTATACAAACTCTGCTATCAGCTTCGTCTCAACCCAAAGTACGAGGACTTGAACCTCAAGCTCGCAAACTTGAGCTACGAGATCATGGGCATCTTGGTGATTACCAAAAACACCTCCACATTGATATCTTTCCTCTCCAGCATTCTCCATGACCTAGACTACTATCATCGACTCAATCAATTTTACTCCAACACCAGCCTAATGTTGGTGATTGCCAATCTCCTTAACGGCGCTCGTCTCGATGATAACTTACGCCGCATCTTCAGCCATGTTAACCAGGATTCCCTCAATGCACTCAGGTATGTGCTCCTGAACATATCGCCCGCCATAGTTCCGGATGCAGATGGGGAGAAAGTGGAAATGATCGATGTAGAAACACTTCGTGGTTTGGTCAACAGTGAAAAGATGTCCAGTCGCATGATCTGCTCTCTTCTTGGGCTCTGGGACCTTTCTAACTCCTACAATGGGAGCGTAAGTCCCGAGTCATTCACCATCGACTTACCGTCCGCCGGTGATGACAAGTTAAATGCTGTACATCGATTGGTATGCCACAACTGGTGCCGCTACATTTACAAGGTGTACGGATTGGAGTGACGGGCCAGCACCGGTTGCAGAAATCGGGCGCGGGCCCTAGAAGGGCGCACGTGCCATGCCGCGCTGAATGGAAGACTTTCTTGCGCTGCATACAGGAAGTCAACCAGAAAGTCCTGCACGCTGTGCAGGGAAAATTTTCCAGTGAGGCTACCGCTTGAAAAAAGACTTCTATTTGAATACTAGCTTCATACACCATCTAATAAAAATGGCTTTGCAGGACGTCGTTACCCGTGAATACACCATCAACTTGCACAAGAGAGTATGTGAACAATGAATAGACTAGAGCAACAAGTGCCCTATATCGTTACGTTGGACCAAAATTTTATCCGTTAATGAAGTTTGATATCATCATCCCATCTCCATTAATCGTCATCAAATATCGCCCAAATCCTCCCTTTCATTCAAATTGTTATTTGTTTCACCGAATAGCTGAAACAGCTGGATTTTAAGCATCAGTTGGATGCAATAACTAAATGCTTGCACAATGAAATGTCCACTTTGTGCTTCTAGTCAAATTCACCACAACCTTATACTAACATTTTAGCTCCACGGTGTTCACTTCAAGAAGAGAGCTCCAAAGGCTGTCAAGGAGATCAAGAAGTTTGCCACTTTGCACATGGGAACTACTGATGTCAGATTGGACCCTAAGTTGAACACTCAAATCTGGTCCAGAGGTGTCCAAGGTGTCCAATACAGAATGAGATTGAGAATCTCTAGAAAGAGAAATGACGAGGAAGATGCTAAGGAAAAGTTGTTTGCTTACGTCGAGCCTGTTATTGTCCCAACCACCAAGGGTTTGCACACCGTTGTCGTTGACGAAGATGAAGCTTAAGTGAATATAATAATAGTCATTGTACAGTGAACAAACGTCCAAATGAAATGATGTAGGTTTGAGAGCTAGCGAAGGCCCCATTAAAGCCGAACAACGTGTTTGAATTTAACAAGGGCATGAGCCATGGGCCCTGGCTTTTCAGACAGATGCCATCCACCAAAACATTGGCTTCGAAGAAAAGTATCCACGCCAGTCACCAGCATGGGCTAATCCGCGCTAGTCGTAGAACCATTGCCGATGGCAGAATAAATGCCCTTGAAGTCCTCGCACGTCAGCGTCGTCTACATTCGAAGCGGTAGGGCCGTTCTCGGTACATATCAGTGTAACTATGACAAAATACCAGGTCATCGCAGCGGAACCATGTGCCTCCAAAACGGAGACGATCCCTAAAGCTCAAAGTTGGTAAACGAAAAAAAAGCTTTCATCATATATGTACCATATGAGAACATGTGGCCACCATTGACATCAACCAACGTCAATCACCGCCAGTAGTTGGAAGGAAAGATTTTTTACATGAAAATGCGACTCCCAAATAGCCTGGTGCGGGTAACATTCTCCCTGTCCTGGCCCGGACCAATACCTTCTACCACTACCTTATCAGAAACAACTGGAGCACCTAGGCCAAACCAGCCTATCCTATTAGAGGGATATCCGACCCAAATCAGCGTTGGAATGGCCCAGCATACCTTGATGCCGGTTCAGTGGGCTTGAGTTCCACTAATGGTACTACATTGAGTGCGAGGTTTACTGGACTGCCCCACCTGGGCCTACTCTGTAAGCCCATCGCCCGCAACTTAGACCCAGATCAGAGGGCTCCCCGCAAAACTTATCACACTTAGCGTTGCACTATCGATAAATGTAATTTGGATACTGTCGTTAGTAAGTCATTTTGTTCACCTCACTGTCCACAACCCCGATCTGTGGTGGAGAAAATAGGCCTCGGACCCATTTTTGGGGACATCTCGGTCGCCCCTCTTTGGCCGTCCCCACAAACCGAGGATTCTTCTCGCATCATTTCTTCACCGGCGGTCCACCTTGTTCTTTCATCAATCTTCAACATGCCAGCGGTGTTTGAAGATCACCCCAAGAGCATTCACACTATATGTGCGGTCCAAGTGATCAATGACCCTACGCTTCAAAAATACGACTGCTTGACGCTTTCATTTGAACTTTTTCTCCTCCTTTTCCCCCAATCAGCATCTTCCAACGAACCATCCAACGACCACTATGTGTTAGTGAAGTTTCTAGGTGTCCCTGATTACTTTCGACAGTACAGGATCTATAAGGTATCGAACATTGATCATGATACTGCTGTTAGCTGCATAAGCTTAATCAATGACTCCAATTTGGTCACTTTTGGCACCAACATCACCTTCAATTCATGTGCCATACAGTCCATTGACGCCTCCGAAATACCCCATATCGAACAGCTAGTTGTTTCCATACCTCCTCACTTATATGACATTCTCCACAATACTCCAATTGATTCGTTGAGACAAAAATTCATTTCCCACTACCTCTCCCACTCTGGAGGGGTTGTTTCCCATGGAGACGTGATACGCCTAATAAATGGCCATGTCCGGTCTACAGAGCCCGTATCCCAGGGAGCTATATCTTCTGACACTAACATCGTATTTGTGAAGGAGGAATTGCGTTCTCCTCCAACTATCGACGAAGACGTCGAATTGGATGTTCTCTCGTCGTACCTTGCATCCTCTATGCAAATCGACCTTCATTCCGAAGAGGACGCAGTGGCTTTTGATGTCAAACCGCTTCCTTCTCGGGTGCTGATCGAGCGGCTTCCGCCTGTGTGGCTGACAGAAGATGCCGAGTTGTATGTGTTCATCAACAACAGCGATATTTCCAAATTGAACTTCCCGTTTTTCAACGGTGATTCTGTAAAGCTTCACTACGCCGACAACTTTCTCATCGTCAAGCTATTCACACTCCTCGAACCAAACAGTTCCTTTGCTGCCAAGACTATATACGTGTCCCCGCTCTTGCTAGTGAATCTCGGCATGGATGACACAAGTTCTGTCACTATTTCGCAGCTTGAAGATGCCAAGAACAACCAACTAAGTGAGTTGGTTCCCGTGGCTAAAACCGCCACAATCTCTCGGATCGCTTCTCCCATCACCATGGATAAAACCTACCAGCAAAGTTTTTTCACGGCTCTCAAAAATTCGTTTCACCGCAGCCAGAAATGTGTACGCAAGGGGGATGTTATCTGCATCACCGTAGACACTGTGCTTGCCAAAACGCTATTTGAAGTGACTGGCGATGATGATGACGAAGAAGCACCTGTGATCCCCGAGGGCGATCCCGACTCCGTGGCATGGTTCCGTATCGTGGAACTCATCGGTGAGAATGAAATCCCCTCAAGACAATTTATCATTGATCCTCTTAAAACTGCATTGACATCTTCTGGTCTTGAGTTTACCCGCCATCCTGCCAACCACTTTGCCAAGTGGTACCAATACCTCCGTCTTCCACCACAATTCGAGTATCCCAGATCCAATTTTAAATACGCTGCTGAGTTCAGAAAAATTGTCACCACTTGTCTTTTGTCCCAGAAGTCCAATATCAATCTCAAGACTTCCATTCTTCTCAATTCAATGTCTCGTGGTCTCGGAAAGACAACTGTCATTCGCAGTATCGCCGTGGAAATGGGACTCAATCTCATCGAGCTTGATTGTTTTGAGTTGGTGAACCCGGGGGCTGAACTCAAGACTCTTGGCACTCTTTCAGGAAAGATTGACAATGTTCTCCGGGGACGACATCCCGATGTGGTGGACAATGCTTTTCATTTGATTTATCTCAAACACATCGACCTGTTGTGTGTTCAGAGTAATCCCAACGAGCAAGGTGCCAACGTCACCACATCGCTTTCATTGAAAGTGGTTCAGCTTCTTAACGAATACTTGGAAGAGCATTCAAATCTTATTATCGTGATGAGCTGTAATGACATCGATAAGCTTAATGATAGCGTGCGGCTGATAGTGAAATTTCAGATTGATTTTGGGGTCCCCGACGAACGGGAACGTCTTGAAATCTTTCGCTTCTTGGTCGATAACGAAATTTCAAAGTCTTTGATCAGCCAAGAGCTTCCTGAGCCTTATGAAGACCGCGAGGAGTTCATTCAACCGCTTGATATCTCATCGCTCCCTTTCTTTCCACGCCTGGATATCAGCTATAGTGCCTTGGCCCTCCAATCAGCTGGTCTTACGCCGCGAGATCTAATTTCCATCGTCAACAAGGCCAAGCAGCTTGCCATCCAACGATTGATGAAACTAGCGTCTTCTCTTGAACTTCCACTTAGTAAGGTGATCCGCATTGGTAATGGAGGAATGATCACCTGGATCCCCGAAGATTTCAACAAAGCCATCAACGAGGCCCGTAACCAGTTTAGTGACTCGATAGGAGCACCCCGAATTCCGAATGTCAAGTGGGAAGATATCGGAGGTCTCGATGTTGTTAAAGATGAGATTCTTGATACCATTGATATGCCCCTCAAGCATCCTGAGCTTTTCAGCAATGGCCTTAAAAAGAGATCGGGTATCTTGTTCTATGGCCCTCCCGGTACTGGTAAGACATTATTGGCTAAGGCCATCGCCACCAACTTCTCGTTAAATTTTTTTAGTGTCAAGGGACCGGAACTTCTCAATATGTATATTGGTGAGTCAGAAGCCAATGTGCGGCGAGTGTTCCAGCGTGCCCGTGATGCCAAGCCATGTGTCATTTTCTTTGACGAACTTGATTCGGTGGCTCCCAAGAGAGGTAATCAAGGAGATTCTGGTGGAGTTATGGATAGAATAGTGTCGCAACTATTAGCTGAGCTTGATGGTATGAGTGGAGGCGAGAGCAATGGAGATGGGGTGTTTGTGGTTGGTGCTACCAATCGACCCGATCTTTTGGACGAGGCCCTTCTCCGTCCCGGTCGGTTCGACAAAATGCTATACCTTGGTATTTCCGATACCGACGAGAAACAAGCCAAGATTCTTGAGGCCCTTACGAGAAAGTTCCGGCTTGCCGATGACGTGAACTTGATGGAGATTGCCCAAGGATGTTCATTTACTTTTACAGGAGCCGATTTCTATGCGCTTTGTTCAGACTCAATGTTGCATTCTATGACTCGAAGTGCCAATGAGGTTGATCAGAAGATAAAACGTCTCAACGAGGAGCGCAGGTCTCTCTCACAACCGGAAATTTCCACCAGGTGGTGGTTCGACAATGTGGCCACGGCCGAGGATATTGAGGTGGTGGTTTCTATGGAAGACTTCAAGAAAGCGCAAGGTGAACTTGTTCCTTCCGTCAGTGCCGAAGAGTTACAACACTATTTGAGAGTCAGGGAGAACTTCGAGGGTGGTAAGGAAAAGGCACAGCAGCAACCTTTTATGCCGACTTCAGCAGAGATGCCGGAGCTTCAAGAGATTGATCTTTCGAATATCAGTGATATCGTCGATGAAAATGGTAAACACATTCAGATCGGCGGACATGCCAACGGCCAATCCAATGGATAGTGAATGGTAGTATTTGATGTACGACTTAACGCTTTTTGACATTGAGTGTAGAATCGATCAATTATCATGAATGTATGTATAAGATTGCTAATGTATGTACAGTTATAATCACCTAGCGGCTACTTTCGTCCATCTTTGAACATGTAGCTTCGTTCTAGAATATCTTTGGCCTGGTTGATGCGTTGACTCAAGTATTGAGAGCCATTTCTGTCTGGATGGTTCATTACCATCAACTTACGGTATCGATCTCGTAAAAGCTTCTTATTGAACTTCAAGATTTCATCGCCCTCGATGCCCATGATCAAAAGAGCCTCTTGTTCGGTCATGGGATCTTCAAAAGGTTTGTTAGGATAGTGGGATCGTAGGAACTGGTGCATGGCATCGTGGGGATGTAGACGTCCATCTTTGGTGAGGGACGTGGAGGGACTCTCTATTCTGATATTGTTTAGACTTGCAATCATAGCCGGAGTAAGGATCCGAAACTTCTGAAGAGCTGCTATTGTGGATTTGGTCGCTAGCACTGCCACCGTGACCCCTATACCAATAACAATAGGAAGAACCATGGCGAGGGACGAAAGGCGCGGGCTTGCTTTATATTTAATCGTGGGGGACTAAATGAGGCTAAATTTTGACAAATTGTCATTTTAAGTACACACATACCTTGCCTTGGGTGATGCTATATTCTTGGGGAAAGGAAGTGTGGGTTTGAAGTGCCTGGCATTAACGTTACATCCACCAAAATGTTACATGCAGTACATTGTTTCCGAAGGACTATTTTTTTAATAAAGGCTCTGTGGCCGAGCGGTCTAAGGCGGCAGACTCAAGTTCTGTTATCGTAAGATGCACGCGTTCGAATCGCGTCGGAGTCATTATTTTTTTGAAAATTTTTGCTTCTCCTCTCGCAGGCAAGGCTTCAACACACAGATGAGCTATGTCCTTACAAAATTTAAATTGGCGAGATATAAGTTTTTATGTGCAGAAGCGTCGGATAACTCTGCTAAGTTTTATTTTCCTGCTACTTACCGGTTTCAAGTTTAGCTCTGCTTCACTGATCAGAAGATCCATTGATTGATCGATAGAATATGCAGGATTGGGCACGAAAAAAGTCCGATGCTCCGAAGCCTGATAATCAGCCAGCGATACAGTGGCAGTTAACTGGCAAATAAAAAGCAACAAGCAGCCAGAGATGGGTACCATCAGTTTGGGGTTGATGATACTGCGAAAAACAATAATTTTCGGTGACGTAACACAATGGCAGTGGCTGTTTTAGCATCATCTGATGAAATGCTGTATCAACTGATCAACACGAGGTGTCACCGAATAAACACCGGCAAAACCCTCGGAATACAGAGCGGGGCACCGCTTGAGCGCGGCCCTTTGTATGTAAAAGTCACCCCCGGATGAGACCGATGGGGCACTCTATTCCGGTATGCGAAAGTCCGGCCCACAATCAACCGGGCTCCGTGGAAAAATTATCATATATAAAAAGACTTCCCCTAAAGCAACCCTTAATTGATTTGAAGTTTTTTTTTCTCATTAAATATCTATACTTGAACAATGTCTCACGCTGCCCTTTCTTGGTTGACTCAGTTAAATACCACCGACACCCCCGATAAGGTTCTTCGTCGTTCCTCTATCATTGGTACTATCGGCCCCAAGACCAATAATGTTGACACCTTGGTGAAGTTGAGAAAGGCTGGATTAAATATTGTTCGTATGAACTTTTCTCATGGTTCTTATGAGTACCATCAGTCGGTCATTGACAACTCCAAGAAGTCTGAAGAAGTTTACAAGGGACGTCCATTGGCTATTGCCTTGGATACCAAGGGTCCAGAAATTAGAACCGGTACCACCAGAGACAACGTCGATTACCCCATTCCCCCTAATCACGAAATGATCTTTACCACCGATGAGGCTTATGCTACTGCTTCTGATGACAAGATTATGTTTTTGGATTACAAGAACATTACCAAGGTTATTGACGTGGGAAAAATCATCTACGTTGATGACGGTGTTCTCTCTTTCGAGGTGTTGGAGATTAAGGATGAAAAGACCTTGAAGGTCAAGTCAGTCAATGCCGGTAAGGTTTGTTCTCACAAGGGTGTCAACTTGCCCGGTACTGATGTCGATTTACCAGCATTAAGTGAAAAGGATAAGGCTGATATCAGATTTGGTGTTAAGAATGGTGTTCACATGATCTTTGCTTCTTTCATCAGAACTGGTGACGATATCAAGGAAATCAGAAAGGTTCTTGGTGAAGATGGTAAGGACATCCAAATCATCGCTAAGATTGAAAACCAACAAGGTGTTAACAACTTCGATGAGATTTTGGAGCAAACTGACGGTGTCATGGTTGCCAGAGGTGACTTGGGTATCGAAATTCCAGCTCCTCAGGTGTTTGTGGTTCAAAAGCAATTGATTGCTAAGTGTAACTTGGCTGCTAAGCCAGTCATTTGTGCTACTCAAATGTTGGAATCCATGACCTTCAACCCAAGACCAACCAGAGCCGAAGTTTCTGATGTTGGTAATGCCATCTTGGACGGTGCTGACTGTGTGATGTTGTCGGGAGAAACTGCCAAGGGTAACTACCCATACGAGGCCGTGTCCATGATGCACAACACTGCCATTATTGCTGAAAAGGCTATTGCCTACCAACCATTGCACAATGAGATCAGATCGTTGGCCAAGAGACCAACTCCAACTTCGGAAACTTGTTCCATGGCTGCTGTTTCTGCTGCTTACGAACAAGATGCTAAGGCCATTGTTGTCTTGTCCACCTCCGGTACCACTTGTAGATTGGTTTCCAAGTATAAGCCAAAAGTTCCAATCATGATGGTTACCAGAAATGACAGATCTGCCAGATACTCTCATTTATACAGAGGTGTTTATCCATTTATCTACCCCAACGCAAAGGTTGAGAATTGGCAGGAAGATGTTGAGAACAGATTGAGATGGGCTGTTCAAGAAGCCATTGACTTGGGTATTATCTCTAGAGGTGACACCATTGTTACCATCCAAGGATGGACCAGAGGTTCCGGTCACTCCAACACGGTTAGAGTGGTTCAAGCTTAATCATTTCCATAATTCAAAATACAATTGTATACAGTAACAACTCCGTACCGCGCGCTCCTTTTTTTCTTCAAGCAACTCCACCAACTTTCTCACACCAATGATGAGAACCAGTCTTCGTATGAGACCAAGTTCTCTTTTGAAAACCATCCGTCCTTATTCAACCCCTCCGGATACCACCCACTTTGGTTTCAAGACTGTCAATAAGGATGAAAAGGAAAAACTCGTGGGTAGTGTATTCTCGTCCGTGGCTCTGAATTACGATGTGATGAATGATGCCATGTCCATGGGTGTTCATAGGTTATGGAAGAACCACTTTATCAATCGTCTCGATGCTGGAATGAGACGTGGTGGTAAGCCACTAGAGTTCTTGGATGTTGCTGGTGGTACTGGAGACATTGCGTTTGGGCTTTTGGATCACGCCGAAAAATATCACCATGACACTTTATCCAAGATGACAGTGGCCGATATCAATCCTGATATGTTAGCAGAAGGTGAAAGGAGATTTCAGCTGACCAAGTGGGCTGGTTCTGACAGAGTTCAGTTCCTTGTTCAAAATGGAGAAGTGATGGACCAGATTGAAGATAACTCTAAGGATGTGTATACCATTGCGTTTGGAATTCGGAACTTCACCGACATCCAAGCCGGTTTAAACACCGCTTACCGGGTGTTAAAGCCAGGTGGAATCTTTGCCTGTCTTGAATTTTCTCAGGTGGATAATCCGGTAATTGACTACATCTACCAAGCATACTCGTTCAGTTTATTACCGATGATGGGTCAATTGATTGCCAATGATCGTGAGTCTTATCAATATTTGGTGGAGAGTATCCAAAAGTTCCCCAAGCAGGAAGAGTTCAAAGGAATGATTGAAAAGGCTGGATTCTACGTTCCAGCTACTGGATATGAGAATTTGACATTCGGTGTGGCATGCATTCACATTGGTGTTAAGCTCTAGCTGTATATAATTTTGACCGAAATGGGTAATATATGAAACACATTGTGGTATGAGCTGCAGTACATGAGCAAGGTGGCGTTGGCTATCCCTCAAACGCATGGACAAGGTGCTCAGTTAAGTCAAGGGCCCGGGCAAATCGATCTGATCCCACAACCCGACCATTGGAGATGCGAAAGCTATGAGTCGTCGGCCCTGTCACTACCACCTTGAGATCTGAGTTGGGAGAGTTATAGTCGATGTCAGTAAGGTAGATGTTGATGTCCTTGGCAACGTCGTCCGACTCGTATTTCAAAAATTCATCTAGATCTTCTTGTTTGTCGTCAGAAATCAGACTAAGAGCCATTAGCTCCTCTTCGGTCACATCGTCGGGTAGTTTGAGAGACTCCTTTAACTTGGAGGATGAATCGAAGTTCATCGAATCGTGAGTCTTGGTGCTAAGAGCGGTTCGTAGGATTGATGAGTACGCAAGGTGGTTCCGAATGATGGAGATGATCTTGGGTAGGTCACACAAATCCACGAGCTCCAACCAATCAATGGCAATCACGTCCTGGGGAAATTCTGTGTGGAAGTTGATCTGCATGTCGCTGTTATTGATGGTGGTGCAGAAGGAGGTTCCATTTTGGAGATGGTCGATGAACTTAGCGTCATAGTCAACAGAGTGGAAGTTGGTGATACCAAGTGCCTCCAAAAGGTGCACGGGAATTAAAACTGGCTTGTGGAACTTCATGAAAAGGCCCCATGACGACGGCAAGCTGTCGTTGGATGCAGATGAGTCAGTGAGATGGGACCCTTCTTGGAAGGAGATGCGGTACTTCTTGGGGCCGTCGGGGGAATTAATGAGCCAGTGCTTGAACCGAGACTCGTCCAAGAAGTCCAACTCGTTGGAAGACTCGTCGATGTATATCGACGCCGTGTAGCGGTCTGAGATGTCTAATTCTCGCAGAATATAGCGGGCGTCTTGCCAAAAGTCCAAAAATACTCCAAGTTGGTGGCGGTCCACGCTGTTGACATATGGCAAGCCGATGGAATTAGAATAACCACATTCCACCATCCAATCATTGGGATTGAGTTCCTTCTCAATTCGGAAGACCGTTTGAAGCACAAGGGCTAAGTTGTTGATATACCCGAAAAGGTCCACCTTGGAGGATAGACGGTCGAGTTTGCTGAGGAACTTGATGTTTGATGGGAATTCACCAAGCTTGCGTTGCTGTAAACTGTTGAAAAGTATTGTATCGGCACCAGAGGGCCCAATTTGAATCATGGAGTACGGATTCCTGTTGAAGTCAATGGTCACGACCTTCACCAAGCCATCGTCCGATCTTGAAATCAAGTAGTCTCCATCCGGTTTCTCCTCCTTCTGAGATGCCAAAAGACTCACTTTAATGATGTCAACGTCACTGGTATGGTCAATGTCAATGAGAATCTGGGTGCCTCCCACAGAGAGACGCTTGAACTTCCCAGAGGAGTTTTCCAATGTGTAGGCATTCTCGTCGATGAAGGTGTCGAACTTGAGTTGTTGGCCAAGTTTTTGAATCAACTCCACGGACACTTTGAAGCCACTCGCCTGATCAAACAATAGCGAGAGTGAGTTGTCGAGGTCTACTGTCATGAAAAGTAATAGACAATTCGCGTCTGCGAATCTATGTGACGCCATGAATATGACAGACAAGTGGGAATGATGCCCCCGACCAGATCCGGGAATATATGAAGAGGCCCATAAAGGCAAGTTGCTGTTTCGGAAGTGTAGTCAAAGGTTCTTTGTGGTATTGGGGCAGGTTATCATCGCCATCCTCTAGTTGTAACTAGGGTTAAAACATCCTACCTTTACATACTCGCAGATTAAATTTTTTCTTCAACTTGATGGTGACTCCCGAAATAATTGCCCTTATTGATCCCACACTTAGCGAGCTAAAGCGTCATCAGCTTAAAGGTGACAAAGAGGTTGCTCTTGCTATTTGTAGCATTCTCATGAGAGTGATTTCAGCAGCCAGATGGAAAGATTTCCATGACCTCATCGCTCTTATAAGACAGGTGGGAGTATTACTCATCCAAGCTCAACCCCGCCAAATAATCACCGGGAATATCGTTCGCCGGGTGTTGGCGCTCATTCGAGACGAGCTAGATCAGGATAATAACGAAGGAATGATGAGTAGCATGTTCAGTCTTTTGCTGACCAACAGCAACACCAATAAGAAGAAGGAAACTAATAAGAAAACCAGTGACTTCAGGTCGATTGTAATCCAGGGAGTCAGAGATCTCATTGATGAAATTCAAAATATCAATGATGGTTTGGAAACCATGGCAGTTGACCTTATTCATGATAACGAAATTTTACTTACTCCAACTCCCACATCCGATACCTTGCTTCATTTCTTAATCAAAGCAAGATCCAAAAGAAAATTCACTGTGCTTGTTACTGAAAGCTACCCTAATGACATAAAGGCTGCTCATTCATTTGCCAAAAAGTTGTCAGATCATAATATCGAAACCATTGTCATTCCTGATAGCACGACGTTTGCCCTCATGTCTCGCGTGGGTAAGGTGATTATTGGAACTTCTGCGGTGTTTGCCAACGGAGGGTGCATTGCTAACTCTGGAGTGGCCAATGTGGTGGAGTGTGCCAAAGAACACAGAACACCAGTGTTGGCAGTGGCTGGTTTGTATAAACTTTCGCCATTGTACCCCTTCAATCGTGATGACTTGGTGCAAGTGGGCAACTCAGGTAAAGTTCTCGACTACAGTGACTTCCATCTTATGGATAATGTTGGTGTGGTTAACAACCCGCTTAATGACTATGTTCCTCCGGAGCACATTGATATTTTCATCACCAACGTGGGAGGCTTTGCCCCTTCCTTCATTTATAGAATCGTGTTGGACAACTACAAGACAGAGGATAATAAGTTAGATGGGGATGAATAAACACAGTCACAGTTACCTGAGTAGGTGGGAAGCAATCTGCAGCAATATGCAATAAGCTCCAACTCACGATGTTCCCAATTCACGACATGATCAGCTCACAAGTGCCACGCATGTTATTCATTTGCAATGGCTTTGGTTTTGTCAATTGCCTTTTTGAGACGGCAATATCAACTGTGGTAAATATGGCCACCTGTGGTGTCCCAGCTGGATCCTTTGTTGGCCTAATGCAGAACTCGCGCTCTGTGTTGGATCCCTAATATAAGAAAACGGGGTTCCTGAATGTGAAAGCATAGTTGCAGTTATGTTTATCGCTTTTCTTTACCTACCATTAGCATGGGCATTGCAATCACTTGCTTCGGACTCAGAAAGAATTGCCATTATTGGCGCTGGTGCCGGAGGTAGTTCAGCTGCTTATTACCTTCAAAAGTATACGGGGCATAATTACAACATTTCTGTTTTTGAAAAAAATGACTATGTTGGAGGCCGTTCCACCACTGTGAACGTTTATGGTAACGAAAGTCATCCCATTGAGGTGGGGGCATCGGTCTTTGTGTCTGCAAATTCAATTTTGGTCCAAGCGGTGGAGGAGTTTGGGTTGCAAACACAGTCGTTTGGTGTATCAGACGAGTTTTCTGTGTGGAATGGAAATGAGTTTGTAGTTAGCATCAAGGTGGGAGCTCGAGGAATGGCCAAGTTGCTCTGGAAATATGGCATTGCTCCTCTCCGGACTCTGACTTTGACCAAAAAGTTTATCGGCGCTTTCCAAAACTACTTCTACAAAGAGCTTTTCCCCTTCACCAATCTCACAGCCACAGTGGAAGCGGCAGGGTTTCAAGAGCCCGTGGATATTCTGAGTTACGATTACTTTGATTTTGAAGGAGTGGCTCGGCCCTATTCCCACGACATCATCCAGGCAGTGAGCAGAGTCAACTATGCCTCCAACTTGGATAACATCCATGCGATCGGTGGCATGGTGGGTATGGCATCAGCGGGTGCTGTTCAGGTGAAAGGAGGAAACTGGCAGATTTTCGAAAACTTTCTCAATTCTTCCAACGCTTTGCTTCACGTTAACGCCACCGTTACTAATCTCACTAGCAGTGATGATGGCTGGCTGGTCACCTACAACGGGGTAAGCGAATCATTTGATAAGGTGATTATCGCAAGTCCTATTCATCAGACCGGATTAGAGATTGCTAGTCAATTTGCACCCGTGAAGTACGTACACCTTTACGTCACGCTTTTTGCGGTTGACTCGCTGCTTTCTGGCAAATACTTCAGCACTGGTGCAGTTCCCAACTCCATCTACACTACCACTGGCTATGATGCCGAACCCCCGTTTTTTTCGGTGTCTGCCAACACCTATATCGACGACACGGGCGATTACGTGTTCAAGGTGTTTTCCAGCCAAGACGTGAGTGACGAGTTTCTCGAGTCGTTGTTTGAAGAAAGTGCTACCATATCGTGGGTTCACCGCAAGCAGTGGTATTCATATCCTAGGCTTTATCCTCGTGCTGACTTTGGCGAGTTTGAAATTGCCGACGGAGTATACTACTTGAACATCATGGAGCCCTTCATCAGCACCATGGAGACATCAGCGTTGGCAGGTGCCAATGTCGCTGCACTTATTTCTAAAAACAAGAATGTTACCCAGTTGTTACCATAGTCGTTTCATCATACGTATGTAAAAAATGATAATGTCTTGTATTCACGTACGCCACACTCGAAGCGAGGCATCCCATGAGGCCGTACAAACACCCACACCATCTGGGCTCACTTTCACCTGGTTTATCACGTTCGAATGAACATCCTGACCAACAGATCCCACGATCTCGTTCTTGAGGGTATCCCATGCTACACAACCATAGTTGGAGTAGCATGCATACATGAGTCGCCCAGATAGCGAGAAGTCTAACGATGTCACTCCGGGGGCTCCATAAGTGGATCTTAGACTGGTGGCACTAGGTGTGGATGGAGCAGTTACATTCAGCGAATCGTAGTGGACCAAAGTATAGTAGGTTTCATCTGCCTGCTGCTGTGCCCGAGCCTGTATTTGCAGTTCAAGTGAGTAGGACTCGATTTGGCAGTCAGATCGTAGATCAAAGAAATGAATGAGGCCGTCGTCTGAGCCCGTGACAAAACCCTGGCCGTCGAGAAACTGCTTCGTGGCGTTGACATCGCTATTAGAAACAACAAAGTTGTTAGCGGGAGCTCGTTGACGAAGGTCCCATACCTTGGCATACCCATCACTCAGGCCACTCACAAATAGATTGGAGGTGAGGGGACTGGGATTGACGGAAATTGTGAGCACGTCACCGAGATGGTCAGCAAAGTCTCGACTCTTAATCCCCTTGTGTAGATCCCAGAGTGCACATGTCATGTCCCCGCTGGAGGTGATGACATTGGATTCCCCGTAGAACTCACAGTCCGATATGTAGGCTGTGTGAGACTTCAACACTGACCCCACGGTATACGAGCTTCCAAATAGTGGAATGGCGCTTTTGCCAGGTAGTCCATACTGGTATGACGTCCCCGCCTCCTCCATGTCGCTTCCAGAGGCCAGATGTGGAGGTTCGTCACCATTTATTCGATATATGGTGCATGCATTATCAAGTCCTCCACTGGCAATATTTTTCCCATCGGAGGAGGCGGAACACGCCAACACCCATGGATTCTCTAAAGCAATGGCATTTTTTTTCAACCCGGTTATGGGATCCCACACGATAATGAAGCCATCTTGACTGGCCGATATCACATGGAAGGTTTGTGGACACCAGGTGATACGGGCGATTTTATCTTGGTGGCCATGAAGAGACGAATGGAGACGATGGATGTTTGCAGACGGGATATTTGCCAAAGTTTTTGCAACCTCACTGAGAGTGGTGTCTTGGATGAATCTGCGGGTATCCTTGACTTCATTATAGAGATTTCGTGCCTCGTACCGGGCTTGTTGGATTTGCTTTTCAAGCACGACTTCGGTTTTTGATGACATTTAGAGGATTGACGTCCTAAGAGAGGCATTTTGCATTCCTTTAATAGGCAATTCGGTTCTTAACTCTAACTATCACTATTCCCAATAGCCGGATCCATATTAAGCTTCCTCAAACTCCCACACCGATTGCAAAAAATAATCATGGTTGCGAAGTGGCCAATTCGCAACCGGAAGTTCTCATACCTCGCCGGAACAATACCGGCAAAAAGGTTTAAGCTACAAGGACACTTTCAAAACACGTCAATTTTTTGAGTATAGATGGATGTAATTTAACGACCGTTTAAGATGTCGGCCGCTTCATCGCCATATTCGTCTCTTTGTCTTTCATCAAGGGAGGGTCTGGTTAACATGGCTTCGAGATCCTTCGAGTATGGAGCCTTGTGGATATAAGGAGGGTTTGCATCCTTGACGATCTTGAAGTAGTTTTCGTAAATGTTTCCGTCATAACCTCCCAAGGATGAGTTAATTATCATGTCTGAAAGGTTGAAAGAATCTGTCAATGGAATAACATGAGGCCTAAGATCAGAACAAAGTTGACCAATGTGTTCTGAGGATAAGTAAGTAATGGTCTCAGCACTCACAACACCGTGAGTCAAGAAAATACCAGAGAATCCTTCCAACACAATGGTGGCACAGTACAATTGAGCCAATTTGTCCAAAACAGGAATTAATTCCTTTTCGTTCATGTGGTTCACCTTGTCAAGGAAAGCCTTAAGTAAGAAGAAGTGAGCCAACAACTTAGACAATTGAACGAGATCGGCTCCAATATAGTCCCAATCTTCATTCTTGGCAGCAAAAGTCTTTTGAGCTTGAGCAGAGGCTCTGATAATGGCAACCTCAATGGCCCTCAAAATCTTTCTGGGATCCTTGACATCACCGGGGGTAAGTACAGGTTTGTTTCCGAGAGATGTCTTGGATTCATTTAAGAACTCAAGAATACCACTGGCCGTTTGGCCTTGGTTGAGCACAGCATCAATAGTTTTAATAAGTTGCTTACCAACCGACATACCAAGAATGTTGTTATCACCTTCCCAGGTACATTGGACGGCGAAATCGCTGAAAGCTTTACCGAACCCGGCGTAGGCAGAATAACCATGTCCACCACAAGCTTGACGACATTGATCAATTGTGTCAAGAGTCAACCAGGTAGCAGTCGACTTCAAAGAACCAGAGGCCACGAAAAGTGACTTCATTGCTTCAATACCACGGTCGATGCCTTCTTTGTCTTCGCTAGCCACAGCGTCATCCAATTCATCCATGGTCTTGGCAGAAAGTTCCGAAAGAACATTGGCACCATTAGAGAACGCATAAGTCAATGCCAACAATGGAATAAGTCTTCTTTGATGGAGCGGGTAGTCCATCAACTTGCTTTCAGGATCGGATTCTTTAGCCTTGGCAGCCTTGAATTGACGTCTGCCAACTGCATAACGAATGGCAATGGTAACGACTCTGGAAGACCATCTAAAAGCGTCCTTCACCATCACCACACGTCCTCCCAAAAGAGCGGAGTACGATAACTGGTTGTTTGGGGGTTGGGTGACTTTTCCCTCTGGTGACACCTTGGCGTACTTCATCAACATAAAGTGACGAGGGATTCTGACACTAGAGAATTGAATCCATCCATTGTCGATACCATCACGGCCCATCTTGGCACCAATATCTCCAATACTGATACCAGGCATAAGGTCATGGTTGGAGTCTCTAAGAGGAACCACAAATGTTTTGACGCCGTAGTCGACACCGTCAACCTTGAGACGAGCGTATACGGCGGCGTGAGAAGCGGAGTGGGCAGCACCTCCAATCCACCACTTAGTAGCACCAATGTGAGGGGTGTTGATAATGAATTGATCATTTTCTTGATCGAAAGTGGCAGTAGTCTCCAATCCAGCCACATTGGACCCGTGGGCGAGTTCCGTCATGGCAAAACACCCATAGATGTTCTTACAAAAAGCAGTTTCCTTTTGTAAGGCCCAGTAGCCCATTTGGTCGAAGGTACCATTACCTCTCAAGCATCCAATGAAAAGACCAAGATGAACCCCGATTCTGGTGTGGAGTTGAGGATCAAAAACGGAAATGAGCGAGAGACGACGTTCAAACTCATCAAAGGTTTCAACCTCGATGTATCTCGATAACCGGTTAATCTTCTTGGCAGTCCATTCACGTTGTTCAGCCTTGGTTTGGTCGTATATCCGTGGAGAGGCCGCTAAAATTGGATCTCTCTCCATTTGTTGAAGCATTCTCTTGACTTCTTCAGACCGTTCCTGCGATCCTTCAAGAAACCAGTTCATTTCCTCGGTGTTAAATACTGCAGCCTGTCTCTCTTGCTCGATGGCCAGCCTAGGATTAGGAGGAGCACTGCTACTGATTAATTTGCCGACTTTGCTCATAATTGTGTTATTGAATAATTGAAATAATTTTGCAAGGTTCCGTCAGCAATGATCTTTATAAGAAGTGATAGGGTGGGGTACTAATGTATGGTACCGCGGAAGCGAGAATATCATGTGACATTGCCAAATTCACATGTGCACCAAAAAACTACATGGCATATGCAATATGGTACTACCTCATGAAAAATCTGGGGTTTGTCCCCTCTACACGACCTGTAGCCAGTTTGCTCATCACTCATGCCCGCGGTTGATTCATTTTGTCTCCCCATTAGGTGACCGTTCCCCTTCCCTGGCATCCACCATGCAGGACATGCTGCCAAAGTCGGACCACCCGTCCGTGGTCCATAGCCGTTAACGTTTCGGCTCCATGTCAAGCATTCGACAAAGGATACTACTCTCAGTCTGTTCTGATATTAGCTAATTTTTGATCTGCACTAATTATATATCGTTCATCATAATCATTAACTATAAATGGGCCCTATAACTTCGACACTGGAACACTCACGATGTTGTCATCCGTTTCGACTTTAGGTACTTGAATTAAAAGATTTTCACCCTGTACTTCACCGATTATCTCGTCGAATTTTATGGCCTTCTCGAATTGTACAGTGTTGGATGATGTGGAGGAAAAAGATGATTCTCCCTCGTCATTTTTATCGGTGACTTCCTTAGTGGACTTTATGAAGAGTTGATTCTCCCGTTTGTGGAAGTCAACGGTGAACTGGCGGTCTTTGGCTCCACCGACTGTGACAATATAGCGGTCGTTCCTCTCGTCCACTTGAATAGGGCTCTCTACCTTCCATTGGTGGTGTATGCTATCTTGAGGGTAAGTAATCATAATATTCTGTTGAGGGTTCACAAAAGGATCGTTTAAGAATTTGTTAACTATGGTATCAATCATATCGTTGTTGTCTAAAGCCCCGGTCGCCCTCTGCTTATATACCTCTTGGTTCTCAGTGTCTAGAAACTTCGATGGTCACATGGCTGCGAAAATCACTCCTGCCATCCTAGCCGAACTATGCGAGGGGGGGCTTTCGGTCACGCCTAATTATACGCGGCCCGTAGTCCATCGGCTCCCCTCTCATTTGCAGCTAGCCTCATAGCATACTAGCCGTTGGTTCCCCAACTGAGAACAGTATTCAGATCGACACGCATAGTGAAATTATTTCTACTGTGTGCTAGACCTGTGTGGATTGTAAAACATATTTTTGGCATATTAATGGCATATTTAGGGCATATTAATGGCATATTTAGGGCATATTAACGGCATAGTATCGGCATAGTATCGGCATATTAATTTTGATGGCATTCATAGAATTTCATTTAAAGAGGTTTTCTGTGAACAGGTCTCGACAGGTGAGTCCCTAGTAAGTTACAATGGCTCTTATACGGCAGACAAAATATATACTATTTCAAGTAAGTAGCATCAATCTTGGTCAAACTTGGTCCCAAATTTAGCTTGAGCTTTCTTCGGTATGCAGTTGGATTCTGAAGTTGAATTGGATTGCCTTCAAAGTAGACGGTATCGAGTTCAGGGAGTTTTCCCATTTCTCTACTAATATCCTCGATGTTGTCAACTTGATTGTATGAGCACCAGAAATCTGTCAACTTGTTGAGGTGACTAAGGTTGTCTAGTGTCTTTATTCTGTTATTACTAACATCCAACACCTGCAAGTTGGTGTTACTATCCAAGTTTTCGATTTTTTCAATCCCATTATGAGAGATGTAAAGTTCCTCAAGATTGACAAGTTTCTCTAAGCCTTCGATCTTGGTGATACGATTACTTTGAATGGAAAGAATCTTCAAGTTGGTCAACATATCAAGATTCTCAAGTCGGGCGATCTTGTTTTTACCCAACCAAAGATGGGTGAGATTAACTAGAGTCAGTAATCCATCAATAGCCTCGATTTTATTGCCTCCCAATTCCAAATTGGTAATTTTGGTGTTATTAGTGAGGCCTTGTATATGCTTAATTCGATTTTGCACAAAGTAAACATCTTTGAGTTCGGTAAGTCGATCGATGTTCTTGATGTTCTTAATTTTGTTAAATGATAGGTCAAGCGTCTCAAGCTTGGTGAATTGGTTCACGCTGCTCGAAATATGTTTGATTCTGTTATCATAAAAATCCAACAGTACCATATGCTCAGGTAAATCCTTCACAGCACTGATAGATGTGAGAAGGTTCTGTCTCAAACAGAGAGAGGTTAGATTTTTGAATCTTCCCAAATTTAGGTCTTCAAGCGATGTGATCTTGCAATGGATTAGGTCGATCCAATCGGTGTTGATATCAAGATTAGCAGTGAGGTCAGCATCATGTTCAATCTTTTCCGGATGTTCATCATCAATCACCGTTCCTGGATATTCTACGGGAAGCGGTTCGCTCTCATCGTCATGATCTTCGTCAAAATCTTCATCAAATTCATCTTCGGTGTGACTCAAGTCAAGTTGTTGTATTTTATCCTCTAACATGTTCGCGTTGCCACCAAAATTCTCACCAATGATTTGGTTTTTATTACTACTCAATCTCATGCTCAGCATAGAGCCATTGGCTCCCCACAGCTTCATCGCAACTTAATCAAAATTACTATCGCTTCCGAAGTTGAGGTTACTACACTTGATTTTATAAGTGAATCGTTTATTTACAAAATTTAGAGCTTTTGCTCTTCCTCAAAGATATAGTCAATGGCTTCACCAACAGTCTTGATTTCGTCAGAAATCTTGTCAGGAATCTCAAGATCAAACTCTTCTTCCAAAGCAACAAGAGCTTCAACGGTGTCTAAAGAGTCAAGGCCCAAGTCTTTTTGAAAAGAGGCTTCCACGGATAACTTGGATTCTTGTAAAGCAGCCACAGTCTTCAAAGCTTCAAATGCACGCTTGGTCACTTCATCCTTGGTGATTGGGGCAACTGCATAAAAACGAACTGGTTGAACAGCACGGATAGGAATACGGGTGGCAGCACGGGCGGCAAGTCTAAACATGGTTGAAGAAAGATGAATTAAATTATTGATTTCCACACGAAAATTTTTCGACATGTACAGAGGAGAGGTACGGATCGTCTCACCTAGACGCCCAATTACTTATTCGGCACGTTACGAATTCTATACGCCTAAATAGTTTATTGACCAATCACCTTGGATCTCCAGTTTAAAGCAGTCCTTTTCTTGTTATTTCCCACGGTGCTGTTTTCCGATAATCCCGAAAGTCCTGAGGCACTGGAATTAGATGATGTCTTAGAAGCTCTACTGGTGGTCCGAGTTAATCTCAGTCCCGCCATTATAGACCCAGAGGCTGAATTATTACCACTGTTGGCACCAGTAGCAATACTTGCAGCTCCGTTGATGGTGGTTGCCCCTGAAACAATTCTCTTTTCATGAGTAGACTGGGCATAATGAGACACTGAGTGGTTGTAAACGGAGTGTTCGTAATCAGTATTGACCTTTAATGCCAGGATTTCGTCCCTGAAATTCTTCTTGAACAACTCAACAAGTGCTTCATGAGATACCTTCATAGAAGAGCTAATAAGCTTTCCGTGTAGATGTAAGCATCTGTTAAGAATGATGGTCAAGTCATTGAAAGCATTCCTCAATAATCTGATATTGTAAGAATATTCATCTTTACCGTCATACTTTGGATCAGTGAAAAATGTCCGGTATTGACCCACACCTCCATTAACAGGGGAATCAACTGTACCGGCCAATTGTCTTGACAAATCATTGAATAATGAAGTAAAGTCCGCTTTCTCTTTAAAGGCAATATTGATCATACTTTCAAGTTGAATCAAGTCGTTGTTCTTGTTCACAATAGTTCGAACAGCATTATCAAGAGGAGAAAGTTTCACAACCTTGACAGACTTGATATCGGACCGGTTCATCAAAGTAGGGAACGAAACTTGGGTCTCGTAGGTAGTTTCCTCCGTCCAAAGGTCAAATACCGATGTCGCTCCAGGAATCTTCTTAAGTGTAGTGAAGAATCTTAAATTCTTGTTTCTAGCATATTGTCTAACACCAATGGAGGTATTGAACAATTTATCAGAAATTTCACTCACTGGTTCCACTGCATTCACATGAAGATATCTACCGGTTTGGACCTTTTCTTTCAACTTCTGAGCTTGCACATCATCAGAGATGATTCTAGCACCAGGGTAAAGCTTCAATAATCTTTCATGAATGGAAGTGATGTGCTCAAATGGTAATCCTTCGTAAATCTGCTCCTTTCCTCGGATATTTTGGGGGAACCCAGCACCAATGAATGCCACTCGGAAGAAAGATGGGGATAGCTTATCACTTGATTCCAAATCAAGGTAAAGTTTGGCCAACTTATTATGAACGTATGCGAAACTCTTAAGATCGTAAGTATGTTCGCTATAAGAATCAAGCAACTCGTTGTAGGTATCGGTTGCTCTTTCTAAACTAGTTCCCTTGACATAGTTATTGGCAATCATCTTGTACAAACTTTCTTTTCTTTCAAAAGATGTTTGTTGAGGGAACTTGGGTTTAAGAGTCGGTGGTAACACAACATGATGATCCCAAGAATATGTGGATGCCAAAAGCTCCAAACTAAGAGCGGCCTGAATGAAGTCTCCCTTATTAATGTTATCTTCGTACATCTGGTTAATGAAAGAGTGGAAGAGTTCTGGTTTGTTGGCATTTTTGAGGTATGCATTGATGTTCAATTTGTGGAAGGTTCTGTCGTCATCAAATTCGGGTCCCATTGGCACCGAGTTTAAATCGTTCAATACATCACAGAATCCAGCCAACGTTTCGATGAAGTTGTAAATCACACCAAACGCTTCATCCTCCCGGTCTAATCTAATAGTGAGCTTCATTCTCTCAATAAATCGGTTCTGCTCAGTGAGGGATGGCTTATATGCGGTTCTGTTGTAGATTTCATGGAGCCCCACTAAACACTCTTTTTCAATGTCCACAATAGTGTCACTAAGAATATATTCGGAAACGATGATCGACCAAAGAATCTTAACAGACACTATTTGACAGGCCTCATTCCTTTGCAATGCAAAGAGCATCAAATCTTGTAGAATTCCATAATCATTGCTGATGAATTCAACCTGGTAGCCTCCGAACTTGTTGAGATTGAATCTCACGATATCTTCAGTGGTCGCTTCCCATGCAAGACTATCCCAAGCCTCATTAAGCAAGAATGCTACCCGGTCTCGAACATCCGAAGTAATAAGGTGGCAAGCTTTTTGAGGAACCACAGAAAGATGCTCCACGGCAACTGGAGCCGCAGTACCAAGCTTCAAGAGGGTTTTGAGATATGATCCCCAGACTACCTTATCAAACATCTCTGAATCGTCAATTGCAGGAACATATTGTTGGACCAAAAGAGGACGGACCAATTCCAACGATACCAAGCATCCTTCAGCGATAATTGCAAACAAGGAAAGCCATTTATCTTCGGGGAAGAACTTTCCTTGACGCATAAGCTTGACACCTGAAATAAGAGTGAGAATGTCCTCATTATTAAAGTTGTTGACCAAATATTTGGACGAATCGAAAAAGTCGTTTTCAATTTCAGCTTGAAGAATTGCCCCATATCCTTCTTCTCCACTGGTGGCCTTACCTATCCGAGCAATGAAACAGAAAATAGTCGTGATTTCAACAAGAACTTCCACCAATACCTCATCGTTGACAATTGGATCAATAGAAGTCTCCTTGAAAGGGTAGTCTGTGGGGAAAAGATCGGTGAACGTTCTCTTGGGCTTGAAAAACTCGTTTCCTCTGGTAAATTTGTTGTATTTGATAAATGCTCGTGAAACGGCAGGAAGCAACTTGGACAAAGAGTAGCAAAGAGATATTTCATCCTCATTTTTCTCCACAATAGCATTCTGCCAGAGAAGAGAGCACACTGCATTCAAAATGGAACTGGCTAATCTGACAGCATCAATGTCAGTTGGACCCAAATACACCTCCATAGCCCAATTGACAGCTTTTCCAATCAATTTGTATCTAGCTTCAGGAGACTCGATCAAGGAAGAGTCAAATAATCGATGAATAAGTAGAAGTTTGCTAATGATAATTTTGTGGTCTTTTCCAGTAGTAGCAGTAGCCTTTTTAACTCCATAAATATCATCATTGGCACCTAACCCTCTAGTTCCAATGGAATCAATAAATCCAATGATAAATTCAAGAACTGCCACTGAATCCAAATGAACCTCGAACGTCAACACGTAATCAATGATGTCAAGAATAAGCACTTGGTCATTAACAAGTGTATTGGATTGAATAGAGAGGAATAGGGAACCTGACTTGAATAATTGAGCGAGAGCTCTTATGTAAGCCTCTTTATCATCAAAATTTGCAGAGCTAATTGCCAATTTAATAAGTAATGAAACAACTCGACAAAGCGACCGTGACATCGAGTTCCAGTTGGATTCGGCCCGGGCAAAAATTTCAGAAATCTTGCTTAATATGAAAATTCCAATGCTTGGAAGCTTGGTGTATCTGGCGTGGAAAGTGTCAATAAGATAAAGGTACTGATCTTGCTTACCAAAAACAGTGTCAAGAAGATGTACCATGGCCTTGAAGGTATTGTCCTGAAGAATCTCAATGCTGGGGGATGAAGGTTGTTTCAATGCAACATCCGCAATATTGTATAACGAGCTCAATAACTCGGGAAAGTATTTGACCAATTGAGACAAGTCCAATTTGGTAAAGCTTATGAGTGATTTGGCAAGTTCGTCAATTCCTTGTTGGCCGCCCTTGAAGAAACGGTCAAATTGGAACACATTGTCAATGGAAATGTCCAGGTTGTAAATTTTACCCACATACTCCGTACTTACCTCGACTTGAGCCACAGGCAATTTATGACTTACCGACTGAATCTCAATGGTATGGCTCTTTTTCTTGTTGAACTCAACAAGTCTATTCCCGGACTTATAGAGTAATTTTCCTTCACCAGAGAGTATTCCATTGATGTACAATGAAAGCACAATGTGGTCTTCCTTTGGAAGTTTCTTGTTGTGGTGCTTGGAAGACACTCCATTAACTTTGATGATTTCTCCCACATTCTCCCCAGGGTATACGGAAACAAATTGCCACGTTCTGCGTTCTTGTTGATTTGAGGCCTTGGCAAAAGTAATCATGTCATTATTTGGAGTACTAACCTCAAATGTAAGCAAGTCGTCTTTAGTGATTGAATTGAGAAGACTAATTTTACCCATTTTAAGGTAAATTCTCTCGTAGTTCTCTGCCAAAGGGTCAAAGAAGATGGGTTTGATTCTAGCAATCGGAACTGCAGAGCCAATAGGGTTAAAATTAGCCACAAATTGATGCTTGAATTCCTTGATGGAAATGACCAACTTCTCGGCTCGGGGATTGACGGCGACGCCGTGAGAGGATCCGGATATAATACGGTCCACCAACTCACCCCAACCGTTATTATCGATGTTCGAATCGTCAACCTTGGCTCCAGCCTTCTTTTGATTCATGTAGGAACCGAATAATCTGATAGAGAATTGATGACTTTGACCAGAAGTGAGTGAGCCTTGGTTTCTGGAAAAGATTCTGGTGATATCCGTAACACCGGCAGCTACACCTTTTTTCACTCTCCGGATTTGAGGCCCGGTGGAGTCCTTGATGGTTAAGTCAATTTCTTCTGTCAATACAGCAACCAAGTAGACCCTGCTATTCTCAATCTCGCTGGAGGGAATATTTCTGAACAACGCAGCACTGATCTTTTCAACGTGAACAAGATCATCAACTGAATTTGTATGTACAGCAAATGCTTCCGTCAATCTCTTTCTGTTATTTCTGATGTAAAGGTATGCAATCATTCCTGCAAATCCAGGTGGTTGGTAAGCGGATGAACCACTAACCGACTTGAAATCGACTAGAATATGGGACGGGGGCTCATGGAACAATTTCTTGTTGGGTTGAGGAGCTAATGAGTATGCCTTCGGGTTAAGGTGAGAATTGATGGGGAAGTTGGGAGCCAATGCACATAAAACTTGATTCAATGCAATTCTAGAAGGATATGCGTTGACGTTAGAGAGTAATGAGCCTGAATAAGAGTCTCTGGCTAAAATTGCCTTGTATCCCGAGATGTCGGTGTACTGATTATCCAAATCATAAGATTTTTCGTTCAATCTGGCAGCTCTAGAGGCTAATTTTTTGGGTATCTTATTCAACAAGAAAGTGGCTGTTTCTTTGGCAATCTTCACCTCGTTGACCGTCAACATCTCATTGGTCAATTTAATTCGAACCTCATCTAAACTGTAATAAACAACAGAAAGTTTGTTGAAAAGACGGAACTCGCCAATTGAGTAAAGGGCAAAAATATGAGACGCCAACAAACCAAGAGCGTGCTTGATTTCACCAATTAAATCACCATCCTGGGGAGTAAACGTAACTGGCAACGTTGGAACGGATGACTTGACCCTCGAGTTTTGAAAATCAGTAGCAGCCTTGCGAGCCATTTCCGAATCTTGGATGGTAGGTACTACACCATTGTCGACGTTGTTGAAAGAGTTGTCGATGGAAATCTCTGGAATGGGTAGTTCCTCAAGAACTTTTACATATCTGAGGGGAAAAACCACAATCCGGGTATCAGTATCTGGTAACTCATCCAAGTTAACGGAGGTAATGGTGAAATCATTGGGAAATGGCTTGCTGAATGTATAACCCCTCGCCCATTTACCATTCACTTCGAACACAATTGCATCGTCTCCAGGATAGAGATTGCGGAAATTGTCATTGATTAAATTAGGATGCTTGTCGAGAGGAAGGAACGGTTTGATGATTTTACCCCTGAGGAGCTTGTCAGTCGCTTCCCAAGTCATGATTTGAGTTGGTTGAAAAGATGAAAAATTGACGATACTTGACGAGGTGCGATCAATTTGTCCGAATGAGGAAATCGAAAGTTTAGATAATTGATTCTGGCTCATTACAAAAGTGCGGACAATAGTCAAAAAAGAATATTATGGACAAATCGACTAGAGGGATTAACCAGCAGATAAGATAGCCTTAGAGAGGTGGTTTCAACTGATGATTGTAGAGTATATTAATGTTTCGAATTGAAGATGTTATATGTGATTCGAGGCAGAAGGTGCCTATTTTCAACGCTTAATTGCTAATTAATTACGATATTATCTTTAATTGGTTAGTGGTGTGAATGTGGCGATCCTTTGCAGCTTTCTTATATCTCTTCATTTGCACCACTATTACACGTGAAAACTATAGTCTAGAATCGAAAAGTTAAATTTTGAGAAATTATCATTTTGTTGCGAAAATTCAATAAATTCTACAAAAGCTATGCTAAAGATGAGATGAAATTGCGAGCCACTTCTTTCACACTGTGAGTGTTGTACTCTTTACCACCATCCCAAATAAATCTATCCATTTCCCTTCTTCCGGAATCAAAGTCTAGTGTTTCTAACGAATGGATACGAGTTCCTCTCACCATCTTATAGCCAAAGTACAAAACGGCGAAAACCATCAAGGTTCCATAACTGGCAAAAAAGAAAAGAGTATTCCATTCTCCTTTGATGAATACCACAAATCCCATACCGAGAATAATCACTGAGGACCCAATCAATCCAATTACGGCAGTATAAGGTTGGAATGGACCTTTATAAGGATACGCCTTATCGTCTCTGCTGATGATATCTGGACGTTTTTTCAACCCAAAGTAAAACCGGAGGAACGACAAGCACATAGCAAACCACACAAAGATACCACTGGAGGCAATGATGCTTGTTAAGTTTTGAAAAACGAGAGTGGCTTCTTCTGAAACAACGAGGAAACTTAAAAAGCCAAATGCCGCAGCGAACAATACCGCATTATAGGGAGTCCCATATCTGTTGCAATAGGTTAAACAATGGGGGGCCTTTTTCTGCAATGCAAGGGAGTAGATAGTTCTTGAACTGACATATAGTTGAGCATTACCACAAGACACCGCAAAAAAGATGAGGAATGCATTGACGGCGGAACTGATTCGGCATAGTCCACTACTTTGTAGGGCAACCGTGAATGGGCTTTGAGATCCACTACCAATACCCGCAAAGATGGTGGAGCCTGAATTGCAATGACTACCACCAACATACGCCACGGCAGAGTTATTGTAAAGGTCACTTTGATCAACACCGGTGGATCCCGAGTAATATCGTAATAGACGAGGATCTCCAGAGTAGATGTTGAGGGAAACAAGAAAAGATAGTAGGCAGTAAAATATGACAATTCTCCAAAACACTCTTCTGGTGGCAGATGGAAGCGCCTTTCGAGGATTTTTGGCTTCACATGCTGCGATACAAACAATTTCAGTACCACTATAAGCATATGACACCACCAAAATTGCCGTCAATAGAGAGAGAAATCGACCCTCATCACCTCCTATTCCTTCTGAGGGATTATTTGTTCCAGTGTCGTGAAGGTTGAAAGTATATCGAAAGAGACCAAAAATAATATTTTCATCAAAGTCACTTTTAGAATGGTCCCAATACTTAAATCCAAGTTTGCCATTATTTCCGATTCCTCCGACATTAAGGACAATCATAAGAATTATCATCACAAATGCATAGAGTAGCTTGATCAACGACGAGAAATATTCGACTTCTCCAAACACTCGCACATCCACCAAATTAGTGGATATAATAAAGAAGAGAAACAACAACACAAATCCCAGGGTTGATCCCTGGTTATCAAGGACTCTTAGCTCTGGAAAGTATGTTAGTAAAATAACAGATGCGACAATCTCCCCAGCAAGTCCAAATGCAAAACTTGCAAAGTATAACCAACCCACCGCAAAACCGAAGGAATCGTCAACGAACCGTGAACTCAATCCACTGACTCCATCAACCACCGACACAAAAGTCACCATCTCACAAAACGAAACGATGGTGGCAAGTACAATGATACCACATATAACAAAAGCCAAAAGAGTTCCGAAACCACCAGCGATTGTGAATGCTTTTCCTGAGTTTAGAAATAGCCCCACTCCAAGTGTACCACCGAAAGAAATCATTTGAAGGTGCCTGACCTTCAATTTTCGTTGTAAAAACTGTTGTTTTTCAGGTTCCACTTCTTCAATGCTAGATTTGAAGGAAGGGGAATTACTAGCATAGTCTAAATCATTCTTCCGGGAGAAATTATACCAAGATTGTTTCCTTTTAATGGGACGTGGAGGAGACGATGATTCGTTGATAGTGTAAAAGTTCTGAGCCAAATCTTCTGTGTCCACAATACTCAAGAGATTTCCTTCTTTGTTGATGACAAAGTCCACCTTTTGCCGGATTTGTTCATTGAGATTCGTCAGCTTGACATACTTGGTGTAATCATCTAGATTTGAGAGATTAAGGGCGGAGTTCACTATACCCTTGATCTTGGATACTTTCTCATAGCCATTTAAATATCGAAACCGGTCGTCTCCTAATTCTTGTGATGCTAAATTATTGATAATTGAAGAATTAAACGAAAATGACGAGTCCAGCTCGTCTTGTAACTCATTATCGGAGTCAAAATGGGTCCGAAAATTGTTGCTGGATTCAGATAGATCAACTTCACTGTGAGGGCGTTGTTGTCGACGAAACATGTTACCAAAGTTGTGAATCGAACTGTCCTCTTCGGCGATATTATGATCAGGATCATGATAAGACTGCCGCTTGTGTCGACCATCTCGATTATATAAGGACGGAAAGAGTGTGTCGTCTTGAGCACCGATAGAAGTGGCATTTGAATATACCAGATCTCGATTGTTGGCCTGCGGGCCCATGGCTAATATTTGAAGAGACGAAAATAAGGAAGATGGTAATAAAATTGAGTGAGGGTCCCACCCAAAAAAGAAGCGAGATAGTGAACAAATTCGAACCTTACATCTCCTAGAAACGCTTCACGCAACAACACGCCATAACAACAGAGTGCAGACTGTAATTTATGAGAGCAGATACGAATATTCTCATGATAAAGAAGATTAGCATTGTCTTTTACGAATTGAAACACAGAAACGCACCGTAACAAAAAGTATCGTTCGACTGTAATTGCAAGTGGTTTGAGCCACGATAGTCAGAAATTCAAGCGCATCTAATTGGAACTATGAGCTCACAGTGACAATCAGGTGCGTCAGAAGCCGAGTGTGCAATGGCAACGACACTGTGTGGTTAACTGTAAGCAAGCTTATCATGTCAAACCACGATAGATCCAAAAATAGGTGTATAAAATAAAGTCATCAATGATGACGTTTCAGCTGTTACGCTGAAAAGAACAGATACTACACTTGATCTAAGCCAAAAGGCAAAGAGATTTATGGGGAGAAAAAAGGGTTGCAGGGGATGCACCAAATATATAGTCGAGGACACGGGGTTACCCGGCCACTCCGTGATTACATAAGCAAGCTCAGAGGAAACGGCAACTTGGTAAGGTCTGCGAAAAGTAAGAGGGGCTGGCACCTGCCTTGTATTTGCCCCCGGCGCGGTGGGGGGCCACCTTCAACGTGTTTGTGGCACTTCGAATCTTCTCGAAGTAGCGAGAACTTCCAAGAAGTCAAAAGAAATGGGCGATGGCAAAAGAATAGCCTGTATACAGGAACCACCAGCGGGGAGTGCACGAGGACCTCATCTCGTGGCACCAAGCTCGTAACGTTTTGGGGAACGGCCCTGCATACAGCCAGAAGCAGCTACGCCATATATTGAAAAATTTTAAGTATATATGGAGTAATATATCTAGCTCTTACTTTGACACATAATTAAAAATGGCATCCTTTAGACCAAGATACAACACCAAGAAAGCTTCTAGAAAGCCTTCCGAGATTCGCTTTGCCAATGACAAAAGAAGACGCCATTACCGCAAGTACTATCACCAACAACCTCAAAAGATGGTTTATGTTGAGGAAGCAACATCATCAGAAGAGGAAAGCGGAAATGAAGATTCTTCTTCCGAGTCTGAGACTGATGGAGAAGTTTACGAATTTGACTTAGAAAATGTATCCACCTCTGACACCTCTGACTCCTCTGAAAACCTGTCGGAAAATTCTTCAGATGAAAGCTCCGATGACGATGCCTACGAAATTTACTCTGAAAACAGTGATGATGACTTTGACTACTATGTTGACACTACTAATAATACCGTGTTGGTAGACGGTGCAGGTAATGAATACGTTATTGACCTTAATGATGATTTGGTGAACGAAGCTGTTGATGAGCTTGAAGCTAGAGGAAAGGTTCACGATTTGAACAACGAACTAGTGAGATACTATGATAGTGACAGCGATAGTGACAGCGACATTTCACTTTCATCTGACGACGAAATTCTTGTTGCTGACAGTGAAGACGATTTAGTTCTTGCTTCTGATAGTGAAGATGATATCATTTTTGATTCCGAAAGTGATAGCGATCTTTCTTCTGACGAAGATCCCGGAGATATCCTTGATATTGTGGATCTTAATGATCAACTACAGGCAGAAGCACTCAGAACTATCGTGAACAGGGGGGATAGCGAAGAAGAACTCACCGACCTCGATATTGAGTATTCCTCTGATGAAGAAAACTTAAATGAACAACTTAACCTTGAGTCCGTCAGAAGATTTTTCGTGGATGATCTTGTTAGTGAAGATGAAATGGTCAGCGGTGAATCATCCGAAGACATTGAAGGAGACGAATTCATTGAGGTTGACTCTGACTTCTATACTTCTGAAGATGAATTTGATGCTGGTAACCCCGAGCACTATGACTACGATAATGACTCCGACCTGTCATCATCAGATGATGAGGGAATCACCATCTATAGACATACGTTTGATCTTCCTGACAGCTTCGCAAGTGAAAATGACTCCACCGATGAAGAACTTATTGCATATGATTCTGATGATGAAGAGTTGGTTGCCAACGATTCTGACGAGGAATTGGAAGTAATTGATCTCTCTGAAGATCTCAAGGATTCCAAAGACTGTGAAGTTGAGGAAACTGAAGAGGAATACAAGTTGACCTTGAGATTTCCCATTATTAAGGACGAAGTGAAGATTGCATTTTTAAAAAATGAAAATGAGTTGGTCGTCAGCGGTAAGCTCAACTTGCTTTTGGAAGAAATCAGCGATGACTCGGAAAGTGAGTATGAAACAGAACTAGAATTTCAGCAAGAATCAGAATCAGACTCTGATGAAGAAATGCAAGATGCCAAGAGTGACGTTGACACCAACTCTTCTTCTAGCTCCGAGTCCAACTCTTCCTCTTCCTCTAGTTCTGATTCTGAGTCTAGTTCTTCTAATGAAAAGGACGGTTCCGAAAGTGGAAATTCTTCTAGTTCCGCTTCCGAATCTGACAGCAGCGAATCAGACAGCGGCGAATCAGATGAATCAGATAATGAGGCGGGAAATGCCCCATGCAACCAGTCGGAATGCGAATGCACTTTTTCCGAGGATTCCGACAGTGACGCAGATTCCGACATCGAGGAGGATGCAAATCTTCTCATCAAGGATTTCGCCAATCACGAGGTGCTATTTGAAAAACACTTTGAATTTGAAAGCCTCGTTAAGCACGATGAGATTAAAGCCAGATTTGTTAATAATGAGTTAGAACTCATTATTCCCAAGGTTCCTGGTTCCTCTGTTGATCGTAGTGCTAACCTCGTCACCATCAACATTGATGAAGAGAGTACCACTGAAGAAATTGAAGAGGAAGTTGACGGAGAAGTTACTGCTTCAGTCGAAACACCAGTCATAGAAGAGTAAAGTGTGCATTTAAAAACTGATGAATAATAATTAATAGATTAAATTTTACGTGATGAAATTATCAATAAGCCATTGGATAAATCTTGGATAAATCCGACCATATTATATAGGAATGCTGTCTCGACTACTTCGAACGTAGACACATGGTCATAACGCTAAAAAATATTCTCAAGAAATCTTAGTCAGCGAATCAAAATTGACGTAGGTGTCATTGGCAGGTGTATAACAGTGCCGTGTTAACGTGCATTTGTAATTATTCCTACGGGCAAGCCCGGAGGGAGGCACAGAAAATTCCTGTGTAGATTTTTTAATCAGATTGCGTGTTCGGGGCAAAGATCAAAATTTTCTTTCACCATCTTTTCTTCAAAGCCATAAATATACCTAGAGAAAGGGTCAATGACAGCTTGACAGGTCTAAGCCATGATGTTCAAGAGAGCCAAGAAATAACACCCAGAGATTTGAAGACGGGATTAAATTCTTCCTCCCTACAAGTGGAGCATCTTATCTGTTAAGATCTTGACATTTTTCTTGGCCGTCGACATGCATTGACATTAAAACCGCGAGGTGCAATTTTTTTTTTGGCATACTCAACATCATTATTTTTCGTAATTAATTGCTGCAGGTGGGGGTTCGGCAGTTCGTATCTCTTGGTATTGTTTCATATGATAATACCATATACAACGTCATCTAACAAAGTAAATATCCGACCGGATGTTACAGTACCAGGTGCAGATTTTCATGCAAGTTCTTCTGTCAGCTGGTAGTAGCGGGTCCGCCTGTCGGGGATGGAACCACCACAAAAGAAATTGCAGTATATATATAGAAGGGGAGTAGCCAAATTAAAGAGGGAAAAAAATTTCAACCTCATCATGAAATTTCTCTTTGTTGTTTTGGCGATTATAGCCACAGCTTCTGGAGAAGGCTTTCAAATCTACCACAAGGATTCACTTGCCGTTTTGGCATGTCAAGGTGCCCTTGAAGAAGTTGTACTCTACAGTTTGGAAGAAGAAGCCGATTACTGTGCTATTCCACAATACTTGGGACTGATTGCATTGTGTTTGGAAGAGAGTGTTCATAAGAAAGGTGGTATTTCCGAGTTGAGAAAAGAATGTGGCTTGACTGCTTCCGAGTACAATAAAGTTTTAACCAACGCCACCAAATATGTCACCAATGTGACGGAAGATTCCTCCTTCAATATCACCCTTCCTTATAACAAGCCAGCTCTTTTGTCGGAGGCTGCGATTAATTCGTCCTGGAACAGTTACTTGGGACGTTATTATAACTATAATTTCGCAGTTTGGTTTGGAGTCACGTTAATTTCCTACTGGTTTGTGATCATCTTCGTGTCGGGGCTTTGTAATCTTACTTATTTCATGTGCCCTAGCTTGGTTATGAGTATGAATGGATGGGTATCCAAAAAGTGGAGAAAGTACTTGACTCTTCCTGCGCTCAAATCATCTTCCCATGCTACCCCTGTGTTCTATAAAATAATTGGCTACTTCATTCCCACAAGACTTGAATCCATCCTTATCGTCTTCTGGCTTGCCATGGCATTGGTTTTCAACACCATTTTGTATCATCATGACAACCCGAATAGCATCTGGGCTATTAAGCTGGTCGAGATGGGAAGAAAGATTAGCGACCGTTCTGGAATCATGACGTTATTCCTCATCCCCCCTGCATGGTTATTTGCTGGAAGAAACAACTTTCTCCAGTGGTTTACTGGTTGGTCGCAATCTCGTTTCATTTTATTGCATAGGTGGATTGCCCGTCTTATGGTGGTTCTTGTCATTGTTCACGCCGCTTCCATGAATATATCTGGTAAGGCTATTGGAAAATATGAGACAAGAAACGCCCAACCATATGTCAGATGGGGTTACGTTGCTTTGGTTGCAGGATCTGTTTTATGCTTCCAATCTCTTCTTTTCTTCAGAAGAAACATGTATGAGCTCTTTGTTGCATGTCACATCATCCTTGCTGCAATTTTCTTGGCCGGAGGCTGGATCCATGTTAAAGATTTGGGTTACGCAGAATTCTTTTATGCTGCAGCTGCAATTTGGTGTTTTGACCGTTTCCTTCGTATTGTGAGGCTTTCTTGGTTTGGGTTGCAAACTGCCCATGTGCGGTTGCAAAATGATAACGATACCTTGAGAGTTGAAGTTAACAAGCCAAAGCACTGGAAGTCCTTCCCTGGATGCCATTGCTACATCCACTTTTTACGTCCTACATGTTTTTGGCAATCCCATCCTTTCACTATTGTTCATAGTAGTGAATCCGAACACTGCATTACCTTATACCTCAAGGTTAAAGGAGGAATGACCCATGGCTTATACAAATACTTGTCGGGTCGCCCAGGACAAGAAGCCAACATTAAGGTTTTGGTTGAAGGGCCTTATGGAAACAGAATACCAATTGATAAGTACGACACGGCAGTATTTTTGGCTGGCGGAAACGGTATTCCTGGGTTATACTACGAAGCCACCGATTTACTTGAGAGAAACACAAAGCAAAACATTCGGTTCTACTGGGTCGTCAGAGACTATGCATCACTCGAATGGTTCAAGCCAGAGTTGGAGAGATTCAAGAACACTAAGGTGCAACCAGTGGTGTACGTCACTAGACCCGGACAATCATTGGTCCAACCAAATGATAAGTTGGACGATGCCAAGGAAGAGAATGTCGAAGGGAAGAGTTCCGACACCGAAAATGAAAAGCTGTCCGACTCCAGTTCCGACTTTTCATTCATTGAGTTCAGGGAGGGGCGTCCAAACATAGCAGAACTTATTAAGGAAGAAACAGTGGCTGAAAATGGAACAGTTGGTTTCGTTACCTGTGCACACAACACCATGACCGATGATGTCAGATCTTCCATCGTCACTAATATGGACTCCAACCAACATCGTGTTGACTTGTTCGAACAATTACAATACTGGTAAATATTTATATTTAATTTATTATAGGGAAAGGTGCCTGGATCCGATGTATGCACTGGGGCAAAATAAAAAGCCTTTGCTGTTCAAAAAGTCAAAAGCTTAAAAAAAAACGGTTAGGAAATCAAAAGCTTAAAAAAATGGACGAGTCAGGAGTCGAACCCGAGACCTTTCGCATGCTAAGCGAACGCGCTACCAACTACGCCACACGCCCGTTTGATGAAAAAAAATGCAAGTACATGCTATAGCGGCGGCAAGAACGACATGACGAATTGGTGTTATTAACGAAATATAGAATACCTCTAGTGCTTCGCGGCAGATAAACCTTTACGAATCATTTTGAACTTTAATCTCATGGTGTCAATTTCGACACTTTCGAGCCCGGCTGAAAGCCAAAGGTTGAGGCAAACGTGCTGAAATCTACCGCACCAGCCCAGAGTGAGGCATATCCCCAGTTCATCATTTGTAATTTTTAGCAGTCAGACGTATCAGGATGCCCTCACGATTGCTTATCAGCTCGGGCGTACACCTTTCGCTACTCCGCTCATATCTAGGCAGGATCCACGACCTTAGAGTGCGCTCGATAACGATAAGGTAATGATTCTCAAACTTAACCCAATGAGGTATCAATGTGCGTGGGATGCTCAAGCAGCTATCTTATCTATTACAGCACGGCACAATCGCGGTGGCTTTAACAGATACCAAAAAACCTAACTGGAATAAACATCCTTGGATAAGATGGAGAAGTAAAACATGCAATCTATACATGGATAAATATTACGAAGCTTGCAGTGGTACTTGCTTCCAGGATTACAAAGACTCTTTCTCAGCAGTCTCAATGTTGACATTCTTCTGTTTCTTGGCTTCACTGTAAGAGGAAGAGCCATCCTCAACTTCTTCATGACTGAGAGTTCCATTACCCATTTGAGAAATATCGTAGCCTTGTGTCTTCAAATACTCAACGAAGCGCTTATCTTCTTGCTCAACGGCATCTTGACCCACCGATGGACACAAGAAAAGGGCAAGGAACCCCGAGAAGATACAAAGAGAAGAACTGACATAGAATGGGGCCTGCATTTCGAAGTCTTCTGAAATCTTTGCAGCATTTCTCATGATGATGGGGAAAATATAAGTACCAACGAAAGCACCAATCTTTCCAAAGGCGGCGGCAATACCGTAATATTGACCTCTAATGGGGGTAGCAGAGGTCTTAGCAGCAAGCAAACCAATGGTGTCGCCAACAAATTCACCAAAAGTGGTGAAGATACCGAAAACAACCACGAACCCAGCCACACTTCCCTTTAAATCTGGGTATCTGGAAGACATGGCAAAACCAATGAAACCTTGGATGAACACACCGGTAGCGATTGTTAATCTTGGCCCGATGAAATCAGACAAGTAGGCACCCACGAAAGCACCAGGAATGTAAAAGAGGTTGAAAACAACGTTCCATCCAAAAGTCACATACAAGTCACTATCTGGCACAAGTTTTGAGATGAGTAAGGAAGAATAGGTACCAAACGAGTAGACGGAGAAATCATAGATAAACCAGATGAGAGCAACAACTGTCAATCTGAACCAATAAAATTTGATCACCGCCCACAAGGGGAATTTCTTGACACTTTTGATATTATACTTCTCAAAGGAAATAGAGTCTTTGATTTTCATTCTCATGAAGAATAGAGCAAACGGGGGAATCGCACCCAATCCAAGAGTAAGTCTCCAAACAGCTCTCAAATGCTTCGTGCTGAATATCCAAAGCAATACGAGAGGAACAAAAGAACTAACGACAAACCCAGCATCAATACAGAAATTGGTAAACCAACAGAAATATCTGTTTCTTTTACCGCTTGGAAGCTGGTGAGCAAACTCAGAGGCAATCACCGACGAAGTGGGATATTCAGCACCAATGGCAATACCAAGAAAGAATCTAAAGGTAGTCAAGGCCGCAAACAATCCGTAAGGACTACCGTGAGCACCCCAAGATCCAACGGCACAAAGGATGGTGAAGAGAATCAACATCACGTTTGCAATCATCATACCTCCCTTTCTGTCATAATGATCCGAGATATAACCAAAGGATAATTGTCCAACCACAGTTCCGGCAAATGCAATAGACCCAATATTAGAGATGGCATTAGAGTCAGTATACTCTTTTTCATAGATGATGGCTAAAATGGTGGTAACAGTAGAAATAGAATTGTTCACGTAACCATCAGAGAAAAGTCCAGCACCAGAAACAAACGCCGGCCAAAGATTCTTCATCTGGGTCTTGTGGACTTCTCCATCGGCATCATCAGCGTCAGCAGCTGCCTTTGCTTCACGAGCACTTTTGGAGATGGTAACCTCTGAAGGGATCTTGTCGTACCATCCTAAGAAGGCATCATGGAAAGATTTGGGAAGATCTCTAGTAGCCATGATTTAAATGTAGCCGAAGTGAACGAGAGGGAAAAAAAATACGAACTCGAAAGCCGGCACAATGCAACATATTATATATGAAAATCGTATCAACTAATGAAACTACTAATTTAACCCGATAAGCACGTTGTAGTGCCAGAGCCGTGTCGCTTACATAATACAAATAGCCTAAGACAGTCGAAAACGTGCACCTAATAATCATCATACGGCAATGTCCGTATGCACTCTCTATGGCACCATTGGACTAAAACCGAATGAAATCTTTTATGTAGATCATTCTGCACGGTACAGATGGCATCGACACTTAGCGTAGATCAGCATTGTTCTACAGGTAAAAAGGCAAAAAGTTTTCACGGATATGTGGCATTCGCTATTTGACAGGCCAAGCAATTATCACATGCGAGTGACTTAGCTCAATTGGGAAATGCATAGCACGACACTAAATCCTGCGGTAGTACCAGCCCTACAGAAAAACATCCTATTGTGGGGAAGCTTCCCATTCAACGGTCCAGTTAACTTCTCCACCAGCTTTGAAGGGAACCACTGTAACTTCATCATTACCAAACATTTCTGGAACATTGCCTTTTTGTCTAGTCAATACTGCATGGTCCTGACATACTGCATCTTCGTCCTTGTAATTGTAAAAGGCCTTTCCATTATCTGTTACAAACTTCTTCAAGTTGTCAAGCTTGTTGGTCTCTTCGAATACTTCAGCAAGGTATGCCAAGGCATGCGATTGCGTATAAACCCCTGCACAAACTCCGACATGACGAGCTTTACTTGAAAGAGGATGAGGAGCCGAGTCCGAGCCAAAAAAGAAGTAGGGTTTTCCAGAGGTTGCAGCTTCGATCAATGCTCTCTTATCGTCGGGCAATTTGGCCACCGGCTTACAGTAATTGATGGGATTTCCGGCCCAATCGTCAATGATCAAAGAAAGATGATGGGCAGTGATGGTTGCGGCAACATTACACTTCGGATTTTCACGATGAAGTTTCTCCACCGTTTCCACTGCTTTTCTGGTAGTGCAATGTTCCAACACAATTTTGAGATCGGGAAAATCACGGCTCAATTTCTCAAGCGCCGGTAAGAATAGCGGCTCAGCATTCAACACGTGGATGTCTTCGTGTTTAGAAGGTGGTTTCTCTCCATGTAAATTAAGAACTAACCCGTGTTGTTGCATGGCTTCAAACACCGGATAAAATGGAGTGAAATCGTTGGGATCCACTCCAGCACTTGAGTTGGTTGTAACTCCCGCTGGGTAACACTTAACACCATGGATGGTACCACTCTTGGCAGCTTCGTGGATAAGTTCGGGGGTGATTTCCTTATTGAGGTAGAATGTCATGAGGAATGTGGTCTGAGGTGCAAGCAGCTGTAAGTTTTTCTTATATTCAACAGCTTTTTCGATAGTGGTGACGGGAGGCACCAAATTGGGCATGATGTAAGCAATCGAGATACCTCCTTGTCTTACGGTAGGAGCAATGAGCTCCATCATCTTACCGTCACGAAGATGGACATGGAAGTCGGCGGTAATGCCCAAGTCGATTTGGTCCATGGGTGAAAGATTATGGTGAAATTTTTCCAATAGTGTGCGACTCATTAATCATACACCCTGAAATGGTGCTTCGACTTATTCTCCACCACCACCGCCTTCTTTACACAATCGTGAAGTGCGGCACCGGCGCTTTCAAGAATTCGATCGAGAAGCTCACGATGCTGAGACTGTTGGAAATTTTCCAGGGTGTAAAGGCAAATCACTCCATATGAAGACACCGCTTTTTGCGATACCCCCACAATCACCACGCGGAGGCACTGTGGAGTATATAGCACATCCGATAACACCATAGAGGATACCAAGAGAAAGGACGAAGCCATGTCTCCCGGGGATACTTGTAATTGGATTGTTTGGCCTCCGGGATACGCACTTGAAGATGGCGCCATCCCCATCCTGAACACGTGTATCCGTTTTCCTCCCTCACCAACAAACCTTTGGAGGTCTTGGAAAGACTCGATTATGCAGTTGAACTCATCAGCTTGGTATGCAATCCATCTGAAGTAGAAACGGGACTTTGTTTCGGTGGCGAGCCGAAAGCTAAACGCTGACCACTGTTCGGGAGTGAGGATCATTCTACTGGTGGGTATGCCATTATACTTGGTATCCTGGGCTCTTTCATAATCAGTCTTTGTTTCCTCGACTAGGTCTCCGATTTTCTTTTTGAAAAATTGGCTGATGCTCTTACGAAGACCGGCTTTCTTTTTAGGTTCCATGGTTTGTGGATGCAAAACGCCCTTTTGTCGCTCGCCAAAAAAAACAAATTCAACTCATCTCACCTGCTCCGTATTCATCCTCACAACGTCATTCCATTATACTAGATTATGAGTAGTATTTTCTTGCCGCATCTCAAAACTGGCTGGCATGTGGACCAGGCCATCCTCTCGGAAGACGAGCGACTTGTGATTATCCGATTTGGACGTGACTACGAGAAACTGTGCATGATTATGGACAAATTCCTCTATGGTATAGCAGAGAAGGTTAGAAACTTCGCTGCCATATACCTCTGTGATATTGACGAAGTGCCAGATTTCAATGAGATGTACGAGCTCTATGACCCGTGCACGGTGATGTTTTTCTATCGTAACAAGCACATGATGTGTGACTTTGGAACCGGTAATAACAACAAGATGAATTTTCTTGTGGGAAACAAGCAAGAGTTGATAGACATCATCGAGACCATCTACCGAGGTGCTCATAAGGGTAAGGGGTTGGTGGTGAGTCCCAAAGATTACTCGTCAAAACGAGGCCCCTGATGATCCACCCTACTAGATACGATAATGTGGGCGCTACAATAATGATAACGAAAATGTACATTACTCTTGAATAGCGTTTTGAGCGTAGAAGAAGTTCACCGCCAATAGTTGTGACTTGCCTCCGTGTTTTTTGATCCAGTCTCTTACACCGGAACTTGGAACCCCGGTTCCCCAGTTCGGTCTATCAGCAGGTGCCGGAAGCGTCACCGAAGGGTCTTGTTTATAAAGAAGGAACACATATCTGTGTTTTCCGGATTTCTCAGGAGGGCCGGGACCCACATATGGAAGTAATTCGTTACCCTTTGAATAATCAATTATGGTCGATAATTGGCCATCATCGCCCTTGGATGGATTCAACAGCAAATCGACAATTATCCAGTGGGCAAATTCACTCCACTTCTTGTCGGTGTACGAAGGAGCGTCAGGATCAGTCAATATGAGGGCAAACTTATCATCTTGACTAATCTCCAATTCCTTTTCCAGATTCGATGAGTTAAGAGTGAATTGAATGATTGGTTTCTGTTGCGTCTCGTCCACCTTCAATGAATTACCTAACGCTACACTCTCCTTTCCATTATACTCAATTGTAAGCAATCCTTGAGTATCAAACTTATCAACCACTTCGGGAATGATCTTATGCTTTTGGTAGGACTCGTCCAAGGATTGGGAAATTGTAAGTAACATTCTTGCTGATTGAAAGTGAGGAAGTGGCACTAAAGGGCGTTTGAAAAATGACACCCTCTTTATACTTGCTCGAATTGGTAAAGCAAACATTTCAAAGCCAACTCGTTCCTTTGCTCAATTCTTTATAGGCAACCTGGAGATATAAAAAAGTGGGGCAATTGCCAGGAAAAAAATTTAAAGGGGTTATGTCATTGGGGTTCAAGAGCAATAGAGGTAGTTCCGGTGCGGCCGGAAAAGGAAATGTCACAGAAGAAGGGGCCGGGGGTGAAAAACTGGCCCGATGTGGCGTGGCCTGCTAAAAGTACATTCATTAGTAAAGTCCTAGATACATTGTTCTACACTGTCTACCAAATGCCGCTTCGTATGAAACCAAACGGCAAAATGGTTTACGATTTTTTTTTCCGTGGGTTTTCGTCTTTATGGTCGTCCTCTTCGTTTGCCAACGGCTAGACCAACTCCAGTGATGATGGACACAGGTACCTGGTCTCAACCTTTGATTCACGGGGTGGTTTGTCTATTAACATGATTATTGTCTCTTTAAAAACCGTTTTCATAAACTGGCAGAAAGTTTTGGAAATTGGAGTAGATTTCTCCCTCCCCATTTTGTTCCTGGGATTGCAGTCGAGCAATTTGTTGATCTTGATAAATTTGTGATTGGGACTGTGGGTCCATCATCCTTTGCTGTACAAGTTGTTGTTGTTGCAGTTGTTGGTCCATTTGAGAAATCATCTCCTGCTTTACTTGAGGCTCATGTTTATTGGAAGGTGGCATCTGCGAAGATGGTGGCATTTGATGAAGTTGGGGAGCTGGTTGACTGGAAAGAGTGGATGACCCCGAAGATGAAGGCTGACGAAACTTGGCATATGACTTTTTGGGTTTCTCTTCCTCTCGTGGAACGACATCAATAAGAAAATCAAACATATCACTTTTGGTGAGCGCCGTAGCAATATCACTTTTTTGTAAGGTTCTTCTTTTGTTTTCCTCGGCATGAATCCATGCTCTCATGGTAAGTTCGGTAATAAATACATCACATCCTTTAGCAAAAAGAATTGGTGCCTCGGCACTGATCATTCGAACATCCTCATCAGTTTTCATCACCTTCTTAATCCGAGCCAACGGTAACTGATGATTTTTGAAGTCGTGTTCATCATGTTCGATAGAATTAATGGTTTCCTGCCAATATTGCATCATCATTTCTCGGTTCTTACCCGTTAATCCTTGTCCGACATTATTGAAAGCTCCTCCAGGCTGAGCTTGTTGAGCAGCAGCCGCAGCTTCTGCCGCAGCCTGTGCAGCCAACAATTCTTCTTCGTCAACCACCGGAGGATTAACCGGTTGTGCCAAACCAGCTAAATCCTCGTCATCAAGATAGTTATTGTCATATCTCTCCATATCGACGATGGAGGTGTTCTTTGGGGAAAATGATGTTTTTTCCTGTTCGCGGTTTTGTGTTCGTGCGACACCGGAATTAGCCCAATACTCATATACCACTTGTGTGAGGGCATAGTATAGACAGAAGGAAGACAACCTGGGAGAATACAAAACTGATAACCAAGCATCGATGCTTCGACAAGCGCGTATGAGGGTCTTCACCAATGCAAACCGATTTTTGGAAGGGAATTTTTGAGAGGACTTTAGCACCTCGGGAACGTAGTTACGATACCGTGATGAAAGTGGCAACTATTAATGTCTATCAGCTGCTATGTCAGCACCGGCGGCCGTTTTGGTGCCAGAAAGATGGTCAGACTGGGGACTTTAGCGAGTCTGGAGTTTACATGCGCGTAACCACAGTCCATTTGCAGCCGCCTACAACGTGGGTATGAAGCTAAGGGCTAACAAAAAATAAAGTTGACTCTTCATCATACACTTAGTGCTATACGAAAACGAGGTTCTGTCAGATATGGGTGCGAGTGCCACAAAAATCATATAGAGATCGTACCGAACTATCAACCTGGTCTCGGCTCCTTGCCGAAAGTTCTGCGTTCGCCCTTCGTGCTGCCTTGATAAACAGCCGCTCCCGTGAGCTCACCAAAAAAAGAATGCGCGGACCGGGAATCGAACCCGGGGCCCAACGATGGCAACGTTGGATTTTACCACTAAACCATCCGCGCTAATCTTGAAAGGTTTTCGCCCCAAAAATTTCCCACTGAAACACCGGACTACTGCACTTTATTCGGCAGTTGGGGAACTTGGCGTAGCCGCTGGAGCTTAATGGGTCATACTACTTTACAAATCAAACGCTACAATATGCGACCCCTTTGGCGTGAGTCTCAGTGGTATTGACGAGCAGTTGTTCGAACACAACGTGGTTCGCTAAATGAAGTATTTTCTTCCCGTTGCTCACCATGATCTAGTGTGGGCCATAGCAAATATTAAAATTTTTACTCGTATACCTTGTCTATATACATCATACCATCCACGAGTTCAAAACCTTTAAGTAGGCAAAGTCACGACTAGGTCCTTCCATTCCCCACACGAGAAGACGCAACCGCCAAAATGTCGCCACAATAACAATGTAGCATACGGAGTAAATAAGTGCAGTCACGTAACGGTGACATTTCTTCACAACCAACACCTCCATGAGATATCCTGCAACCAAAATGGCAAAATAGAGAGCAGGCACGTAGTGATGAAGATAGGTGACGCGACCCATGATGGCAAAGGGAATATAATGAAGCACCCATCCGAAAAAGGGAAGCAAACCCTGACATAAAAGGTCATTCCATTCTTTTCCCAATACCGAGAGACTAATCACCTGTCTTTGCCAAAAGCACACTTTAGCCAAGAAGTAGAACACAAACACCACTAATGAAAAAGTTGAAAACCAGGTAATAGCTGGGTTTCCCATCATGAAGTACTTGACATCAGTACGACCCCACGAACACATTCGCAAACCAGAGTGTAGGATGGGCCATTCCCACCACTCAGAAGCAAGCTTGTCGTACTTATCTGGATCGGGCACAAGGGCATTGTTGGAAGCCATCATTCCGTAGTTGAGCAAAATGAATTCCTTCCAAAATCTTGGTTTGGGAGGAACATAGGCGCTTTCGAGTTGTGGCAACATACTGTTGGTGTGATCTTCGATGTTCCACCAGGTACTTTTGTCCTTAGCAAGGAGGGAGCTCTTACACACTACCTCTCCTTGACTATATCCCCACGATGGGAGCGAGTATCCCGTGGTGGCAAGATAGCATCCCAAACGTTTATGCCTAAGGCGAAAGTTGGTGGAAATTGGATGAACCTCATCAGAGGCTTCATTTTGAAAATCGGGCGATGGCGACTTCTCTTGAGCCTGGATTTCAATAACCCAATCATCCTTGGCATCACTTTTTTCAAGGTCAGCATAGCAAGACACTTCGTTGTATGACTTGGACACCGGTGCTGCAATACTGTGCGAGTGGAGCAAACATCCCGATGGCTTGTGCACCAACCGAAGAGTGTCGCCGTCCTTAAGCATGGTGGTGTAATCGGGATTGGAAGACATATCGCTGGCATCGTCATCAAGTAAAGAAGCAAAATGGCCCTCTTTTGACTTTTGTAGATCAAACTCAATGATAAACTCGTTATTCTCGTCCTTAAATCCATAGGTGGTGATCTGCTGTTGCTGGCTTCCCTCAGGGTATGAGTGTGGGTGAGAATGAAGAAGATTGGGGGAGAGACCCTGAGACCGAAGAGTTACCAATGACCCATACGCCACTGATCTAGGGCCAAACTGAATGGCATTTCCTTCGAGCGAGGCCTGGAGAAGCGAAGAAATTGAACCATCACCAGGTCCCGAGTGACTCAACACCGCAAAATGGACTTTGAAACAAGTGAGGTATATGATGAACGGAACGATGATGAGGGTGACAATTCGAGACACCCAGTGCATGACATAGGTACTCCACGGTAACGACGACGTGGTTGTCATTTGATAAAACTTTACAATGAGATCGTAGATAATGTACAATCCAATTAAAGCAGTGACAAACAACCCCACCCACTTAACAGAGCAGACACATCCAATAGACACTCCAGTTGCAAACAACCATACTATCCCTTTTGCAGTAAGGAGCTTATTTTCACGGTTGTAAGTGGAGACGCGAATCAAGCAGTAGTAGCTGAGGACGGTGAAAAATAAGAGCATCGAGTCCAAAAGAATGAACTTAGAGAGAACCAAGCTGATCATTTCAAACACCACACTAAGCGTTATTAAGTTCACCGTCCAATGGCTGAACCCGGCCGCGAGCGCCGTCTTGTACGCCAAAGGTGTACAGAGAATACCAAATATACAGTTGAAGCATCTCATTGCCACGAAGTTGACGTCATCATAGGTTTTGGAGCTCAGAAAGTCAAACTTGCCATCATACCCCGCCAAATACCCGCTCAAGCCCACCAATAACTTTCCCAATGGTGGATGAACATCAAAATAAAATTCGTGTTTGAGGTAATGAGACCCAAACTTTCCAAAATGAGCTTCATCCCACACAACGTGGTTGTTCTTATCAATACTATAGAGGCGGACAAATGCAGAAAGTGCCGTCAATACTAGTGGATTAAGAATGGTAAGTAATGTAGGTAATGAGAAGCGGCCAGATGTGTCATCTCTGATAGAAAGCTGCTCTGTTTGCTGAATGATTTCGTCAAGTTCAGGCGCTGTGGAATCGCACTTCACTTTCCGATGACGAAGTCCGGTGTTCGACGCGTCGTAACGTCCGCTGGAATGGGTACCTTGTTCCATTTGGCACTAGAACGGTTCGTGACGTGGCAGCGCTTGGTGTACGGATGCTTTCCTGACCGCGGAGCGATGTGACGTCGCGACTTGAGGCTGATTATTTTCTTTTTTCGCCATGAACTTCTTTTCTGTAGTGGATAGCTCGGACCGGGGATAATTATAAGCCGAACGGGCGTCTTCGGTAATTCACCTGCATATGTCATATCTTGCTGCGAACTGGGGAACACGGTATAAGAAGTGGGGAGTGTTTCCGGTCGTTTTTTATAAATAAGTACCAAGAGGATGTCCAACTCTACTTCCGACGATTACATGACCGAAAAGCGGGAAGTTATTGAGGAAAATCCTGAAACGTTTGGCGGCAGCCTTCAACTTGATGAGCATCACCAAAAGAAAGATAGGGGAGCAATTTCACGTAAGTCATCTGTCTCTAATAAATGTCAACACAGCTGTTCATTTTTTGACAAGGAGATGAAAAAGCAAAGGAAATATATCTTGTTGAGTCATGCTGAGATCTATCTTCTTATTGCAGTGCTGTGTCTTTTGATTTTTTCTCTTTACTGGGCTGCTCTGTATGCCAGAAGCTACCTGAGAGTGAAAATGTTGGTGGTAATTGAGGATGATAGTGAGATTAACGGAATCAACCCGTACTTGGGAGATTCAGTGAGGAAACTCATCGAAAGCCCCGAGGTAGAAAAGTACGGTGACTGGCATATCTATAACACCTCGGAGTTCAAGAAAATTGCTGCTAAACATAACAATGAAGACCGCCTCGAAGCTGAGCTCATTCGCAATATTCATCAGCAGAAATACTGGTACGCAATTTGGGTCAAGCCAAATGTCACTCATGATTATTACACAGCTTTGAAGAACGGTGAAAGTTTTAACACCTCAGACGCCGTTCATTGCTTTTATGAAACGGGACGCGACCCACAAGGAATGAGTCTGATTTTAAATCCTGTGTTGAAAGACATTGGTGCCAGGTGGACGTCCACCTATACTTCGAATGTCACCTATGGCGTGTTGGGAAATTTGGACACTAGTGAATTCTCTCAAGGATCCTTCAAACTTTTGTCACTGCCCTTCACCATAGCATTCGATGATCTCATTCCTTATACTGATCCTGTTATTATTGCTCCCACACAAATGGGTTTAATTTACATGATTATCGTCACATTCTTCGTCTTCAATCTTTTTGCCTCTGTCCATCAAGTTGTGTCCCAATCGAGTCTAAAGAAGCCACAATTTCTACTCTATAGAATCTCGTCGTCCATTGTGAACTTCCTTTTCATCTCGCTTATTTTTTCATTTGTGTCGTTGGCTTTCCAAATTGACTTTACCGTCGCTTTTGGAAAATCTGGTTTTCTTGTTTACTGGATGACCGCCTTCCTCACTGTGTGGGCGGTGGGTATGATGAATGAGCTAATGGCTACACTTATTATCCCCATTTATCCCCCCTTGATTGGTTTCTGGATGATTTTTTGGGTCGTTGTCAATATTGCCCCCACATTTACTCCAATGGCTCTCACAAATCGCTTCTACCGTTATGGCTATGCCTTCCCCACTCATAACTCCTATGAAATCACCAAGGTTATTTTCTTCAACACCACCAAGGCTTCCTTGGGCCGCTGCTATGCTGTACTCATCATCTGGATTGTATTGGCCACTATCGCCTTTATCCCTGCCAACATCTCATATGGAAAGAAAATGGGCATGAAGGCACAAAAAGAACAAGCCGCCGCTCGAGCGAAAACTCTTGAGGAGCCTGGAGCGAGAGAAAGCAAGCCATCAGCATAGACCCTCTTCATATACAATTCCAATATATTCTCTTCCCGTGACTCTCACTACTATGAGAAGTATAATCCGATCATATGCTCGATAAGCGACCTCTTGAATCGTCTGTCTTTTGCATCCGTTTCTAAACCCGTCTTTTGAGCCCAATCGATCTTAAGCCGCACGCGTCGCGCTGCCATTACGTAATCTTCCAAATCAAAACACTCGCCAATTGATCTCACCACCTTTTTATTCCATCCAACCCTGACACGATTGTCGCTTTCCTGATCTTTAAACGTAACAAAGTCTTCATCTATACGTAAGAGGATCATGTCGGACAAAAACGACATTCGGGGTCAGCTTTCTGACATCCAGAAAAAGTTGTTTCATGCGAATAAAGAGAATGTTAATACCCGACCTTCCGCCGCCAAGAATGACCTGACTGGCTCCAACCCACCTCCTTCTTCTATGATGCATGGAAACTCTTCCGCCCATAGTTCGCTTTCCAAAAAACCCTCCGGATTGGCCCCTAGTTTTGGTGATCGCCATGTATCCAGAAAATCTTCTCGGTCCTCTCTTGCCCCAAGCATCCCTCAACCGGCTCCCGCCCTTGGTCCCGAGCTGAAAGGTAATGACATGAACTTTGTTGTTGGGCTTAGTGAAAACTTGCTTTCTGAGTGTCGTAGATTGACAGCCGAAAATTCCAAGATCAAGCACAAACTAAAGGTCCAAACAGAGGAGATTGACAGTTACAAAGATCAAATTCGTCAATTGAACCACACCCGCAACTTCCAAATTAGCAACGAGACTGACCTCAAAGACAAGAACTGGGAATTGGAAAGCAATGTTATTGTACTAAATGAAAAGATCACATCATTAACAGCATCCAATGAGAAACTACTCAAGTTGAACAATGAGCAAATGTTAAAGCTCACCGCCACCCAGAAAGAATACGAAGAACTTGAGCTCAGATATCAATCCTCCACCAAGGAACACGAAAAGTTCATGAATTCTTTCAGCCGAGAAATTTCGGAACTCAACACTCGCATCGAGGAGTTGAATGACGAAAACGACCAGTTGCATGTCAAGTTACAGGGGAAATCTGATAATTTGATTTTGGAATCTACTCAAGTATTGGATCATGATGTCATGCATACTCCAGTTGAAGCAAATACCAATGATTCCGATGATGACTTGGATTTGGACAGTATTCTAGTTGATACCACCGTCCATGAATTACCCACCATCGATACTCGCAACCCTGATCTTGAGGTTGAGACACTTCGAGCATCATTGAACCATTCCAATAAGATCATTGCCAAATTGAGATCTGCTCTTTTAAAAGCAAGATTTGAAAACGCCAACTCTACCACTGATGACTCCAAGAACTCTATTAAATCCAAGAAGAGAGCTCCTAAGCAAAAGGAATCTTCCAAGCGGATGTCGGCATCACTTTCGCCTTCAAAACGGAACTCAAGATTTGTTGTTCTTGATGAAGATGATGATTCTGATTCAAACTCTGACTCAAATTCCAAGTTTGAGTTGGATAAAACCCCCAGGTTCAATGAAGGCAAATGGGAAGATTTCATTGGTAACAACATGGACACATTGAAAACTCCTTCCAAGCCACCCAAAATGGCCGATGACGTTTCTTCTACGCATTCACATAAAAGTGTGAATATCACTGCTATGACCGGTGATCACAGTATTCCTTACCTCATAGAATCTTCCGACAGTGATTCGGATGCCGCTTCTCCTCTTGCGAAAAATATCTTGTCTAAAGATCTACTCGAGGCCAATGTCTCACCCCAGAAGCAAGTGGAAGAGTATGCACAGGAGAATAACCTCATCTTGATTCCTTTCGAGAAGTACGAACTGCTTCAGGATAATGATGCCGCTTCCATGAGCTCTGAGAAGCTTACTTCATTTGCCAAGTCCAAGGGCTACGTCATGTTGACGCAGGAAGAACACCAGCATTTGATGGATGAGGAAGAAATGAAGAACAGGCTAAGCGCCAAGGGTCTAGTCACTATTTCCACCCAAGAACACCAGTCTCTCAAGCAACAATTGGAAAGTCCACAAGTTGAATTTCTCGCCAATCATGCTTCGAAACGCGGTTTAGAGTTGGTTGATACCCAAGACCTACAAACATTAAGATATAATGCCAACAACTACTTGAAGCCATCACTAGCATATCTCATGTCCAAGAGCAAGGAACAAGATCATGTTATTGTGAAGAAAGATTTGATGAAGCAGTACCAAGCAACCGTGGTGGACCATGAAAAGCCTTCCAAGGACTACCTCACTCAAAAGGCAAATGACCTTGGACTCATACTTACCGCTTCAAGCTTCTACGATCAGCTACTTCAGCAAGCCAACCAACCCACTTTTGACCAGTTACGCGATAAAGCTGAGAGTGTTGGAGCGGTTGTGTTGACGAACGACGAGCATCATGACCTTGTTGAGCCATCACTCGAGGCGATCGGATTGATGGCGAAAAAGTTTGGATGCCAGGTTATTGAAAATAAGCAACTCGAAATTCTTCAATCCCAAATTGAAAACCCCACCATGGATTATCTACAATCAAAGTCTAAGGCGTTAGATCATGAAATTATTTCCACCAATGACCTTGATTCATTACTCAACCCATCACTCGACCACCTTGTCGAGAAAGCTAATAACCACAATCATGTTCTTCTTCCAGAAGAGGAAGCTACAAAACTCAAGCACCTTGCCCATGAACCTCCTCTTGATCACTTGAAGGCGCATATTTCTGACCACGACCATGTCGTAATTGCTCTGGAGGAATACTCAAAGCTTGTCAGTCCAAGCCTTGCTAGGATCAAGAGTTTGGGAGAATCATATGGTCTTGTTACTTTAAAGAAAGACGAATATGCTGATCTCTTCAAGTTGGCCAATGAACCGTCAATTGATCATATAACTGACAAGGCATCAGAGAAGGACTATAAAGTCATCAGAAATGCGGAGTACTCTAACCTCTACGACTTAGCCAACAATCCAGCCTTGGAACATATTTCTCAATGTGCCCAAAAACTTGACCACTCGGTCATTTCTAATGAGAAGCTTAATTTCATGAAAAAATCCATCGAATCACCAACTCTATCATATCTCGAGGACAACGCGTCGAAGTACGACCACAAAATTATCGGAAAATCTGAATATGATGCTCTTGTTAACTTGGCCCATGAACCAAACTTAGACCACTTGCTCGGCCAGGCTCAGAAGAACCAACAGACTATGATAAGCAACGAGGTGTTTGCCAAACTCAAGGCGTTAGCCAATGAACCAGATATCAATCATATTAAACTGAAAGCGGCTGAACTCAACTTTGTTGTAATTGCTCATGATGAACACGAGAACCTTCATAAGCTCGCACATAATCCTACTCTTGAACACATCAAAGAAAAGGCAGAGTCACATGGCCACCACATAGTGGAACAGAAGACCTTAGCCTCCTTGAATGAAATGGCACATAGCCCATCTATTGAGCATATCAAGACAAAGAGCAGTGTTCACGGTTACGAAGTCATTACCTCTGAAGAACTTGCCACCCTCAAAAGACCGTCACTTGAGGCTATTTCTTCGCGTGCATCTGAATTTGACTCGGCTATTGTTAAGAATGAGGAGCTTGCTCAGCTAACCAAACTTGCACACAACCCAGAGGTCTCTCACGTTGTAAACAAGGCAAATGTTCTTGGTCTCGTTACTGTTGGAGTAACGGAACATCAAGAATTAGAAAGATTGGCCAATAACCCGGATTTGGTTCATCTCAAGCTGAAGGCATCAACTTTGGGCCAAACCATAATTTCTAATGAAGATCACAAATCATTGACTGATCTAGCACACGAGCCAAACTTGGCGCACATCAAGGAGAAAGCAGCTTCCCAGGATCATCTTGTTGTTCCAAATGATGTATATCATAGTTTGAAAAATCCTTCACTTGAATCTTTATCGTTACAAGCTAAGGCCCATGAGCGTTCCATTATCCACAATGACGATCTTGCTGAGTTGAACAGAGCACGCACTGTTGAAGAAGTGAAGGCACAACTCAAGTCGTTTAATCTTGTTGCAATTTCACCAGAAGAGTTAGCCAAGCTTCACCAGGATGCTTACGAGCCAGACGTAGCTCACATCAACGTCGTATGTGAAAAAGCCGGTTTCGTTGCATTGGCGAAGGCTGACCACAAAAAGCTAACTGAGCCGGATGCTACATACGTAACATCGAAGGCGAAAGTACTTGGACTCGTTGTGATGACAAAGGATGATTACGAGAATATCCAACAAAAAGTCAACTCACCAAGTGAATCCTACATCAAGGAAAGGGCTGCTGATTTGGGAATAGTTGCTCTAGACCAAGAGGATTACGACGAGCTCTTTCAACTTGCTCATAATCCATCGGCTGACCATGTTGTCGAGAAGTCAAAGTCTGTCGGAATCGTCCCTGTTCCACAGCATGAACACAACAAGCTTGTGGAATTGGCAAGAAATCCTCTGGCAGACCATATCAAGTCCAAGGCCCAATCTATCGGACTTGTAGCTATTAAAAAGGAGGAGCTAGATGAACTCCACAAATTGGCTCACGATCCATCGGAAGACCATTTGACGAAATTGGCCGGTAACAAAAATTTAACATTGCTACCATCAGATAATCACAAAAATCTTCGGACGCTTGCCGAGGAACCAGACTACGAGCACGTCGCGAAGCATGCCGAGCGTCTTGGGTATGTAACTACACCTAAGGCTGAACACGATGATCTCAAGAAAACTTTTGAGAACCCTTCAACAGACTTCCTCGAAAAGAAGAGTAATCAAAATGGTCTCGTGTTAATTTCTAAGGAAGATCATAGCATTTTGGAGCTGCTTGCTCACAGACCAGATGCCTCTCATGTCATCAAAACTGCAGCTGCGGTCGGACTCGTTGCAATTGCAAACGAAGCTCACGAACACCTACAAAACACTGTGAAGAGTCCCAGTCGTGAATTCATTACATCTAAGGCATCAGAGATGGGTCTTGTTACTGTCGAGAAGGATGACCATGACAAACTTGTCACTCCAGACAAAGAGACACTTGATGCGCACGCCCAGAGACTCAATCATGTTTTGGTGGAAGACTCTAAATACCAGGAAATGAGGAGTACCATTGAACAACCTAGCAAAGAATTCATTTCTGAAAAGGCCAGAAATCATGGTTTAGTGGCTGTCGATGAGACAGAATACTCGGATATCCTCATCATGGCCAACGAACCAAGCAAAGATCATATTCTAAAAAATGCAGCATCAGTTGGCTTGGTAGCATTACCCAAGCACAAGCATGATAAGTTGCAAAAGGCAATCGAAGAACCTTCCAAGGAGTATCTTAGTGAAAAAGTCAAGTTATATGACTGCGAAATAATTTCCAGTTATCAACTAGCCGAGTTGAACGAAGCGTTGAAAAATCCATCTCTTGAATACTTAAAGCGAAAGGCCGCGGATAGCAACAATGTCCTAATTGGAAAACAGGAGTACGCCGACCTCAAAAACAAGATCAAGAGTCCTTCAAGGCAATACTTAGATGAAAAGGCACTCGCCTTGGGACTAGTTCTTCTTGCTAAGTCTGATCATGACAAACTTGTGTCAACCCTGGAGAACCCCACTCTCGAACATCTTAGACTAAAGGCAGAAAGGCATAAACATACCATTGTTCCAAGTGACGAGCATGCCGAATGCATGAGGCTGTTGGAAAGTCCTTCCATGGACTATTTGAAGAGCCACGTTTCCAAAACAGACCACACGATTGTTTCCAATGGCCACTACGCTGAACTCACCAAGCTCATTGCTTCTCCTACAAGAGAACATCTTGAAGAGAAGGCAGTAAGTGCTGGATTAATCGTAATCCAACAAGAGGAGTACAAAAGTCTTTTGAACCCCTCTAAGGAAAAACTCGCCCTGTACGCTGAAGATAAGGACTGCTTGCTTATAAAGAAGGTGGAATATGACTCCCTTCGAAAGCTGATTGAAGCCCCGTCTCAAGAATACATCGAGAAACACGCTGCCCTCACTGGACATATTGTCGTGCTGGAAAAGGAATACACTTCTTTGAAAGAAACTTCTGAGACACCATCTGAGCAGTTCATTAAAAACAAAGCTAACGAGTTGGGTTTTTCAGTTATCTCTAGTACCGTCTTGACAGAGCTTGAGGCTATAAATGAGAGTCCATCCATAGACTTCCTCCAAAAGCATTCTCAGATGAGAGACCATACCTTGGTTCCAACTAAGGACCATAGTGCTATGATGGAAAAGCTCGAAAAGCCAGACGTATCTTACGTGAAGGAAAAAGCCGCCATACACAAGATGGTTGTCATACCAGAAATTGAGTACGACGCATTAATGGATCCCAGCCGTGATTCCATAATCGATACTGCTGCAAAATCTGGTCTTGTGGCTATTGATAAGAGCGAGTATGAGATAATTCTGAAGAAAGCATCTTCGCCATCCCTTTCGTTCCTTAAAGAACATGCGCATAAGAATGGCTACATTCTTTTGGCAGATTACGAGTACGACCAGCTCAAGAATCCCTCTGAGGCTGCTCTCAAGCAAAATGCGGCAACTCTTGGATTATCGGTAATTGCAAATGAAGAGCTAACCCAAGTCAAAAGCCTTGCACACCACCCTGACAAGAAACACGTTGCAGCAGTAGCTGCAGCTCTTGGATTGGTAACTTTAGGTACTGCAGAGCATGGAGAGTTGGTAAAAAAAGCCGATACCCCTGATATCGACCACGTGAAGAGTAAAGTAAAGGATCTTGATCATGTTGTTCTTTCCTCGAAAGAGCACGCTTTACTCACTGGAAAGGCCAATGAGTCCATTGAGGAACGGGCAGCAAAAGCTCGTATGGCTGTGCTTGCACTCGACGAGTATGAACAATTATTGGCCAAGGCCAATTCGCCATCCTTTGAACACTTGTCGAGGAAGGCAGAGGAAATTGAATTTGAACTAGTCAAAAGTTCAGACTTAGCCGAGGTCAAGCAATTGGCTTCAAAGTCTCTTGAAGACAGGGCCAAGGAGGCCAACAAAATTTTGGTTTCCCCATCTGACTATGATATGCTCCAAAGTCAAATAACGAACCCCACCTTGGATTACTTGAAAACCAGAGCTTCCGAGCAAGGATTCTGCTTAGTCCCCGAGGATGAATACTCGAGCCTTGTATCATACAACAAGAAGCCAATCGCAGAAATTGCAGCCAGTGCCGGAATGATTGCGCTTGGTAAAGAAGCTCACGACAAGCTCATCAATCCACCTTTGGAGCATCTCAGTGACAAGGCACAAGGTCATAATCATGTGATTGTGTCTCAAGTAGAGTATGACGATTTGACGAGACCACTCGACGTTAAGCTCAAAAGTGCTGGATTGGTTGGTATTTCGAAAGAAGAACATAAGAAGCTTGTTGAACCAAGCCTTGAAGACTTGACTACTCATGCAAGGAAGCACGAGCATGCCATTATCTCGTGTGATGAACACGAAAAGTTGCTTCGCTCTGATGCGGAGTCTCTCGAAAAGAAAGCCTCCAGAATTAATAAAAAGGTTTTGAGTGAGGAAGAGTACCATCTGTTGGCCAACCCTGCACTCGATTCGTTGAAGAAACATGCAGAAGCTCACGGTCATGTCGTCGTGACCAAGGAGATGCACGTATCACCGTCGTTAGATATCTTACAAGAAAAGGCTGCTTTGCACGACCATGTTGTCGTTGATAAGACTAACTTCCAAAGTCTCGAACAAGAAGCATCCAAGAGTGTTGGTGAGAAGGCTGCCGCTGCATCTATGGTTGCTCTCAGTATATTTGAATATGAAGAATTACAAAAGGAAGCTTCAAAGTCTGCAAAAGAGAAGGCATTGGAAGATGGTATGGTGGTGGTTGGCCAAGATCAGTATGGTGAACTTCTTCAGCCTTCATTAGAAAACCTCAGAATTCACGCAGAAAACAATGAGCATGTTCTTGTTCCAAAGGATGTGTATATGGATATCAACAAAGTTGCCAGCGAGCCACTCGAAGATAAGGCGATGAAGTCTGGCTTTGTTCTTGTCGCACAAGATGAGCATGAACAACCTCCATTGGCATACTTGAAATCGAAAGCTGAAGCACTTGATCAAGTTTTGTTACCTGCCAGTGAACATGAAAAACTCGTGAAGTCATTTGAAGAGTCTATTGAGGACAAGGCTAGTGTGCTTAACAAACGCTTGGTAACGCACGAAGAGTATCAGAAATTGACAAATCCATCAATGGAGCAGCTCAAGAGCCACGCCTCGGCTCATCATCATGAAATAGTTGAGGCTGGCAAATTTGCAGCCATGGTCACGCTTGCCAAGGAGTCATTGGACGATAGAGCAAAGAAGGAGAACAAACTTTTGATCTCGGAAGATGAATACAGCACTTTAACGTCACCCCCTATTGAGCACTTGATCGACAGGGCCCAAGCCTACGACCATAGTTTGATACCAAATAGTGAGCTCGCGACTCTAAATGCTAAGGCATCTAAGAGCTTGTCTGATCACGCCAAGGATGCCAATATGATACTCGTTGAAGCTGATGAGCATAAGAAGTTAACAAGCATCAAAAACATGACGGCTGATGATCACGCGAGAGAGGCAGGAAAGAAGCTTCTCAACCCCGAGGAGTATGACGAATTGTTAATTCGTGCCAATAAACCTTCTATTGAGAGTATCCAAAAGCGTGCTCGTGATAACGGCTTTACTGTGCTTTCCGATGAAGACTATCAATCGTTGAAGGCTTCAGCGGGAATGCTGTTGGAAGAAAAGGCCAAGGAGAATGGATGTGTTGTTTTAAGTGAAGCTGAAGCTGAAGAGCTCAAGAAGAAAGCCGAAAGCCCTAGCGAAGACCATGTCATTGAGAAGGCTGCGGGTTTAGGATTGGCAGCAATCGCTGTGGGTGAATTGATGAGGTTGAAGAACAGCGACACAGAGACGGTCGAACAAAAGGCAGACGCCGTTGGTTGTGTAGTTGTGCCTAAGGATAAATTCGCCCAATTGAGTGATTTTGAGAAGGGATACATCGACCTTCAAAGAAAGTATGACCAAATTACTCCTGAGACCATCAGTGAGATCAAGAACAAGATTGCTAACCAAGGATTCTTTATCGTTACCGCTGATGAGATAAATTCTATGACCAAGGAAAACCTCAGCAAGGTTGCGCACCAAAATGGATACTTACTAGTATCGGAAAGCTCTCCTAGTGACAACCAAGTAAAGGCTATTTCTAGCTGGCTCGACAAGCATAACAAGAGTATCAAGCACTCATCCACAGTTAGCAACTTTGAGGCATACGAAGATGCAGAGGACTCGTTTGTTTTGGACCATGATGAGCTTGAGAAGAGTGCTGCACGTGTTGGCATGGTTGTGATAGAGGGTAAGTTGTACCAAGACATGCTTTCCAAGCAAATTTCGGCGGGTGAGATTGCCATTTCCAAGGACGAATATGATTCCTTACTCAACAGATCATTGGATGAACTGGAGATCAAGCTTCAAGCCGACCGGCTTGACCTTGAAGTGATGAACAAGAAGGATCTTCTTAGGAACAAGCAATTGCTTGCCGAGAAGGATTCTTTGATCTTCACTTTGAGACAAAATGAAAAGCTCACCAAGGAGGGCCTCGAAGAAAAGAGCCGTGAGCTTGGGCTAGTGGTGGTTGAAAAAGAAGACTATGCTCGTATGAAGGAACTTGAGATGCCCAAGATTTGGACGTCGGAAGATGTTCAAGAACATGCAAAGGAAGTTGGCCTCGTTGCCATTTCCCAAGACGAGTTTTCGCAACTCAAGAAAGCAGCACTCAATTCCAAGGAAAAGATTCAAGAAGTTGCCAAGAAGCACAATATGGTTTGTGTGGGATTGTCAACGTTCGTTCCGACCACCATCAGTAAGACACCTGATCCAAACAATGTCACTCTTCTTCCTACCACATACTATAACAAGCTTCAACGAAACGACACATTGTGCATTGAAAAGGTGTCGGACGAAGTCTTCGAGAAGTATGCCGAGAAGAGGGGCTACCACAAGGACGTCACACCGGTGGTGCCATCATCACCGAGATTTGACACTCCTCCTCAGCAGAGTCCAGAATTCGGCCAGGTGAGCCGCTTTACTCCTCCTTCAACATCTTCGAATGCTAGAACTCGTCATTCGCCTGCAACCGTTTCAAGCCGCCAATTGGGTTCAATTGCACATACCAACTCGGTGAGATCAGCATATTCGGGTCATTCCAAGAATGCCAGCGTCCAAGAGTCCATCAACACGTATGGTGGATTCTCTATGATCACCAACGCCTCGTTGACGGATAAACGGATGATTCCTGCTATCGCTCAGGTTGTTATTGGTGAGTACGTGTACAAGTATTACCGTCGTTTAGGACCTTTGAGCTCTATCAGCGAGGCCCGTCACGAAAGATACTTCTGGGTTCACCCTTACTCTCTCACTCTTTACTGGAGCACCTCCAGTCCCGCGTTGAAGAACCCGACCGACTCCAAGACAAAAGCGGCTGCCATTGTCAGCGTTGAGAGTGTCGATGACAACAACCCACTCCCTACTGGTCTCTACCATAAGAGTATTATTGTGCACTCTCAATCTAGAAGTGTCAAGATTACCTGTCCTACTAGACAACGTCACAACATTTGGTACAATGCCCTCAGATATCTTGTGAATCGGAACATGGACGATCTCAGTTTCGATACTGAACCTGACGATCAAGATGATAAGACAGATTTGTTTGATGCCAGCGAGCGCCATGCATACCCCAGACCCCGCGTAGTGTCTGGAACTTCTCTCCGGAGTCCGTCTTCTACAATCGGACGGTGGAGTTCTATGAGACGAAGCTAGTTAGTTTACATATAGTTATCATTATTCAATGTAAGAAAGTTTTCAGACTCTTCAGTGCTACAGTTGGCAAATGAGTGGTTTATTGGGTATAGCTTATCAACACGTATTAAGATGTTATTCGTTCACCGTTTGGTGCTGTACAAAACGCTTACTTGGCGGCCAACAATGAGGTGAACTCTTGGATGTCAATCTCTCCATCATTATTAGTGTCGGCTTCCTTAATCATTTGATCCACATCGGCATCAGAGAGCTTCTCACCAATAGACGTCAAAACATGTCTTAACTCGGCTGCACTAATCTTTCCATCACCATTTCTGTCAAAAACCTTGAATGCTTCGGCAATTTCTGCTTCACTGTCAGTATCCTTCATCTTTCTAGCCATCATGGTCAAGAATTCAGGGAAATCAATTGATCCATCGCTGTTGGTGTCAACCTCGTTAATCATATCAGTCAATTCACTTTCTGAAGGGTTTTGACCCAACGATCTCATGACAGTACCCAATTCTTTGGTGGTGATTTTTCCATCACTATCTTTATCAAAAAGAGAGAATGCCTCTTTAAATTCTGCAATTTGCTGTTCCGATAATTTTTCAGCCTGTATGTTAGTAATGCACATCCTTTAAAAACCCCTGTTCGGCGTATTTATTGATTGATATGATGGGGCCCCTCCACCATGAAAACATACCATGTTGTTTATATGCCACGAATGACTGATTCAAATATAAATAGTACGGAAAAAAAAAACAAAGTAGGCGTGCGCTGGCAAAGAGTGACCGAGTGAAACACATGGCAACCATAAGGACCTGAAGGGTGCGAAAGGGCACCGCAGACTCGGACCCATGGTTTTCACTTCTGCCTCACATAGCACCAACGGCGCGGCCCCGATGGGCCCAGATTCGCGTCGTAATGAGCCATTCTAAATTTGGTCTGGAACCAAACTAAACTTCATCGACGCCACCGCTTTTCATTTTGTGAAGCTATATAAAAAGCCGAAATTCGTTATTTTCTGCCTGTAGCTGGTCGAAAGATAGTAGTCCAGCTGTGACTCCTATTGCCTGATGGATAAATATCCTGACTTTTTGAGGTCACTTGACAACAGTCAGCTTATTGACCACATCAACACCATAGGCACATCTACTCCAAAGCAAGCTTCGTTTCGAAATGTGTCGATAAAGTCAACTTCATTCCGCTCAATATCATCAGATCCTTTTGACGATGGGCTAAGCGATGTCTTGATTGATATTGCTAATAACCATGAGCAGCAGAGACAGGCTGACAACCTGAAACATGATCGACAAAGAATAGAACAGGACCAAAATGCACCTAAAGATACTGCAGCTGAGCCTAGTACCCAAGAGGACCCTCCGGATCAGCCTGTGGGAACACAAGGCGATGGAAGTCAGGATGATGAATCATATGGAAATGTAGGGCCTCAACATGGATTTGGTGATTATGGCGTTTACTTAGCCAATAAGCTAACTAAACAGCAGCAATCAGACCAAGCTTATGTAAAATGGGATAGGAAGATGAGAGCAAGGAATAACCAGGATGCACCGAGTCCTATATTTCAAGGCTGTATGGTATTTGTGAATGGTCATACCAACCCATCACTAAGTGAAATACATCGCATAGTTGTTCTTCATGGAGGTAAGTTTCTTAGCTATCTCTCAAACAAAAGTGCTGCTACACACATCATATGTGATCGACTTACTCCCCGAAAGAGAATTGAATACAAAAATTTCAGGGTTGTGAGAGCTCAGTGGATTACTGATTGCATTGAACGTAATTGCCTTTTAAACTGGCAAGACTATCGTTTAATAGAAGATGTTGCGTATGGTCAGGGTAAACTAGGGTTTTCCACAATTCCTGACAGGGTCACGAACAAGGCACCTCTTGATGGCTTGCCTACTATTCGGGCTGAGCTTGGTATTGATCCTCCTGAAAGTGTGGAAAACAATTATCCCGAGGACACGCAAGGTTATGCTTCAGAAGTTGATGAAGATGCAAGCTTACTCACCCAGGATTTGGAAGAAGAAGAAAAGAACCAAAGTCAGTCTCGGATCGAATTCTTTGAAAACAAATCAAGAGACACTTCTGGTAAAGGTGCCATTCTTGATGCCAGACATCCCGACTTTCTTAAACATTTTTTTGCCAATTCTCGACTTCATCATTTGAGTACATGGAAGAGTGACCTTCGTCTCAAATTCTTAAGGCAAATCGTATCCAAAGAACGAGAGCAACCATCCATGAAGGAAGACAAAGGTTCAAAAATAATCATTCATGTAGACTTTGACTGTTTTTTTGCCACCGCATCATGTCAAAACTACCCTAATCTCAACATCAAAACAGATCCAGTTGCAGTGACTCATGGTGGAAGAAGCTCGGACATTTCCAGCTGTAATTATGTGGCAAGAAAGGCGGGGGTTTCAAACGGAATGTGGTGGGCCAGAGCCAAGAAGCTTTGCCCGGAGTTAATTCCCCTTGATTATGACTTTACAGCGTACGAGAAGCACTCAAGTGCCTTTTACAACTATTTGATCTCATCAAATTACTTTGATTCCATATTCCCTGTTTCAATTGACGAAGCTCTTCTTGACGCCACATCCTATGTCGGGAGGTCCAGTTTCTCAACGCACGAAGCGGTTACATCTCTTTGCAAGGAGATAAAAGATGAGGTAAACAGACTTACTGGGTGTACTTTGAGCTTGGGTGTGTCAAGTAATGTTCTCTTGGCCAAGTTGGCTATCAAGAAGGCCAAACCTGACGGCGTGTTTTTTCTCCAAGACAACATTGACACATTTCTCAGGGAAATTCCCGTGAAACGTCTTCCTGGGATCGGTAATAGTATCAAAGAAAGACTTAAGAATGAGATCTTTCATTTGTCCCAACGCGAGCCCTTAATCCGACATCTACGTGAGTTCTCTGAGCAACGACTCATCAACATCTTTGGTGAGAAAACTGGAAGGAAACTATATGGATATTCCAGAGGTATAGATCATACTTCCATCGCGCTTGACCTCAATAACAGCGAGGCTGTGTTGGGTCGGAAGTCGGTGTCCGTAGATGTGAACTTTGGGATTCGCTTTGATACTGTTATGCAACTTGAGACATTCCTTGTGGAGTTATCAAAGGAGTTGTATTCACGATTGGTAAATTTAGGAGTATGCGGGTCGGGGATTGCACTTCGGTTGGCTAAAAGGGCCCCGAATGCCCCTTATGACACACCTAAGTTTCTAGGAATGGGTGAATGTAACTTTATTACCAGGTCTTCACGACTCGGTGGTGCTACCAATGATTGGGGAATCATTGGTTCTGAATTGAAAGCACTATATCGTATGTCTGATACTCCCGTGAAGGAGCTTCGAGGCATAGCTGTGACGATGACCCGACTAGAAGAAGTGAGCAAGATCAAAAAACGTCAGACCATGTTACCCTTCAATGCCATCACTAAAACACCCACGATTGAACGACCCGAACCACAATACGTCAATACTATCCACACTGATCTCAACCATGAAAATATTGACTGGGCTGTATTTAACGAGCTTCCCGACGACATTCAGACAGAGCTTAAACGTGAGCTTCTCCGGCGAGGGGCACAATCACCTCATACAGCCACTCCCAGCAGGAAGAAGATCTCACCACTGAAAGGATCCTCCCGAAAGCGAAGACTTCAGAGATCGGTACTGCCAACCCGAAAACATCTAGCGCTTCCGTCAGATCTTTCAACTTCATACGATGAATCGATCATAAACGAGCTTCCGTCCAGTATTCGACACGAGGTGCTCAAGGACTTGGAGTATAAAAAGAAAGTCAAGAAAATGGACACTCGAACAATGCGAGATAAGTTACAGATGACCACACACAAGCAACCCAGTGCGCCTGTGACTGAACTGTGGGTAGAGAAACAAGTGCAATTAATCAAGCCACCTTTATTTCTCAAACAAGAAACGTCCTATCATTCCATGGTAAGTTTGATTGCGGGGTGGATTTCTCAGTCTTTTGATCAAGATGGTCCTCACCATGATGACGTTGACCTTTTTGCCGCCTATCTTAAAGAAGTTCTTGCTCAAAGCCGCCTAGGTCGGTGCATGAACCTCTTGAGGTTCATAAAAGCAGAAGTTGAGTATCGGCGAAGAGCATTATTGATAAAGCCAAACACGAAGTCGCAAGCTGCCTTGAAAGATTGGATATGGTGTTTCGAACACAAGCTACAGCCCGTGGTTGAGTCGTACTGTAAAGAAAACGAAGTTGATGTTAATTTTAATGAGATATGAATCAAATAAATGGCTGCAAAAATAATGAGTTCACCTTATCGACAAGTAGCTCGAACCATCATCTGGAAACGAGATGTGTTTGAAGTGGGCTATCTATAATTGTCTTTAATATCATACACTTTCAACTGCTCAGAGCAGAAACATGACTTCTCAGTTTTGCTAATTATGTACCAGAGTCGCGAAAATTCGAACATCTGTCAAAACATGTCACATGTATGGATTGTTGATGATTCTCTTCTAACTCGTGTATGTGATCTTTTACCCTCAAATGAAGGTAGACAAGGTATTGTCATGGGACTATTGAAGGCGTATAAATTAAACAAAAATCTTTTGCATATCACAAATGTTTCCAGGAAAGATCTTGAAATGTTTCATAGCCAAGAGTATATCAACGCGCTACTTCGAGACAGACCAAACGTGGACAAGATATGCATGGATTACGACAAGCTCGTCCTTGCAGTCGAGGGTGTCATTGATGATCCCTCTATACTTGGAGAGGAAGACAATTTCGACCTACTGTATGACTGTCCTGTGTTTCCGTTCATGAAGGAGTACTGTATTTTACTCGCATCGTCCAGCATTAGCGCTGCCGATCATTTACTAAGGCATAGACAAGGAACTGTGCTCAATTGGTATGGTGGCCGCCACCATGGATTGAAGGCGAGGGCATCTGGATTTTGCTACGTCAATGACATTGTGCTTGCGATTAGTATACTACGAAGAAAGCTTCGGAGGGTTTTTTACCTTGACATAGACTTACACCACGGAGATGGCGTGGAAAAAGCTTACGAGTTCTCACAGAATGTATCGACATGTTCAATACACTACCGTGACGTGGGATTCTTCCCCGGATCTGGAGACTTAGCGTCTTCAAGCAAAAATAAGATTAATATTCCTACTAGAAAAGGGCTCAGTGACCTCTCGATGATGAAAATCATAGACAAAATCGTGATTCCACTTGTCGAAAGCTTCGACCCTCACGCCCTTGTAATGCAAATGGGATGCGATGGTTTGGCCACCGATGGTAAGGAATGGAACCTTACCATTCGTGGCTACGGCCAAATTTACGAGAGAATCAGGAACAGTACAAAAGTACCGATGCTCGTCGTGGGAGGAGGAGGATACAACCATACTGAGACAGCGAAGTGTTGGACATACATAAGTGCTAAAGCATTCGGAGTCAAGCCAAAATGGGATATGATACCCGAGCATCCTTATTTGGATGAGTACGAGCAGGATGGGTATAGGTTCTGGACCGCCAATAACAATACTGAAAAACCCAGAAAGGATGAGAATGATGATGATTATATAAAATCACTCGTTGAACACATCAAGAAAATCTCCTAAAACCTACCTCATGTCATAGTGGAAGTAAGGCCCAAGCTTTTCATTCCAGTTTTCGTCCCATCTTCTGTTACTTTCTGCTAGAGCCCCCATCTTTAGGCGTTGGAGAAGTTCTTTGTCGGAAAATGCATCCACAAGGAGCCTGTGAACTTCGTCAGAAGGGCTTATGCCTTTCTCTTTCGTTATGAGTCCATTGACCCCATCTTGCACAAGTTCCTTTATAGCCGGGAAATTTAATGAAATCACCGGCACTCCTACTCCAAAGAAATCGACTATCTTCATAGGAAGATCAATTCCACTCGAAGAAGTGTGTAAAGAGACTCCCATATCAGCTAAGGATAGGATTTTGGGGTAATCCTCTGCAGTTAACCAAACGTTTTTGACCACAACACGAGAAGAAAACTTGAGATCAACTATCCTACGAAGAAAGTCGTTTTTGAGAGGGCCCTTACCAGTAACGAGCACTAAAAGTGGAGTGTGGTCTTCACTGTCATATTGTTTTAGGGCATCCAAAAGGACGTTGAAGTCCTCATCTGGTGTAAAAGAAGTAGAACTAACAAGAATATTGTAGTCATTAATATTGGGAATGTCTTTAAAAAGGCCATGGGAGAGTAGGAGATCCTGCTTCTTGGTTTTATCCGCCAAGGGTCGGAACTGTGCCGCAGGCCGATCATGGAGGGTAACAATGCGGGACTTTGGAATGCCAAATTCACGAGTGAGGAACTTCTTCATCTGTTTGGTGACGGTGATGTTGAGATCAGCGTATCTGCCGAGGTATTTCTCGTATGCCTTTAAGAGCCTCACCAAAGGATGGCCTTCATTCTGGAATTTCAAGTTTAGAATGCTGTAATTGAGATTATGCCAGTCAATGATAATGTTCGTATTCATGCTGAAAAGCTTTACAAACACAATGGCGAGGAATAAGATGGGAATTGACGGAGGATTTTGCATCATTATATAGTCGCTACCTCTGAAGTCAAAGAAGTATTTGAGCAATTGGAAACACTGGAAAACAATCTTCAAAGGGGCGAATACAACAAAAGGGAGACCCCAAGTGTTTTTCACGGGTTCGATGGGGAAGATCTCGATGTTGATATCGTCAATAACATCGACTGGAGGTTCACTTTCAAGGTACCCCACCAAATTCACATAGTAATCAGCCTTTGAAAACGAACTGGCATGATAATCCATCCGAGGCGAGTGGCCCAAATCTCCAAGCACAAATATACTAATGGTCTTTCGTTTGCCGGTGTAAGTACCTTTGGTAAAGATGAAGGGGAATAAGATATATGCTAGAAATGGGAGACTTAAGTATAGTGCAATGAGCCACCAGAGCCATGGACCACTATATTGCCAAACGTGATCAAACCCTTTATACTTGATCCACTCCATGCTAATAATAAAAAGGTGAAAGATGCCAACAGATTACAATTGCAACGTGACAAAAAAAAATAACGACAACTGCAGGACTCGAACCTGCGCGGGCATAGCCCAAAAGATTTCAAGTCTTTCTCCTTAACCGCTCGGACAAGTTGCCTTGATACGCAAATTTTCAAAACATTATCATGGAACCAAGTTGAAGAAGGCAACAGCAGGGATCAGCTCCAAGGAGGGAGTTGAATGTCTCGAAAGTCGTATACAGAGAATACAACAATGCAAGAGTGGGTCAAGTTAAAAGACGCTTGGCGTTCATGGGAGTTGAAGTGCGATATGATATCGAAGCTCTACGGGTAAAAGTTTAGAGAGCCATTTTACACCACAGCCTCGCCAACTCAAAAAGGAAAATTAGGCCCCGAGGAAAAACTTTTGGTAGAACTATAAGATGTAGTTGGCCATTAAAGAGCCTTATTTTACAGACAGTGGGGTGGGTTCAAACATTCAAGAGACATGCGCACAATTTTTCTCATTAAATCATCACCATGTTTCTCAGTACCTTCAAGCCAACCCAGCTAGGTATCGTCAGACAATCCCTTGTTCGATTCAACTCGGGGTCTGTGAAGTCCAAGATCAAAAAGGGTCAAACGGCCGACATTTCACGAGTACCCATCAAGAATATTGGTGTAATCGCTGACTTCTACGTTCCGCCCAGATTACTTGGGGGTCCAATAAAGTTATGGCCTCGTCTTTTGCTCAGAAGATTGGGACTATTTGCCGTCAATACTTACAGTATCGTTCGTTATAAGCGAGAAACAGGACTTAAGTTACGATTCGATGACTGGAAGGAACTGGCCATTGAAAAGTTTGTGCAAACTAACAAAATCTTTGCTGCTGCGTGCAATAAGGCAGTATCAGATCGAGAAAGTTATCTTAAGAGTCAATTGGATGATGTTTCGGGAACTGCGGTGACGAAAAAATTGATTCAGAGAGCATTATCATTCCCAGTGGGAGGAAAGATCCAATGGGAACTTGTGTCAATTGAATCCAACCCCAAGGTGATATCTTTTACCACTTTACCAGATTCAAATGACATCGCTACATACGTGCAATTGGTTATCCAAGTATCCACAAAACAGAAGGTGAGTGTTTCTGCAGCAAAGAATCAGACGGTAAACGAAAGAACTGTGACCGACAATTTGGTATACACTCTTAATCCGTTCACTGATGAAATCACATTGGTGGGAACTCTCTTTGAGTCAGATTACCAACGTGGAATTCAACCAGAGCTCAACTTCAATAATGCCCAGGTGATGGTCGCATTTCAAAACCAATGTGGAGATATTTTCAGGTCGCCTCCAGCACTTGAAGAAAAGAAGTAACTTTCAAAGACTTGTAAATAGTTGTATATACCCTATACATAAAACAGCTTTCGAAACCATAAACCAAACGTGTATCATGAAATGTTTTTGTTTATTCGACATGCCCGCATGTCAATGTTATCATTCCATTAAGAAAACATCTTCAACTGATTTGTCTTTGGACTTTATACTGGGACGCACGAGAAGAGTTCCTGACTGGGACCTCGAATCCCTTCTTCGAAGCTCTTGAGGAGTGAGAATCAAATCGCCAAGAGACCCTGGAACATAGTCTTCGTAAAAGGCGTCACCGTCATCATCATCGTCGTCATCCACAATGGCTGAATCATTGGGAGTGGAAAAGTTTGTAGGTGAATGAGACACCGGGAACCGGGACGAAAATGCAAGAGTATAAGAAGGAGGAGATTGGAATTGTTTGAAAGATGTTGATGTGTTGACATATCCGGGAGATGACAGTGGTCGATAGTCAGTGGCTGATTGGTATGAAAACGCAGAGTTTTGAATGGGAACACTGTCATGGCTGGTAGAAATATTATCATGATTGGAGAATACTGAGTTGATACTAGACAGAAAGATACCACTAATATCAGCAGGATTCGAAGAGCCAGTATTTTGAGAGGGAGAAACCATGGATTGGCTCTGATTAGAGAATCCAATAAAGTTGGCAACCCCGTTATAGCTCAAGGAATTAGCTCTTATGTCAATGGGTTGAGATTCTAAAGAGGTTGATGATTGTCCCGAGAAGCTAGATATTGGATTCAGATAATTCTGGTTGGCCAGATTATGATTGTTATTATGAGAATTGTTTGAATTTGCAACGGTATTTGGACTGGAGTTCGAGTTATTGGAGTTTGAGTTTGAGTTCGAGTTGGAGTTGTTGCCATTGTAGTGGGAATGACTAGATCGGCGGTAGTTCTTGGAGTTAACTCTAGTTCCGTCTGGTAAGAAATGAGCCAAGGCACACTTAAGTCCAAACTTGCAATTACCCTTCTGGAAGTATTTGCAAGGGAGCTTATCAGCAGCAAGTGTTCCTTCAAAGTTATGACTAAATGGACATGAGTTTCCGGCTTGACAAATACCTTGCTTGAAGAACTTGCAAGGAACATGACTTAGGTTCTTATTGTTATTACTGGTGGATACAGTACCCGGAGGCCCTGTATTGGGAGGTAGATCATTAGCCATTGTGAGGGTTCAGAGGGTAAGAAAACCAAAAAAGAGTTTGAGAGTAGTAGGGAGATAAATAAAAGGGAGAAACAAGAAAATAAAGACGGTATGAGTAAAAATAATCAGTAATGGAACGTGAGATAGGATACTTCGAATCCAAGTGTGGATATAATGAAGAACAACAGAAAAAGAAATCCCTACTGTGGTTGCTATTATGTGCGCTTATCGGATTTTTCCCTTATTGGTGATAATAGATAAGACGGCTAAATTTCATCCGCACCCCTCCACCCGAGGAAGTTTGATTTCTACAACCTAAAACGTCAAATCATCTTATCGAGGGGACATTGATCATGGCAACCAGATCGCGAATTTAATAAGAATGTCATTGACGTTCACCAAGGGGTGAATAAGCTGGTTACTAGTTGTCATGCGATAACTGAAGTATGTAAATGGACAGCGAGAATTATTCGTATACTAAATAGCGTTGCGTTGGGGAGACGCGGGACCAAGCCTGAGGAGTTAAGTCACAAGACAATGGGCTGCTAACCTAATTCCACCTTCAATATTCGACGATGAACTAACCAAGCCGTTTAGTAACCGAATATACCCGGAAAGACAATACGGCTACCTACCACAGCATCAAGGGTTTGAAAGGACCAAAAATGTAGAGATAAGAACTATGAGTCATGTAAATGCGGGTAAGAGATAGCGAAAGGGTCCTCGATATACTCAATTGGGTAAAGAACTTCAGCAGTGAAAGAGCCATGGAAAATAATAAAAAGATGCATGTATGTCCAGCCAAGGTGCCAACGGCCTATTCCTGGGGAAATAATACGATATCGAATGGCAAGTATGCTGTCACGGGTCCAAATGCACCCTAGGTCTCTCGTTTCAAGTGTTGGAGAGACGACGATAAACCGCCCGGGAAGTAGAACTCATTTGGCAATCCAAAGCACCTAATTAAGCTACACGGTCATCAACGCGAGACCGGGTTGACAAGCAAGTTGTTCGGTAGTCCGCAAGGCGACACGCCACATTCGAGAAGTTGACAGGTGCAACATAAGGCAAGTAATAGACAATAGGGAATTACCGAGATATGCTTTACTTGCTTTCATGCCAATGTCTAATCCCAACTGTCGCAAATTTGCAGTCTACACCGAAATCATCAACATAATGTAAATTCTCTATCTACGATCAGTAGAACCAATACCTCTCTTACCAGAGAAAAGATGCTTAGGTAATGCAGCGGTGGCGTGACGATCTCCCTCACCTTGTCTTGCTTGTCTGTTTCTTTCTCTTCTTTGAACCTTCAATAATCTATCAGCTTGGTCTCTTCTAGCAGCGTCATTAACACCATCAGTAAGACGATCCTTTTGACTTCTTGGTGCAGCCTTCTTTTGAATCTTTTTAGATTGGAAGCCTTGATTACGCTTGAGAATATCAACACCTGACAACTCCTTGTCACCGCTAACGGAAATCTTCTTTCCAAGACGGTTTCTCAAACTATCAGTTTCATAACCAATGTTATACATATGCTCTTCCATGTCACCAAACCGCTTCTTGACTTGATCACGAGGCATAATGGCTCTATGCTTGAGGGTCTTTCTTATTCTTCCTTCTTCAATCATCATCTTCTGCTTGTTTCTGATCCAGCGGGCCTTTTGCTTAACCTCGGATGTTTCTTCATCTTCAATTTCACTATCAGAATCATAGAATCCTTCAGCTTCCAATCTTTCTTCTTCCTCTTCGAGAGCCTGTAATTTGGCAGCAATATCAGCATCAAGGAAATCGTAAACATTCTTACCGTCGAGAACCTCGGGCATAACGTCGTTCTTCCAGTCGTCATCATCCAAGAGATACTTGTCCTTGAGGTTGATGTTGAAAACACCGGCACCCCCATTCTCAGCTTCAATGTCTCTGGCCAACTTTCTTCTGTTGGGATCTTCGGCATCGTACTTCTTGAGAGCCTTGACTTCTTCAGGAATGAAAGCGCTTCTATCAACATCATCTCTAGATTGAGGACGAGCAACGTGGATCTTGTTCAACACATTGTTGACTCTAGCAGTTCCCTTTAATTTTTGTTCAATACGAGCGGTTAACAATTTCTCACAAGCCTGGTTTCTAACTTGCATGACATTGTCTTCTTCGTGGCAGGAAGCATGCATGATTTCAACACCAGGTAAAGAAGTCAAAGTCTTTATACGCTCTTGGTTTTCGGGTGACAAATCTTCAACCCCAACGATATCAGACTTGTTCATTACTACCATCACCGACTTATTGGCAAATAATGGTTTGATGGAATGGAATAATTTGACTTGAGCTTCAATGGAGAATCCACACTGTTCACTAAGATCCATGAAGTAAAGGATGCATGATCTCAAGTGAGCAATGGCATAGATACTCTGCATTTCAATGTTGTTCATCTCTTCAGTAGGACGATCAAGAATACCAGGAGTATCAATAGCCTGAAATCTTAAGTATTTATAGTCGAAATGACCCACATATAATGATTTGGTGGTGAAAGCATATGGTTGAACTTCAACATCAGCCTTGGTAATACACTTGAGGAAAGACGACTTACCAACGTTAGGGTAACCACAGATAACAAGAGTTCTAGTATTAGGATCAATACTTGGAAGACGTCCCAAATGCTGTCTGACCTGATCCAAATACAACAAAGGATCCTTTAACTTCTTGGTGATGGTAGCCATACGACCAAGAGCAGCTCTCTTAAGTTGTTTACACTGATATAACGATTGACCAAACTTCAATAACCGAACGTAATCACGAGCAACTTGTTCAATCAAAGTTTTAGCTCTGCTGACAGCAGCCAACGAGACCTTGTAATGATTCTTTTCATATAAGGTGTCCATCAAATCACGATGAAAAGGGTGGACATCGTTGATGTTGGGGAATCCACTGATGATATCACTGTATTTTTCAGCAAATCCATCAGCGGTAAAACGAACCTTTCTCATGTAGAATGCCCGAATACGAGTGATTTTGAACCCAGGACGGATCACAGTAGGGGTCTTTCTCTGAGTACGGTTCAAAACGATGTCCAACATGTCGTTGGACGTGGGAACCGTAGGAATATCTTTCCAAGATAATTGCATGGTTGATTGAAAAGAAAGGATGAGATGAGGTTAAGGAGAAAAAAAAATTACTTTTTCGCACCCGTACATGCAATGAGATGGGCGTGTGTGGACAAGACCCAAGTGCAGATATGAGAGAAGCGAAAGATGAAAGAGACGGGGCCGAGAATACAAGGCATGGCGAATCGGGGGAAAGAGGGGACTAATGGGAGTTGAGAGGATAGGGACGGCATGTATGAATCTCGAGTAGTGAAGTAATGGTTTTGGGGCTTTTCCGCTATGTTTGAAAATATGTATTGATCACTCGTTGTAATGGTAGACTAAATAGTTTGGCAAACCAAAGATCTCGTAGCCCAATCTCTTGGCCATCTTGGCGAAACCTTCGGTTTCGATTAAATGATAGAATGGAAAAGACGGAAACATGGCACCATCTCTGTGAACGTCAGCCTTTACAAGAAGGGCTCCACCTCCAACGCCATCTAGGGCCATTTCCGAATGGGAGTCACCATTGGCGTCATAAAAATGGGCCATCAATGGTCGATAGGTGGCCATTTCAGCATATCCCTCCACCACGATTTCGTCATCCTTCAATTCAGAAGCAATCTTTAATCCTTCCTCCGACTCAACCCAGTTATTAAAATCGTAAGGACGAATCGAATCTTGCTTTGTTTTATCGTCAACGTATCTTTGATAAACATTGGCAGAGAGCACCGGTTTATTGTGAGAGATCATATCTTGAAGGATTGAGGGGGGGGTCTCCACAATATCTGCATCAAGCCAGAAGACCCATGATGTGGTAGGAGATATGGTGGTAAACACAAGTGAATTCCTTGCCAATGACATCATTCCCCGTCTTTCCTTTTGAACACTGAGAGCGTGTCGGTCCTTTTCTTTTTGAGACTGAAGTGAGTTGGAGTCTTGTCTTAAGATGGTAACCTTTTTAAATTTATTGTTTCCACCCTGCGTCTTCTTCACAGCTGATTCAAGTTTCTTGAGGGCTGAATCGCCTTCAGAAGTACGAGGAAGAATGAATCCAAGCGAAATCAAACTATGGTCATAGTTAATTTTGTTGAGGTTCTCCCAGTAATCAGGGAGAAACTTAGACATGGGAGATAAAATCAAGATCTCTTCTCTGTTGGCCAACGCGTCGGGACTGGTGGTTAGCTTGTTTAAATCATAATGACTGATGTGGTTCTTGGGCAAATTCTTTAAAATAACACTGTCTCTATTTTTACCAAACCACGATGTCTTTTTTTTGTAACTGTAATTATTTTTCTTGCCACTAGCCTTCGAATGTCTGGGACCAGAAAACAAAAAGAGATACACAACAAGCACGAGGCACGCCGGTGCTAGCAACACCAATGGCTTCCTTCGTATTTGCCGGACAATTTGATTCTTGCTATACATGGTGAGTTGTCAGGAATTTGTTTGTTCGCGGATTTGAACCCGTACACCGATACGCGACCACGTTCTCATCGCGTGCCACGAAAATGACAACTCTGTGGTCCGCCACAACAGTTCAGAAAGTTTGACATTGATTACCTAAAGAAATATAGGGGATATATAACTTACTTGAAGACCTTACCGTCGGCGATTTCTCTCTTCTCACCATTGACAATAACAGGTTCGTCCCAAGCGAGCATGTTGTTAACGAACTTCTTAGTTTCTTCGCTGGATGGGTCAAGCTTCTCGAAGGAGTAAGATTCCCAGTCTGGAGCAACGTCAAAAGCTGGCTCGTAATCTTGACCTCTAACCAAGAAAGTACCAGTGATACCGTTGTTGTTGTTTTCACCGTAAACAACCAAAGTACCGAACATGTACTTGGTGGATCCTGACAATCTGTTGAAGAAACCACCAACCAAGTTGTTAGACATAAAGGTAAGAGTAAGTTCATCATTGTACTTGTAGTCAACCTTCCACAAAGACCAGTCTTCAGCATCCCACATGTTGTTCCAGAACCATGGAATGGCAGTTTCTCTGGTTTCTTCGTTAGAGTAAACTCTCTTCCACTCATCCAAAGGAGTTTTTGGCTTACCCAAAAGTTCCAATGGGTGCTTTGGCTTCTTGACTTCTTCAGCAGCAGGGGCGTCAACAGGCTTGGCTTCCTTCTTGGCTTCCTTCTTGACTTCCTTCTTTGTAGCAGCTTGCTTCTTCTCCTTCTTTGGAGGAGAGAGATCAGCGTCTTCCGTTCTCAAGTGCAAGTCACCAACTGCCTTCAAGATTGGGTGCTCCTTCAAGGTCTTGTACCATCTAGTGAAGTTAGGGAACTTCGAGAAGAAAACAGGACCAAAAATGTTGTCGAAACCTCTGTAAGCAAGAGTCAGACAAGCAAGGTCAGCAAGAGTAATTCTCTCACCAACCAAGTAGGTGTAGTTAGCCAATCTAGCCTCGAAAACAGAGACAATGCTTTCAATGCCAGCGTAACCTTCATCAATAGCCTTTTTGTTGTAAGGAACGGCTCCAAGCAAGGGTTTGAAAACAGTAGCAATTCTTGGAAGCAATTCAGAGTTAGCAAGAGAAAACCACATGATGATCTCAGCGTATTCCTTAGAGTTCTTACCAAGAAGCTTCTTGTCACCAGAAAGATCAATCACTAAGAGTTAGTATTTTGTAAGTTTTTCAAGGAAAGGGTGATTTTTTCATCAGAATAGAAATTCTCGACATAATGTGTTAAGACAGGGATAACTGTATAATATAAAAAAATTCTCATCATGCAAAAAGTCACCGAGGCCCAATTGATCAATGGTACATACAGTAAATAGCAATGGCCATGATTTCAGTCAACTTGAATCCCTTGGGACCAAGAAAGGCAGGAATCTTCTTCAAGGGGAAGTTCTTGACGTAATCGGCGTCATCGACACCAGCAATCTTGACATCAAGGTTGAAGTGCTTAACGAGAGCCTTTGGAAGCTTACCACGAGCAAGGTCGCTAACAAAAAGAGTACCAGACATAATGAAACGAAAAGGTCGATAGTAGGGAGGAGGGAAGAAAATTTTTTCTGACAATGGACAGTCCGCACTGAGACTCGACATCAACCCTCAGATCACGTGCGACACCGTAAGTAGACTCACCCACCACAAAGCCACCGATGCCAGCTTATACGGACATTGGACGAGAGCGCACCATGAGGGAAGTATAACTGACATTCGAATATGTCTAGGAGTTACAGGGAATTGTGTTCATTCAGCAAAGCCACAAACTTCATTAGACGTAATAAATGCTACACGCTTAAAGGAAAGATAGCGTTAAGAGGAGCACGTGACAACCCCGTTGAAGAAAAGATGGCAGTGGAAGGAGCACCTGACTCGCACGTGCTGAGTGTGGACCAGAGTTAGGTGAGTTACCATGGCGGTCATGGGCGGTCGTCTTGGCACTAGACCCAATGGATGTCACAAAGTGGCACGACCTTTTTTTAAGTATGGGGCGTTTGTTGGCGTCAAGGAACATATACGTTACGTAATATAAGAGAAGGAAGGGACAAGAGGAAAAAAAAAAAACAATTGCCCTATTTTTCATTCGTAGAACCCGAAAAAAAAGGCCAGCTGCGGCAAGGACGATATAGGAATGCCTCATGCAATAGTCCAAGATCTAATGCACAGTCTAAGAATGCATTATGCATGCATTATTTTGAAAAAGCGCCAAAGTGGCACTGGCCCAGCGGCGGGAAAAAAAGTTAGATGCGGGCCACCAGCATAGAAGTAGCAACCGATGATACAGACGATCGGACACGACGATGGATTATGATACACGACCATTCTTAGGTTGGCAATAGCGTAAATGGGGTTCCCTGATTATCTTTGTTACCATTCTTTTTTGATTCTTAGAACTCTTTTCATTTGTAGTAAGCATTGTTGTCAGAATGTATTGTTGGAATCAGAAGAAAAGGCTATTTCAAAAAGTTTTCAAAAGAAAAAAGAAAGAAATCTAAATCTTCAGCAAACCGGTTATAAAGTAGGAAACGGAGCATGAGAGAAATTATCCATTCACGCTGCTGTAACCCAATGAAATCGTCACCGTCATCTCTAGAGTAGTGCATAAATGTTGAAGAATTTCATTTAAAGTATCATCGTAGTCCAGCGGTAGATAACCGAAACAGACAGAGTCCGACAGTACATCTAGGGGAACATGCATATGGAGGTATCCCACACGAAATGCCGAGGCTTCGTCTCTTCGTATGCCATTTCAGCGCCTCCAACCGCATGTGTAAGCGATAGTCAAGGTCAACCACCTCCTCTATCCACTGTAATCCAGGCAAAGTTTGCTTCCCACTGTTTTTTTATATCGGAATCAAGCATGCTTGACTGGATGATGGAAAATATATCCTTAGTTTCCGTGGCATCACTGTCATCATCCCCACTTTCATTGATTAAAGATTCGAGGTAAATTTTTAGTAACCCGATGGCAATGCCAGTTTCATTGGGAAAGATGTTCTTCACCTCATGATCTACCTTGATTCCTCTAAGTTGAGAGACAAATTCCTTATCCACCTTCACGTGAGACTGGGGAAACTGAAGGGCATATTCCATAAGAATAACATTCCACATGAGGTGCCGAAGCTCCTTACCATCGGATACACAGTCTTGACTTTCAGGCTTGAAGGAAATTTGGGAATAATCGTGAAATTGGAAATCCTCCTGGAGGTACTGTAAATCCAATTTTGACCAATTGGCAAATGTAATTAATGTATTAGAGTAGGAAATCTCTTCGAAGATGTCTTCATCTCCTTGAGATGGAGGGCCGAGGGGAATGTTGGTGAATTTGTTGATGAGATATTTGAGAATGGTGACCAGATGAACACAACTGATATAGATGATGGATTTGAGCTTGTCACCCACATGGAACTTAAACTGAATCTTGTCGTAGATTTTGACTTGATTGCTCAACACCGTCAAATCATGGGATTCCACCGGAAAGCTATTTTGGTATCGAATTAGGTAGTGAAGCATCACAAGCACTATGCTAATTAATATTCGCTCAAACAGATAGTATGATTCTTCATTAATGGGCAAATGTCGTATGGAATGCCATTGATTCAACTGATTATCAACAAAGGGGATGGGACAGTCGATGTAATTAAGCAGACAGTTCATCAAACAATTAATTAAAAGACGTTCTTTGGCTTCGTCGTCGTCTTTGTACGGTTCATGAAATACTCGTTTCAAGCAATAGCTGGGTATGATGGACTTCCAAATGGACAACTCATTAAAGAGGTCCAAGATCCAGTAGTATTTTTGCTGCTGACATAAATTGACGAACGAATTAATATCAATGTTGAACTTAGTCTCCAGCTCGGGGCTATTGGGAATTTTGGAAGTCTGTTGAAAAGGTTCAATTTCAATGGGAATATCGTTCATGAGAAATTTGGTAATGTCATTGTTTTCCAAAATAGTGTTACCGAAAGACCAGTTTTCAATCTCGACTTCCTCTTCTTTGGGAATGGAAGATAAAGAACAGCGAATATCATTTTGAAATTGCACATCACTCTCTCGTAAGTCTTCTAGTTGGTGTAAATGTAGATAAGGTTCATAGGCCTGTTGACCATTTTTGTACAACGATGCGATAGTGATGGATTGATCAAGAAGGCGGAAGTTGGAAGCCACGTCTAGATCCGAAGTTGGTTGAGGATTATAAATGGTATACTGAGTAAAATTTAATCGAATACCTCGATAACATTTTCTTTTTGATTTCAAGCAGTTCTTGCAAACAGGTTGCTGCTCATCACACTTGACATGCCGATCTCTGCATGTTAAGCAACCGGACCGGGTTCTGCTTCTTTTGACTGTAGATGTACGCTTTTTGGGCATTGAGTTTCAAACTGAGGGTAGAGAGTTAGTACACGAAGGAAGGAAAGGAAACAAAGTAAAATGGAACAAATCAAAGGGATTAGGGGAATAACAATAATAGGAATTGTCACTTCCGGGGCGAGGAATAGGACAATGGGAAAGTAATGGTGTAATTAAACAAGAAATGACTAGCAATTGACGTGAGTTTGCGTTCAGCTTGACTTTAGGATGGGATTTCGTAAACTTGAGAATGCCGTATACCACCACTTATGTTGACTCAATGACGATGACGATGACAGGTAGAGGAACCAGATTTTCACAAGACTTTTAAGGAGTACGTGCCTTTGGAGTAAATGACACACAGACTAAAGAAAAAAAAAGGGTGGATTGAAGAGAATAACAAATATCAAAATAAAAAGAAATAAAGTCGATGGATGGCCTGGGAAAGGGGGAAGGGGGGGGATGGTGGTGGGAGGTGTATGAGGAATGAAGGGAAAGGTCACGTCAAAATTCAAAGCAGACACACGTCGATCGGGTTTAGATGATAGTATCAGACAAAGTTAAGTTGTTGTAATTTGAAATTGAGAAAAGGTGTAATGCAAAAAAAAAAAAAAAAAAAAAAATAGAGAGAAAAAAAATTGGAATAGGAAACCAAAATTAGAAAGATTGCAGAAACAGGTGAAGCACACCAGTGGGATTATATGGATGGTAAGCTCGAAGCGGAAACGAAGTACATTCGTCCTAATTGGGAGGTGCATGTAGAACGTAGCTGTAGGTAGGACAGGCACACGGCAACGGGAAAGAAAAGGCACGGAATATTTGGAGATGAAGGAATGGGGGAGTTTTTAGGTGGTGCATTAAGGAAATAAAAGGTACCTTAATAATAAGTAGCGAGCACAAAAAAAAAGAGAAAAAAAAAATACTCACAAACAAATGATGGGAGTTAAGAAATATAAGCGCTCCAGCAGGGAGGCATCGCAGATAAAACCGTGTCTGATGTGGAGAAGGAGGAAAAAATCACCGGCTCTAGCAATCAGCGACATCAACTGCCAGCACGGGAGCCTTTTAGGTCCACGGACTTGGAGATGGCATCAGCACAATAGTGAGCGGCATGCAAATAGTCGCCCGTAGAATGGCGTTGCTAACGGTTATTGTACAAATCTCAATGCACAACAGACCCTCGATGATCCCTGAACGATGTGATTTGCTCTCTCACCATGGCCCAAGCGGGGGAAGAAAGCAACGTAAGAGAGACAATGAGGGTTATTATAGTTGAATGGAGGGTGCTCCAGGAAAATGAGAAGTTCTCCACCCAAGGTGGTGCAAGTGCAATGGAATAACCATAACCGCAATCAAAAATAAAGTGTGCACGTTTGACAATTGCCAGTAGTGTAAATGTACCGAAAAGGTGGGATGAAATGACATTGAGCAGACTGATATAATAATGAGCAGGATGTACATTCACATGCTGGACGTAGCGGCGGGTCAACCGTTGGTAATGAAAGCATTTTGGAACCTGGTACCAAACCAACTCTTGGTGCCAAATGTCCGGCATGCGAGACGCATGAAGCTGCGTAAAGCTTAAGTCTAAACCTTCTACACCGCCAGGCAACGGCTTTAAAGCCGCAGTAATAATAACAAAATTATGCACAGGCTGTGAAGGATATTTCGAACTGGAGTTAATGGAGGGGTTGGACTGGGACCTGGGAAGCGCATCTAAATTTCCAGTAGGCTCATCAAAATAGACGATGAATTATGGATATATGGATTCCACATTCATCTTGCTTGGGGATTTTCCTCCATCCTTGGCTTTTGTCTCATCTCTAATGGTAAGATTTTTTCTGCATCTCGGCAATTGAGCGTTTCAATAAAAAAAAGGGGGGACAGAAAGGTATCAATTTGGCAAGTGAGGCCACCTATTCCATGCCATTATTGAAATTGGTCAACTTTAAGAGAAGTCAGTACTAACTATTTCACTGCAGATGATACAACGGGCGTGTGACCCAGGACTTTTTTTTTCGTTCCCACTCCCAATTGGGAATCACTCAGCTGTTTTGATGGTGTCAAGACATTTCGTTGCAACTTTTATGGCTTGGACGAGAGAAGTGGTAAATGGGTGTCAGGGGGTTGGAAATGTTTATTTTGGATGATTTTTGTTCTCGTAATTTCTCTGATCAATTTTATCCCCTCCTGGCACGTGATTGGATCGCCCGCAGGTGGTGCCGCGCCATAACCTTCCGCATCAACTGTTTCATTCATCGGTCACCGTTTTGGTAGTTTAGTGCTAGCTCAGCAGCACCACTTCTTAAAACTCTCTGCAAATGGAGGTTACGGTTAGAAACTGATCATGATCTTCAATAACCACTCTGGCATGATTAAGCAGATGCACATGGCTGCAAAATTACGCACCGTGACTACATAGTAGTCTAGAGCATTATATGAAACGACGTACACATTTCGGAATTCCGCCGATGACTACAAACAAAGAAGTTAAGCTTAATTTTATGTATAGAACATGTCGTTTTATGGAGTAATAAAATATTGCTGGTACTTAAAGGGTTATTTAAAGACACATCATGGACTTGCCTTCTTACCATAACTCGTACCTTACCATTGGTGTTTTGTATAGTCACTAGTTATACCTGGCAATTAATCAATGCAGTAATTTAGCCCGTCTCCTTTCACTTCTGTCCGGCGTTGGCTTATTACTACTGCTTGCGATATCATAAATTGGCAAAATGCCAAATCTGTCCACCCCCGTGCAGTTGATATTTGATGCCCTTTTCGAATATAAGCCGCGATCGCCCATGTGCTATTCGTCGCCGAACAGGACAATGGTCTGCGTTGAACTTTTCAATATACAATGCTTCCCCAATCATCGCCAAGCTGGAAGCCGAGTTACCGAAAATTGACATTATCAGCGGCCATTGAGCCCGGCATGAGCCAATCGTATACTAAGGACTCGCCACTCTCTCTTTGGTATGTGCATCATGATATCACTCTCTCATACATAGCGCATGACAATGCCCCAGCTTTTACATGCTCAAAGCAGTTTAGCCGGGCATAGGCGGTGGGTGCCCCGACGCCAGGTGAGAATTCACAAACAACGCGGCCGCCAGTGACATTTTCTGGTGCACGGGTGTGAGCATTACGTTTTTATCGAACATCATGTCCACCGTCGACTCGTTTATTGATTTCGCCTCACGGCTACTTGCTGCATATCCTACGTCCACTACGCTCTCCATCACATACAAGAATGCTAGCAAGAAGAACAAAGTGACGAAGGCGTCAAATTCAGTCACCTTCAAATGCTATAATGCCCAATCAGGAAAAGTGGTCAAGTACACCACCAATAGATCTAAAGAACTTTCCAAGCTCTTACTATTTATAGGTCCTCGCGGAGTGTCCATACCTAAACCGTCATCAGAACAGAATGTCCACGTTCCCGGGTTGGCCAGCATCATGACAAATGAGGAATATGCTCAAATCGAAGAAGTGGAAAAACCTTCTGAGCCGGCGCCAGCAGCCGTGGAACCTGTCTCATCTACCAAGAATAAGAAGAAGAAGAAAAAGAGTAAAAAGTAACATCATCGACGGTATATAAATAGACAAAAAAAAATAACAAAACCTTACTTCATCACAAAAATTTACCGATGTGAGCGGTGATCACCGCTCCCGATAATATCGCTAGACCAACCACCACCCCTAATTGCTAGGAATGGAATATACTGCGGAACCGATTAATAAGCCCTTCCCGCTTCTTGATTTTGTCTTCATTGGAAGCTGACTTCACGTCATCACCTTCGTCAGGACGGTTGAGAATTGCTGAGTCAACAAGCAGCTGCGTGGGTGTTTCATCATCTTCACGGTTGATGATCTCATTAATTTCATGCTTAGATTCACTCGTTTCATCAACATCACCCAACCCGGATCCCAAATCTTCATACCCTGAGCCGGCCAGGTTGGGAATAGATAAGGCTGCGAAAGATGATCCTGTCAGCACTTGCAGTAACTCCCGTTTGTCGGGGCTAACTTCCCGTTCAAATGCTTCAACGGCAATTAGCTCATCAGCATCCACGTAATTATTTTCTATTCCATTATCATCATATTCGCTCTTATAATCAGGACTGGTCACCCATTGGCCGTCAACAATGAATTTGAAAACCACTTTTTGCTTATTGTCAAATTTCACACTGACAGAGTGCCTACCATTTTCCTTCACCAACGCATTCTGGGCTGTCCACTCATCGAAATCGCCCGTGACCTTGATATCACGGCCATCATGGTTCCTGATGTTAGTATCATGACCTTTGGCAAATGCCAGCGAGGTGTGTGGGCTAGCTTCGACACCTTGATACTTTGGTGATGCCTGAATTCATGCCATTGCTGCTTGTACTAAATTCCTCGTCTCTTAAGGTACTCGCATGCTAGACGTGTCTGGGCCACACTCTTCATTTGATCCGTCTTCGAATCAATGGCATCCATCGACCGCAGTTGAGTATGTCTCTTGCCTCCTCACCCTCCATGGGAATATCTTCACCATCTAACCAACATACCATTCGAATGTATAGCTATAATAAGTCATAAAGATCTCACCACTTTTCCCCGAATTCAAGGGTTAAATATTGCCCCAAAAAATTATATATCGTTCCCACACGGCTTATGTCAGCTCTCCTTAGATTACCGCAATATGACCTATTTTGGCTGAGGCGCATCCGGCGTATCGTGCACCGAAGTAAGGGTTCACACCATTCACGTGACCAATCTGGTAATGGTTCACCCGACGACCTGCCGATCTGCTCGGCCACCATAGATTACTTGCGGCACATCTGACGAGAACATGCGCTTTTCCGATTGCACTTGGTAATTGTATTATCCACAGAGCTCCATAGTCGATAACCATAGATACGAGAAGACTACGGAAAAGCTCTCGCCAGCTACTAATGAGGCTCATTAATACACACCATGAAGAATTCATCAAGGCATTTCCATGTAGTCTGATGGGCCATACAACTGGCCAAGGGAACAAAACATACCTAATTGACCCTCACAGACCCGGCCCCGTTTCACGGCCACCCTCTCCACCATGCCTAGATCTCGTTTCACAATCTACATAGTTCCTGGACGGTCTCTTGCCGTCTTGTCGTATTCACCCGTACATTCTTCTCGTGCAGGAGCCCCTGCCAAATTTTCACTACGCACCCAAGCTCGTTTTTCAAAACGCGTTGTGAACAGCACATCCTTTTGATCTCATCTCTAATTCTTCCGACCATTCTCCATGGCTAAATCGAGTAAAGAGATGAAGGCCGCTGCCATTGCGGCGTCCAAAAAGAGTGGTTTGCTCCTTGATGTGGACCCAGTGGCGGAACCCATCTACAGAAATGGAGAGTTAAGGCAGTTTCTCATCACCACCCCCACTCCAGCCGTGCAAAAATCTCGGTCCATGAGTGTCAAAGAGGCCGTTTTGTTCATTGCTTTAGCTGTGTTTGCTTTCTTTATTCGGTTGCTGGACTTAGCTCAACCCAACAGTGTTGTGTTTGACGAAGTCCACTTCGGTGGATTTGCCAGCAAATATATCTTGGGTAAGTTTTTCATGGATGTCCATCCTCCTTTGGCCAAGATGTTGTTTGCTGCTGTTGGAATTGTTGGTGGTTTTAAGGGTGATTTCGACTTCAAAAAAATTGGTGACGAATTCCCCCAATCAACTCCCTATGTTCTTATGAGAATCTTCCCCGCTGCTTTGGGAGTCGGTACAGTTTTACTTGGGTATTTGACGTTGAGAAACTCGGGTGTTCGTCCTGTTATTGCCTTCCTTGCCTCTGCATGCTTGGTAGTCGAAAATGCCAATGCCACCATCTCCAGATACATCTTGTTGGACTCTCCTCTCATGTTCTTCATCGCTGCCGCCGTATATGCCCTCAAAAAATTCGAGGTACAAGTCCCATTCTCTTTGAATTGGTGGAAAGCCCTTTTGGCTACCGGTATTGCTCTTGGGTTGGCCCTTTCCTCCAAGTGGGTGGGTTTGTTTACCATTGCTTGGGTGGGTGTATGTTGCGTTTATCAAATGTGGTTTCTCGTTGGCGATTTGACCGTTAACTCCAAGAAACTTTGGGGTCACGCAGCTGCTCGTGGCTTTGTTCTTCTTGGAGTTCCGGCTGTGCTCTATGTGGTGTTCTTCTATGTCCACTTCCAATTGTTGTATCAAGAAGGTGATGGTTCCCCATTCATGACCTCCGCTTTTAGAGCAACCTTATTTGGCAACAACATTCCTACCAATATTACCGCCCAGGTGGGGTATGGATCTGTCGTAACCATCCGTCATCTCGAGACTCGTGGTGGTTATCTTCATTCCCACAACAACTTTTACCCCACCGGTTCCAAGCAACAACAAATTACCTTATACCCTCATCTCGATTCTAACAATCATTGGAAGATCGAGCCTTACAATGATACTATCCCTGACCATTTTGTACCCGTGAAAAACGGCGACAAGGTTAGATTATACCATGTCAATACTGGCCGCAGATTGCACTCCCACGACGAAAAACCTCCCGTCAGTGAACGTGACTGGCAAAAAGAAGCCTCTTGTTACGGTTACGAAGGATTCACCGGTGATGCTAACGACGATTTTGTAGTCGAGTTTGTTGATCACAAATCCGAAAGCTCTTCCGATGACTTGAGAGCCATTCAAACCGTGTTCCGTCTCAAGCATGCCATGACAGGGCACTACCTCTTTTCCAGTGAAGTGAAGTTGCCAGCTTGGGGATTTGAGCAACAAGAAGTCACCACCGCCTCCCAAGGTTCTCGTCCTTTGACCCACTGGTACATTGAGGTAAATCAAAACCCTCTCTTGGACCCCAAGGATGCGGAAATTATCAACTACAAAAAGCTCACCCTTTGGGACAAGATTGTGGAATCTCATAAGACCATGTGGAAGATAAACCAGGGTCTCACCGACCACCACAACTGGCAATCAAGTCCTACCGAATGGCCATTGCTTCTAAGAGGAATCAATTACTGGGGCAAGGGTCACAATCAAGTTTACTTCATTGGTAATGCTGTTATTTGGTGGGCTTCTTCTCTCACCATTGTCATTTTTGCTATCCATGCTGCATGCTCGCTACTTAGATGGCAAACTGGTCAAAAAGTTGCCACCAACAAATACGTGTTCAACTTCAACTCTCAAGTGTTTATCTACTTTGTTGGTTGGGCACTTCACTACTTCCCCTTTTATATTATGGGAAGACAATTGTTCCTTCATCACTATCTTCCTGCCGCTTACTTTGCATTTTTAGCCCTCTCCCACTTGTTTGATTTGTTTGTGAGCTATATTGCTGCTTTCAACAAAGCCACTCAAAGAATCTCCTATGGATTAGTGAGTCTCTTTTTTGTGTTCTCGTTGTTATTCTACGTCAACTATTCTGCTTTGATTAAGGGTTCTCCTTGGACTCAACAAAAGTGTAAGGATGCCAGACTTCTTAGTGGTTGGGACTTTGATTGCAATATTTTCTTGGGTACTCTTGAAGAATATGCCTCTTTGAGTGCATCTCAATCTCAGGCATCCGGTCTGGCTGTTCCCATTGGTACCAATCCTTCAGAAACCCCGGTTGAGAAGCAACCAGTAGCCAAGCAAGAGTCTCACGAGTCTCCCAAGGTGGCTCCTGAAGAAGCACCTCCTGTTGCTGAAGATGAGGAGAATCTCGCTCCTCCTCCTGCCGTGGACGATGGAACTAAGAAGTAATATATACATGAATAGATGATAATGGTACATCTTTTACGGATCCTCCGATTTTTCGGTTATGTAGTGGCCTGTACACTGGAAACTTGACGTACGTGGTGTAGGTGTTCTTCTCGTGCGCTATCATCTCGTGCCTTACACAAAATTATCACCAACTTTTCTTCATCATGTCTGACGAGATAAATTGTCGGATCTGTCGTGGTGAAGGGACTGATCAACAGCCTCTTCTTCATCCATGCAAATGTCGTGGAAGCATTCGATATATCCATCAAGATTGTCTCCTTGAATGGTTAAAGCACTCTAATAAATCAACCGAACAATGTGATATTTGCAACACCCCATACCGATTCCGGACCATATATGATGACAACATGCCCCAAAGCATCCCCATCAGTCTTCTTAGTCGGAAAGTTTTGGACATTGCTCAATCCACCGCCATACAGACACTCTCGCTGATTTTGTACATCACATGCTTACTCATTCAAGTACCAGTTTTCTGGAAGGTGTCGGGTAGAATATTTACCTATGTGATTGATGGCCACCTTCCGTCAGCCGATTCAACTGTTTTGAACTCAATTTTATTTGGAGAGTTGACTGTTGATGGGCTGTGGCAAGAAAATCGGGTATGGAATTTCATAAAGTACACATATTTCAGTGGGGTTCGATATGTGGTGGTGTTTGGCTTTGTAAGTTTGGTCATTTTCATCGAACGGGAGTGGGTGGTTAGGGATGAAGGTTACACTAAGTTACTTATCAAGAAAATTGGAGAAGAACCCAGAACCAAGCTTGTGGATATGTTGCAACAGGCCATCAATGGATTACGTAACGATGGTGCCAATGGCAACGCCGACGCCAATGAGAATCTTCAGCGAGTTCACGACTTTGCTCGTGCCATTAATGACTTACAGGAACTTAACCAAGAAGAGCCAATTGCTCAGCCAAATCCTCTTCGGGTAGTGATAGAACAAGACTTGGCCCGAGATAATCAGGAACTTGATGCTTCTCTTCAGGAGGCTGATGTACAAGTTCAACAGGATCCCGTACCTGCTATAGAGAACGAGGCACCAAATGTGATGCATGAGAACGAAGGACCAGTTGTTAATGATCCATTTGAGGAGGTTGAAGATGATGAGGCTTTTGATGACTTAAATGAACTCCGTGATGCCGCTGCTGCTGCTGCCGCCAATCGCGGAGGTAACGTTCTTCAGCTTCTTGGCTTCAATCTTAACATTTCAACTCCGTTGCTTCTAATGGCGGTATGTGACATCATTGTTGGATCTGCACTTATGAACATTTATTTCATTCCTCACGTTATTGGAAATATTGTTGTATTTATCATTGGACTTATTTACCAAGTCACGGTTGCACCGTTAATGCTATACATTCTCAATTCTGAGTACGGGCAGTTCGTGCTTGAAAAATTGGGCGAAGGCTATGAATACATTAACGAATACTCCTGGGTGAGGTTCTTCTTCCGCACAGTTTACTTTGATATTGTCGTCCCGACCATGGTGACTCTTGATGAGATTAATGCAAGAACTATGCTTACTAAGGCTAGTTATCCCATTCACTCTTCGGTGTTGTGTCGTTTCAGTCTTCTCACTGTTGGCTATGCCGTGATTTTTCTCTTCATTCATCAGATCATGAAAGTACTTGTATCTGGCAAAAAGCCAGTGGTGGGATCCCCACGTAAGGTATTCAAGTTTCTCTTTGAATGTGCTCTCACTTTCAAGGTTTTCATTATATTTGCAATTGAAATTGTGTTTTTCCCCGTCTATTGTGGATGGATCCTTGATTTCTGTGCTGCTCCACTATTCTTAAATTCTTTCAAGTCCGACAATGATACCTATACCCTTCTCTATACTTCATCTGTTGAATTTCTCGCCATTCCATGGGTGCGTTGTGTGGCATATTGGGCAGCAGGGACCCTTTACATGCTTCTATTTGCCATTTTTGTTGGCATGGTAAGAGGTCAAATTTTACGTCCCGGTGTTCTCTTTTTCATCCGTTCTCCCGATAATGCCAATGCTCGTCTTATTCATGATGCTCTTGTCAAGCCATTTTTCCTCCAGCTTTCTCGCATTTATCTCAGTGCCAAGGTGTATACAGCATTTATATTATTTGGTATTGGTGGTGTGACGTGGACGTTACGGTGGTTTGTTACACCTGCCGAAGGGGAGAACGTTATGCTTCCAATTCAGATCAATAGTCGGATGTCTTTGATTATTGGGGGGTTGTTATTGAGTCACATTGATGTGGATCTTATCACCAAGTATTGCCGCGAGTATTGGAACCGGGTGTTTGAAATCTCCTGTCATAAGCTTCGCTTAAGCCACTTCATTCTCGGGAAGCCAGTGGCTCAGGAACGTGGATACATTCTTTATCGCAACGTCTTTCACCAGCTTTTGCCCACTCAATTACCTGACTTCACTCGTCCAGTGAGTCTGAAGCAGGCCCGCCAAATATTTGCCGAGAACCCTAATGTTCTTGCGTGCTTTGTTCCTGATGGTAACTACGTTCGGGCTCCGGATAATGACACCGTCACCCGCAAATTCATCCAGAAGCTATTTGTACCGGTGACAAAAGATGACCAACTCATTTCCATCAACCGGACTCCAGAACCTAGAAAGGACGATGATTACGAGTCTGATAGCTCTGATGATGAGATGGTTAGTGAAAACGCTTACACAATTGTCTACACTCCGCCCCACTTCAAACTCCGATGCCTTGGATTGGTGGGAATGCTCTGGATTTTTGCGGTGATTCTTCTCCTCTGCATTATTATGATTGCTCTTCTCTTGGGAAGAATACCATCCATGATGATTTCGCAGCTCCCTCAAGTTGTGTTCAGTACTAACCCTTCCGGATCCGTCATCAGATTTCAGCCATTAAATGGGCGCCTTGCTGACATCACCTCCATTCTCTTTGGTCTTCGCATTGAACTTGCCTTTTTGAAAATGTTTGATAATTCTGTTATCGACAGACCACCATTGGATAATGGAGCCGACAATGGGTTGGCTAACGAGATTGTTGAGGAAAGACGTAACATACTCAGAGACTTTTTGGCTATCGGCAGAGACCGCATCAGCATCCACCTTGTATCCAATACTTTGGGATTTCCCATCTGGTTGGTGTTCTTCTTAGCCACCCAGAAAATGTTTGTCCAATACCCAATCCAGTACTTCCAGGTGGACAGACATATTTTGGCACCAATTTCAGAGTGGTTGGTTGGAATTTGGTTGCTCATGCCTGTGATAAAGGAACTGATGGCTCAAGTAAACCGCACCTTTCAAGATCCCCCCTTGAGGCTTTCATTCCGTTGGACGTTTCTTTTTAGTCTTTTGGTGTCCATCGTCATGCTATTTGTGCCTTGGGCTTTAATCATTGGAGTAAGGTACAAGATTGGCGATTCTCCTTTCTTTAATGATGGATTTGATATGAGGGTTCGGTTGGTGCTCATTTCATTTGTTACTTTGGCTAAGTACATTCAAGGTGCCTATCAGGTGAAAAAGGTATTGGAGGAACAAATCAAAAACGAAATGTACGTCAAGGGAAGAGCTCTTGAAAATATTGACCTGGCTGATGAATAGTTAAATAGTTTCTACGGCATGAAATTAGGTCGTAACATTGCATATTTAAATTGGTATACTGTAGAGACGGAGATGGTCACAACGCCCGGAGACAAATAACCTATTCTGTTCTAGCTTTGGCTTCCTTTTTCTTACGCTTCTTTTCCTCCCTCTCTTTTTCCTTCATTTGCTTCTTCATTAACCTTTGTTGCTCTTTCATCTCAGCCGCTTGTTCGGGGTCTCCACCGTAATCCTGATCAAACATCTTTCTAGCCTTTTCAATCTTGTTACTCTGTTCTCTGATGTAATTGAATCTGGCCAACTTGAGAGGATCATTTCGAAGTACCATGGGTAGATCATCCATTTTTATTCTACTTCTTCCATGTGCTTTAGCCACCACGGTACCCTTTTGGCAAACATCCACAAGATACTCGGTAAGAATGTCCTCAAGACAATTCACGCTGCCCTCAAGCGAGATGGGACCATCTCCAAGTGAATATAGTAATGTTTCGATGTCTTTAGTAAAAAGACGGGGCCGTCTTCTTCGTCTTACAGAATGGACTCCGTTATAACTCATGATGACTATTTTATTACCAGTGAGAATATAAAACACCCGCACACCACGAGCTGCAAAATCTATTTCATCTCTTCAGCTATGAGACGTGACACCACTCCTTGCTGAACCGATGGCAATTCATCGAATACGTGTCCGTCGACTATTTTCTGTATGCAATCTTCTAATTTGTTCGATTTCAAGTCCACCAGACTGACTTGCAATAAGCAATTCTGTTTTTCAAGCTCTTCCGCCACCTCAGCTTGATGATTACCCATCAATTCGCCATTGCTAACCACAACTAACGGTTTATTGGCATGTAAAGCATCGAGTATACTGCCAGTACCAGCATGTGACACAACTATATCACTTTCCTCGATGTAACTAGAAACAACATGGGAGAAACCAAATACGCGGAGCTTCAAATTCCGATCTTCACTTGCCATGACGATCTCTGATTTGTCGTTGGTTTCATTAACTATCTGATATTCTGATGATAGTCCGCCCTCATCCATCAACTCGCCGAATACTTGCTTGGACACATTCTTACGGTCTTTGATTTCATTACCGTACTGAACAACTACCTCGTCGAAGATAGCATCACAAAAGTCAACAAACGAAGTAGAAAGTACTTTGGCTAAGAGATCTCGAAAGGTCACTGTTGCTCCTGTAGTAACCAATAATTTCATCTGGTGATGTGCTGTTGATGAGATCGGCGTACAAAGTCACCAAACCAGAAATTAGCAAGCTAAATAAATTTCTGGATTGTTAGCGTACTCGCATTTTCTGGAGAGGGATCCACCTTTACCCCAGGCCCAAATAATAGCCATCCTGCACTCAACTACGTATTCCGGCATACAATTAAAAATCTCACCTCCATTTGTCACTTTGGTTCAACTCCGAAAGGCTCTGCCCATTTTGAAGTAAAAAAAATAAGTTAGCTAATTCAGCTTCTAAATCTTTAAATTTTTCCTGTGTCAATATATCGGAAGCTTCTTCGCTCATGAGTTCGACGCCTCAGGAAACCCCTGGAAGCGTCCCTAGTCCCACTGCTAGTGAACTATCTGTGGCCACTCAAGCCATCCCCAAGAAAAGTCAACAGATCAAAACCGACAAGCCAAGACCCCATGTGTGTACGGTTTGTACCCGGGCATTTGCACGGCTTGAACATTTAAAACGTCATGAAAGATCACATACCAATGAGAAGCCTTTCCAATGTGCCGCATGTGGACGATGTTTCGCCAGACGAGACTTGGTTCTCCGTCATCAACAGAAGCTCCACGCATCCCTTGCCAGTATTGGAAATGGTAGCAGCAGTGGTAGTAGAAGAGGTCTGGGAGTATCGGCCAAGGATGAAGGGCTGAACGAACATATCATCATACTTCATAATAACACCAACGCAAACGCTCCCTTGCCGGAAGGAAGACAACCGGAAGAGGGAGTTGAAAAAGATGACGATACTTTGGATTCGAAGTTTTCCACCACCCTCTTCTCCTCTCAATCTTCTCCTCACACTTTGAATGGTGGTAATTCTGTCTCCCAGAAAGCCCACAAGAGAAGTCATAAAGGCGATGTGATTCCCTCCCCCATTCCCACCACCTCAAGTCTCAATACACCTCCCAACCATAACATATCCAATCAAAGGATCGTCCAACAACCACTGCCACATGCCGACTCTCCAGGCAATAAGCTCCAATATCCACAATCGATCCCGGCTCATTTACGAACCGGTCAACCCAATCCTCAACGAGAACAACACTTCAATGGATCTCATAGACACGCTTCCTTTTCAGCTGCCAGTGCCATCTCATACACCAACATTCGTGATGCACTTACTATCCAGCAGAATAACATATTATCGGAAGCTCCCCAACAAGTGGAATTCGCAACTCCCCAGCTCGGAGCTCTAGACTCGAAGGGGCTTCTCTCGGGTCTCGATCTTGCGTCATTGGGCATTGACTGGAATAACATGGAAACCCTTGATCTCAACTCTTCTAAAAAGGATAAAACCTACTTTGATCAAAGTGTGATTGCCACTCACCAATTTTCAAACCCCAATCATCCTCACCATATCAAGGGCACCACACCTTTTGAATTTGGAGTGGCCCCACCCATGGAGTCTTTGAAGGATACTCCGAAAGTCGCCACTCCTTCAACTCGTGATTTTCAATTGAACTACAATTCAGTACTTCAAAAACGAGGTGTGTCTTCCACCGGGACCCCCTTGAATAGTACTAACGGGAATAAGCGGCATCGGCCTTCTGTTTCTTCCACCATTGATTCTGCGGACTGGCTCCAGGAAATCATCAATACTCCCTATGAAAGCAACTTTCCCGTGGCATCTCATCACATTGGTTTCACTGACTCGCCGGTGCTGGATTCGTCTCCACGTCACGATGAAATTTCACTGCTCTTCAGATCTCGGCAAATTGACTTGGTTCGTCAGATGCATCCTGTTCTTCCTAATCAAGACCTCAGTCTTCCGGGTGATAAAGTGTTGCTGAATGATATTTCTCCGTCTCAAACCGCCAGACAAGAGCCCGATATCCATGCTGAGTTCACTATCGGAGATGGTCCACAGTCCACTTTCTTTACCAAAGAACTTCGGAATAAGATCATTAGTGACAGCCATCTCACCAATCAGCAATTTCCACCTTTGGAGGATCTAAATGCGTACATGGCTCTTTACGAGAAAGAGTTCAACAAGTACTTTTCGTTTATTCACTTGCCTTCTTTGAAGAATCCTATGGTGGATAATTCGGAAAACATCCCGTTACTATTGTCTATGGCTGCAATCGGTGCATTGTACTCGTATCATGATACCAACACACTCCTATTGTTCAATCTTTCTAAGTATCACATCCAGCACTTTTTTGAAAAAGAAGTGACCCTCGATAATCTTCAGTTCAAAAGGGTACCCCTCATGGCTCACCAGTGTCTTGTACTCCACATCTTCATATCCATGTTTCTCAATGAGCCAAATATGATCAGTATCACGTCTCGACAGATGAAGTCGATGGTGGGACTTATCCGGTCTACCAACTTCAACAAGCCGTTAGAAGCATTTCTTGTTCCACCACCTCATATTTTCACCACTACCGACCCGGTGGTGTTGCAAAATAACTTTGATTATTTCATTATGACCCAGTCAAGAATCAGAACCATATATTGCTTCTACATGCTTCAAGTGTTCCGTACTTCGCTAACTGGCCTCGCGGTGCCACTTCCTATCAAGACTATAGAGTGTGGAACCCATTGTACTAACGAAAACTTGTGGAGATGTGAAGATGCACGTCAATGGTGTAATCTTGTGGCGCACGAAAATGGCAAGAGTCTTGTTGACTTGAGTAACAACGAGAACATCACGTCTTTAGTGGCAGAGCTTGAAAGCCATTACAATTTTGGTACCAAGTTGTCCAACAACAACCTTCTAACGTTGCTCATGCATATTCATGAAAAAATTCAGACAGACTTCCTAAAGTACAAGGATGACGAAAATCCCTGTCTTAAATGGAGGCTCTACAGCCGGCCCCACCTAGAGAAGGTTATCAGGTCTTGGGAATCCTTTTTCATGAGAAACGGCGGGTGCCTCATGATTGATGATAACAACAACTATCTTCTCAATGCCAACCATGAATTCAAGCTCATCCTTCCCTTATACTGGTTCGCCAAGATTAGAATAAGCCTCAATATCACTCCGGTATTGTCGAGGGTCTTGTATAAAGACTGGGAAGGAATGAACAACGAGCTCCTCAAATTGACCAATGATGTTGATGGGTTCAAAGAAGCCACCGGCTGCGCCCAGGACATCATTAATTTGTGGATCCACAATATTTTCACCATTAGTGATGCTAAGCAGACATCATTAAGGACACCGGTGTTTTTCGTGACGTGCGTGTTTGTGGCCATCTTGATTCTATCTCGATACCTCGACCACCTTGAAAGTGCCACTGAGCTCACTACCTTTGACAAAACCTTCTGGCTTCAGTGCAATGACTTCCTTCAAAAGATTGAAACTATTGTTACCCCACATCAACAGTCCAACACTTATTCAGAATTTCTCCAAAAACTGTCTAATGGGATCTTCGATACTTTCTACAATGACTCTTTGCGTGAGAGTGGAAACCACCTTAGGACTCTCATAGAAGATACTTCGTTGAATGACAAAATGATTATTCAGGCAATGAAAAATAATCACTTGGCCACTCGGTCTCTTTTCCTTGGTATTCGCATTCTTGCGGATGCTCCTGTGTGGCCGCTTGCCATGGGATTTGCAGAAGCTCTCAAGCATCGTGCCATTCATATTACATAGTTATGACTTACGTCCTACTTGAATCGATGTTTACGACCTCAGAAATAAAGGGGCGTGACGGAGAAGTCCGATGGTACAATCGGCCCCCCCTCATTGTGCGGGTTCTCCGTTATATTAAAGACTCGCGCCGTTTTCATGCCATCATCTCATCTCAAGTTGATTTCTCATCTCATAACGAGAATTTTGTCTCCCGTTACGAAACTAAGACTTAGGGGAACCGAACGTATGCTAGGTCGAGATTTGTATCAAGCTATTGGTCAGCCACGGACCATCGTGGCGCCCATGGTTGATCAGAGTGAACTTGCATGGAGAATTTTGTCTCGTCGTTACGGAGCTGAACTTTGCTATACGCCAATGTACCATGCCAGACTCTTTGCTACGGATGAAAAGTACCGTAAAAAGATGTGGGATGAGCTAGATGGGGATTTGGAGAAAGATCGCCCGCTTATAGTTCAATTTTGTGCCAATGATGCTGACTACTTGCTCCAAGCTGCCAAACTTGTGGAAGATAAGTGTGATGCGGTTGATTTGAACTTGGGGTGTCCTCAGGGTATTGCCAAGAAGGGAAATTATGGTGCCTTTTTAATGGACAATTGGGAGTTGGTCCACAAGCTTATTAGGAATTTGCACGAGAACCTAAAGGTACCGGTCACGGCTAAAATAAGAGTGTATGATGACTGGGAGAAGTCGCTAGAATATGCCAAGATGGTCATTGATGCTGGAGCCCAATTTATCACCATTCATGGAAGAACTCGAGACATGAAGGGGCAGGCTACTGGTCTTGCCAACTGGGAAATCTTGTCCTATATCCGTAAGAACGTTGGACAAGACCAGGTCTTTTTTGCCAATGGTAATATCCTCTATCCTGATGATATTGGTAGATGCATCGATACCGTTGATTGTGATGCGGTGATGTCGGCCGAGGGAAACTTATACAATCCAGGGGTGTTCTGGACTAAAACAGACGACGTGGAAAAGCAATTTCCTCGTGTTGATAAGATCTTAAGAGAATATTTTGAAATTGTGAAACAGTGTCCTGGCCAGGCCTCCAAGACGGCTATAAAGGCCCACTTCTTCAAACTCCTACATGCATTCCTCGTCAAGCATCCTGAGCTTCGACCTGTCATTGGCCAGACCTCAGTCCATGCTCCTACCGAGAAGTGGAACCAGATTGTGGAGAAGGTTGAAGCCATTGTGGCTGATATCTATAAGCAACCCAACATCTCTGAGCTTGATGTGATATCTACGGGAGACATCCAATCGTGGGGTGGCTCTTATAAGGAAATTCCATTCTGGAGATGTCAGCCATATTTCAGAAGTGTTGACGGAGAGAAACAAAATACCAGGGTGCTCAAGGTCGCGTGTGTTGCACCTAAAGAGAATCTCGAGTCTAAAAAAGAAGAGGAGACTAAATTGGCTGACAGCACCAAGCATTCCATCGATGCCCAGGAGTCAGCTCCTAAAAGACTAAAAGTAGATGTATGACTATAAATGAACAAACAATAAGAGTCTGTTTGTAGGTTTTCACAACCTCACTTTTGTAGTATCACATAAGCAACGCATAATCCTCACTGGATTTTATAATATCGCATAAGCATCGCCGGCATTACCCACACTCAAAATACCCCGGATAGTGTATTCGTGGTGATACTGAGCAATAAAGAACGAATTTCTCATGAGTCTCATCAGCGCCATTCGTATTCCTGCCATTCAGCCGCCAGCAAAAGCTGCGGTTATCTTCGTCCACGGACTTGGAGATAGTGGAGATGGGTGGTCCTGGTTCCCTCAGCTTGTCAAGCAGTCCAATCTTGTCAAGAATCACGAGCTGATTAATTATGTGTTCCCTAATGCTCCCAAGGTGCCAGTTACGGTGAACTTTGGAATGTTGATGCCTTCGTGGTTTGATATCTTCGAGTTTGGTAATCCTGATGCCAAACAAGATGAGGCCGGATTCTTGAAGAGTTGCGACGTGTTGACCCAATTGATAACGGAGCAAACAGAGAAGTACGGCATTCCTCCTGAAAAGATTATTCTTGGTGGCTTTTCCCAAGGTGCTGCCTTGTCTCTTGCAACCGCCTCGCTCTTGGACGTTAAAATTGGAGGAGTGGTGGCCTTGTCGGGATTCTGTCCCATCTCCAACGCCATTGAGCAAAAACATGCCAATGTGAACTATGATACTCCAATTTTCCAGGGTCACGGTGACTCCGATCCTGTCATTGACTACTCTTTCGGTAAAAAGACGGCCGATTTCTACAAGGGGCTCGGTTTCAACAACCTTTCCTTCCACACCTATGGGAACGTTCCTCATTCTGCTAGCGAAGAAGAACTCGAAGACGTCATGAGGTTCATCGACAACATTGTTTAGTTTCGGTGGTTCCCCCCAGAACCATCGCCGTTGATCCTCCTTATATATCCTAGTTCAGTTACTCGGTTTGGTGCTAACGTTGCTTCTCACCATACTGTGGTTCTCGGACACTTTAGAAATAGTCCAGATACAATCTAAAGTTTCTGGAGCCTTCTCGCTTTTTGTAATTAACCTCACCTTGGTCCATGGCCTCCGCATTATTTTGTTGACACGAGTGAGCATTATCAAATCTTCAACTATGACGCAGTTATCTTCCAAGGATAAACGCTACGTTCAGCAAGTCGAGAAGGCATTGGCTTCTTTCGATCTGCTTGAAGAGTGGGCCGATTATATTGCATTCCTTCTGAGACTCCAAAAGAGTCTCCTGCTCACATCCACCTCATGGATTCCGCTTCCGAATCAGGTGGCTGCTCGACTTTCTAGCTGTCTTTCTTCGAGACTACCCAATGGTGTTCATCAAAAGGCCTTGAGTATATACGAGGCCATCTTCAATTTTCTCTCGGTTGACGACTTCAATCGTGATATTTCCATTTGGATCCCGGGGTTGCTACCTTTATTGTCGTATTGTTCAATTCAGGTCAAGCCTCATTTGATCAAGATTTATAAAAGTCAAATTGTTGGCAAATTGAATGCCAAAACACTTCATCTGGTTTCCAAACCACTAATTCTAAGCTTGCTCCCAGGTCTTGATGATGAAAACTCCGAAGCATTCCAAGATATCTTCTCATTGATGGATCTTTTGAAGCGTCGCCTAAATGATGATTCTCACTTTTGGAGATGTATATTCCTCTGTATCATCCAAAATCCCGAAAGAAGACTTGGTGCCCTTTATTGGTGTAACAAGCGATTGCCTTCCTTTCAAACGCTTGGTGACGATGCTAAATTTTCTGAGGAAGCAAATGCTTGTTTGACACCAGAAAGTGGTCTTTTAATTAGGGCTTTCGCATCTGCCATCAATTCAAGAACCACCTTCAATCCCGCTAATGATATTATAGTGATAAGGGGCTTCTTTGACTTGCTCTTGAGTCATATCCCGTTGAATAGCCATGTGCTTAACCACACTATTTCTCCAAAAGATAAACAGCTTTTGGTCATGGAGTGTTGTAAAGTTACCCTCAAAAAGGATATGAGCTTGAACCGGAGACTTTGGAATTGGTTCCTAGGTCCCGAGTTGGAGGATACCACTCCTGAATCAAGAGCCGTATACTTTGATAATCTTGGCTTGAAGCCTCTCGTTGATGGTTTACTACTTATGATTGAGTCTGGTGATGTTTCTCAGGTCGTGAATGCCATGAGAATGTCGTTGGCATTAATTATGGATAAGTGGGAGCTCAGCCGATCAGTAACACCCCTTGTTTTTGCACCTATACTTCGAACGTGCTATATATTACAAGAACCTGAAGTTATAGCATCTGCTCGTGCATTTTTTGATGGCGTTGAGGCAACTTACATCTGGAATGATGTAACTTGTAATATCATCATTCAAGGAAAAGAAGAAGGTCTTGACATAATTGACTTTCTTCTCAAAAACTTTGACTTTAATGAAGAAGAAATGATCACTATACATATCCCCCTTGCTATTCTTGTCTTACTCGCCAATGCCAGCTTATCAGCAAAATGGTTTCAGATTATGACCCTGTTAGTGGACTTGATCTCGAGGGGCATTCCTAATTTGAGCTGCATATCTATTGAGTCGGCTGAAATTATTCCCTCTGTCAAACAATACTACCAGTCACTTGTGGCCGATGCAAGCACAACTGTTCCCTTTACACGTGAACAGGTCATCTTCAAGAGTCTTGATCTCGTTCGCAATCTTCTTGTTGATAATGTCAGTTCCCTGATAATCTCGGGTAATTTATGTCTGTTGTTCTGTCAATTTGTGTCAGCAGTACCCAACAAGGAGGATGTTGATCTTTGGCAAGACAATCGTCTTGTGAAGACTCTTCTTAGTCAACCTATTTCCAACGATCTTCATTCCGATGAAGAAAAACAAGCAAACCTCCTTAGCGCTTTTAGCACAACGAAGCTTGTTGGCTTTTTGGGGAAGCGATTGACTCCACTTGAGAAGAATCAGTTCCTCAAGATCATACTCTCTAACTTATGGGTTTCCATTGTTTCCAATTGCCCCTGTAATCATCAAGTGGAAGCTGTGAAGCATATTTTTGATCTCACCATATCTTTTCCTCCCGAGCACATTGAGGCGGGAATTTTATCTCTTCTTCTTCACAGATCAGCTTCCATTTCTGAGAGAGTAAGAGCATTCACTGTTATTTGGATCCACTCCTTATCCATCAACGATGCTGATCGAATTCTTACGCGTCCTTTACAAGTTTTGCTAGATGACCATGATAAGTTGCAGGTAATTGAGTTCATCAGGTCAATCTCCAAAAGTGGCTCGACCAACCGACTTCTCAAGCTTGTTACTAATCAGCTTCTAAGTGTCAGCGTATTACGAAAGGAAAAAATGATGTTAGATCTGTCTGATGATTTGGCAAGATTTTCTTATCATCTTCAAATGGTCTTGAATATTATCCGAGCCAATGAAAAGCCCTTAAAAGAAGCTTTTTCTTCTGAGCTTGCTGTCATTGACAGTAATGAGAAGATTCAACTTATTAAAGCAAATGATTGGGATGTTTCCACCTACAAGACCATGCTCCTCCATATAGTTGAGAAATTCATTACCATTCGTTTGTCAGATGAAGTGTTTGAGACCTCGTTAAAAGAATTTTACCACGCTATTGAAGCTTCCTTAAATTTGTTGCTTCTTCTTGTCACTGGAAATGAGCCAGATTTTCTTATCAAGTTCCACCTGCTCATGGATGTGTGCAGTTATTACATTCAGTTCCCCCACAGAAGTTTTGATGTCGAATTGATTGAAAGAGCATTTCTCAAGGCCATCTTTGGCTTTTTGAGATTGTCTGACGGTCTAAAGATTAATCTTAACCTTCTTCATATAGAGGATGATGGCAAGGAGCCTCCAATTGTACGCTTTCTTATCCAGGGTATCACAAGAGCTCAATCGCCAGTGTTGTTGGAAAGCTGGTTTGAGCTTCTCATGCGTGCACTCTATCTATTTAACGATCTGGTGTTCAGCGTCATTCTTCCCCTCAATGATGCCATCATTGCTAAGATAGCAGAGCTTTTTAAGCGCATCAAACTCTTTAGTACCTTTGATGACATGGAGGATGTTGAATTATCGTTTAACATCCTTATGGCAGGATTGGAGGATCTTCTTTCAATCAGCCATAGTTACCTTCTTCCTGCCCGTCTCCGTTCTAGTCCCGAAAAAGGACATGCTCATTCTAACCTGGAAAGTGGGTTTTTGGGAAATGTCATCCAAGGTGTGTTTCAAATAGAATCACCTGTCGTTAGAACCACAGAACAAAACAAACTTTACTCCATTCTTCTTTCATTTCAAGATGCGGTTAAGATCTCATTTCTTATTTGGAAGTGGGCCGATTCAAAGCCTCAACCTCCATCTGGTAATCTTGGGGTGTCTGAAAGATCGCTAAGTTACTTCTCCAACAAACTCAAGTTCCGTTCCCGCAAATTGCTTGAAGCGTTGATGGATCTCGAACGTCAAGAGGTGATTGAAACCCTTATTGATATTGAAGGCAGTCGTCCTGAAGTTATCAAAATATTGCATGTCCTAGATGGCGGAAGATCACAAGTTACCTTTCCCCACATTCTAAATTCGATTATGACTAGAACTTACCCACAATTGCTTGAAGAAAAGAATCGATCCAGTCTCAACATCGATCTCGAGCTCAATGATTTAAGTGTTTTCCTTGCTGTGTATGTCGAGAGTATCGATAATGACACTATTACTGACATTTGGGACAACTTTGTGTCGTTTTTAAAGGATGTGCTTGGACATATCTCTTCATTCAAAGATATTCTTCCAGGACTTTTGAAGTCTATCAAGACCATCTCGCTCAAGTCGGGTGCCAGGCCTGAAAGAAAGAGCAGGAAAGAACTTGGGGATATCTTTGTTCGAATTGTAAACTCCTCCATTTCCTATAAAGATGAGAATCTTATAGATTCCATTATGCATTTACTTCCATACTTGGACGAGGTTGTTCAAGACTCTGACAAGGTGAACTCTGTGTTCAATTCGTTGATTTCGGGTCTCATCAGTCCTCAGCTCAAATCAGGTACACCTTCCGTGTCCACCATTCAGCTAATGGGACAAATTGGGAAGATACATCCTGGTAAGTCATGGAAGTCTGCTGTGTACGACGTTTTCATGGACGATAACTTCTTCACTTCTCCTAACTATCCACAGTGGCAGCCAGTGGTTTCAGAATGGATTTCCAGCGAAAAGGAAAAATTCAGCGAGTTGACTTTCCGGATTACTCCCTCTGTTCAGCTGTCTGCAAGTAACATATTTATCTGGAGCGAGAAGAGTGAATTGGACGGTAAAATTATTACCATCAAAAGAATCATCTATTTGCTAATGATTCAGCCTAAGGACTATTTCTTAACATCATTAGATCAACTCTTCGAGAGAATTGAGTATTCGTTGCACATATCATGTCCGGCAGCATATCGAAGTGATATTGCCACTCTCTTCCGGGCAATTACTCTCAGGTTTAGCGAGATGCATCTCTTACCCCATTGGCGGTGCATCATTGAGCTCTTGGTTGACGTCTTTGAATCACTAAACTCCAAGTCGACTAAGGATTTGATTCAACTCTCACCTGGTGAATTATCGTTGATTCTCAGCTCGTGCAAGCTTCTCGACCAACTTCTCCTTCTTCACTTTGATGAGTTCAACCTTCATTCCTGGCTATTCGTGTCCAGCGAATTTGATGCTACCACCGGTAAAAGTGATATTCAGACCACAGTGTTGGATAAAATTGCTGCTGCCATCTCTCAGATTCCTATCAAAGAAGAGATCATTAAAATTAAGCAGCCAGATGGACCACTTTCACCACTTCTCAAAGGTATCAATTCCCTCATCAGCGTGGCCCAACTTCGGACTTTCTTCGATTCTCTTGGTCTTATATCTTATGAGCGAGTCTATGGTCTCTACGATGTGGATATTGAGCTGTGTGACCAATCAGTGCTAGAGAATTTGGCCAGTTAAGCTTCTGAATCGGTTCATTAAAGGGTACGCTTGAGTCCTACTAAATGTACAAATCACCATTACCCGTTTAGTTGATGTAGACGCGCTTTTTTTTTTGTTTGTATTCATGTCCCGCCTAAGTTCTCCCAACAAGTCTGAGTTTGACGACGAAGAGGAATACTCCACTCCAAGGCGACTCAAAGAAAGGCCCACCACAATTCCCCTCAAACATGAAAATGAGTCAATGTCACCAAAATTTCGTGACCAACTAAAAAAATACCGACTGAGAAATGGAACCCCTTTACGCATATCACCTCGGGGCCACACACAGGAATTTTCCTTCACTAAAAAAGATGATGAAGCTCAGATTATACGGAACTCGAAGCTCATTACCGATACAAATGAGTTCAACCCAGACGACAAAGCTATGAAACAAGGTATTGAGTTTGATCCCTCTGATGATGAGTATAAGTTGGAGAAAATTGTTCCAGCTTTACACTCCGATGAAATTGATAACCTACGGCTGGAATTGTATGAAGGTATGTCGAAAGATGAAATTCTTGATCAGATCAATACAAGCATCAGTGAATTCAAGCAACGAGATAAATCAAGGCATCAACCGGAAGATATTCTCGAGGTGATTCCACCACCACTTGAGGAAACCGATAGTTCAGATGAAGAGCCTGCCATTTTAAAGGAGCTTGATTCATATCTTCCTAGTGATGCTAGAAGTGAACAGCAAAAAGAACCGACCACGATATACAGAAGACTGAGTCCAGTGAAAGAGTCTCCCAAGCGTGGCCAACTTTCGGGTCAATATGCTCGACAGGTGCTCAAAAATAGACGTCAGCTCGTTGAATCTGAGAGCAACGAAGATCGGAAGTTGCGGCTATACGGATCGTTACAAGGTAGTTTGAATAAGCCTACAAAGCAACCGGTTTCAAGCTCAGGTGTTAGAAGTGTACGATCCCATAAGCCTTCTGAGTTTATGGTACGATCTACTGAAGATCAGAATGAGAGTCCTTTATCTTCCCAACGGTTACTGAACCGACTGACTAGTCGACCACTGAGCTTTGGCAGTGTCAATGTATCCAACACATGGGTACAGGATAACGTGCCAACTGAATACTCTGAATGGCCCACGTCCAAATGGGTCAAACTACGTAAGCTTCTCAAGCTGAAAAACTTAACCAAAAACATGATTATCAATAGTGAAATTGTCATGAAGTCTCTTGGCTGCACGAAATCCGAACTCAAAGCCAGGGTCAGCTACCTTTTGGAATATGAGAAGTATAGAGCTCGAAAGGCTCCTCGTCGGACCGCACGACGCAAAATAGTACTGTGATGTTGTATCTTTTTTTGTAAATGACGTTAATTATGATACATGACGATGAACGATTAAAAAACCCTCGATAGCACATCGTTCAATTTTTCGTTAGGTTTGGCTTTCTCCTTAAGTTCATCCTTGGCATCTGCCCGCGTACTGACGACCTTTCGTTGCTTAAAAGATCTCCTAATCTCAATATCCTTGTCATTCTTACTGTCTCCCTCTTTCACCTTTCTCTTTTTCTCGATACCCTTTATCATCTTCGATTGCTCAACATTGGTGATGAAGGTTTTGTTGAGTTTGGATTGTTGAGAGATCTCAAGCTGTAACTTGGCTTGTCTAACTTCATTCTCCTTAGCAATCTGCTGAGTGAGATCAAACCACTTGAAGCCAGGTAGATACTTAATATTGATCACATCATCATGATAATAAGACGTTTTCTTTCCTCCAAGTATATTACCATTGAGCGTAGATGCACATAACTTGGCATCCTTTTTGTTTACAAACTCAATCCATCCTTCGGTGAAGTTTTTCTTCTTATTTCCTCCGTACTTCACCCGCTTGTGATAGACAGCGGAGTCTTCCGGTTTCAAAAACAATCTGTCAACTTTACCAAATCGAGAAAGCACGGACCGGAGCTTTGTAGGCTTCATGAATGGTGGAACTCGGGACAAGTAGCAAACCCCGGTCTTTTTAATTTTCTTTTGCTCTTTAGCAAGCTGATCTGGGTTGAGCTTCTTGAGCTTTCTGTTCCGCTTGGTTTGACTGGCCACCAAACCTTCTGTGTTAGATTCGCCATCTATTGGATCTTTTTCGTCATCTTCTTTGTCGCTAGTGTTGAAATCGTCGTCAAAATCTTGAATTGTCTTGTCATGAACCGCCTTCTTGGGGAGGAAAGACTCATCTTCTGAGTCCGATGTAAAATCATCATCGGAGTTGTGATCAATTTGCTTTCCTATTTTTTTGCTTGACTTGAATATTTGGTCGTTCTCGGACTCGGAGAATCCAAAGTCGTCTTCTGATTGTGACATCTCAATGTCCTTGGAACTTTTAGCCATGGTGTGGATGTGAATTTGATGCGATGAGATTTGTAGCATTATATGCACGCCATGGCATAGGGTGCAAATTACATTGCATTTGCCTACGAGTAAAATAATCATGAACGCTCCTTCGAAAATTCAATTGTGGTACATAAAGAATACGTGTCATAATTTTGATTGATAAAGCTCCCCGGTAACACGAGTTGATGTTGAATGGTGCTGATCTCGTGCCTCGTAAACTCTTATTACATATAACTTGGCAATCGTGAAGGGTCAAGTCCATTATCATACTCTTTATTGAAATCTCGTTTCACAATCGCTTCCCTCGATGTGTTGGTTGTGTGGTTCGTATAGATCCGGTGACAAAAAGCAATATTAGTTGAAGGCGTTATTTTATGAATTTTCAGACTTTTCTCTGGTTGGTGCAGAAATTAACAGTTTCTCCACTTTTTTCTACAAAGATAATTTAGTCTTCAATATTCATTCTAAAATAAAGGACATATATACTGGAAAATACAGCTCATAATTACTTGGAACTTTCAGCACCAGACTTGGCACCCTCCTTGGCTCCGGTAACAACACCGGAAACATATTGAGCAGCATCACCAGCGACCTTCTTAGCTTCTTCAACGTATTCGTTGACAGTCTCGGCCAAGGTGGCTTCATGCTCGGAAGTAGCCTTCTTGGCATCGTCATGACCCTTTTCGACGTTGTCGCCAACAGTTTGGGCGAATGATTTTTGGTTGTCAGGAGTAGCTTCAGCAGCAAGCTTGTCGACCTTATCGGTGACTTGTTCCTTGACTTGTTCAAGGCCGGACTTTTCAGACTCCGGCTTGACAGCTTCAGATAATTTATCAGAGACGTTTTTTCTTCCAAGGTCAGACATTTTTACTTATAGATGGTAATGAATTTGTTTTAGATATAGAGAAACTGTGGCCCTATTTATACTCCCGTGGCCGTATCTCATAGTCACGACTTTTTGGAGCCAATTGTATTGTGGAACTGTACACAGTCACCTTGCTGGCAAAATATCTCTGCATTTCGCTAGTGAAAGACCCCTATAGAACCGAACTAATAGCAATCGTGGCCAGTGAATATGCATGATTGCTAAAATTGAGAAAAACCCAGCAAGGCCATTCGCCACATTGATTGCTACTGCATTGATATCGACGCATAAGACGACCGTGGCGCCGAAGGTAAATTCCACAACTACTGTAACTTTCCAAGATAGTTCTGTCTCAAAAATAAATAAGCTTCTTATAGAAACTCAATCATATTATTCATGTAGCAGCAGAACAGGGCAGCAACTCAAGTGAGCAGTGCGACCTTGGTCACCTGACCGCTCACATGCACGGGCTTTTTGTTTTTCGGATGAGATGAGAGCCAACATGGTGAAGCCAAGGAAGGACGACATGGACCAACGGATTTACAACATTATCCATGACCTTCTCGAGGAGTTGACAGAACAGAATAAGAAGGAACTAGAAGTTAATACCGATGCAAATCCCTTTGCCCATGTGGCTTTGGCAAAAGATCTTGCAACTACACAGGTATTGAAATACGTTCAAAGTAAGGATTTAGAGTTGAAAAGAAAGAAGAAAGTCGTCTTGGAGAAATTGATTGAACCAGTACTCAAGTACGTCAGAGATGAGGAAGCTGAAGAGTTGGCAGATGTGATTGAGCTGCGAGTTAAAAGTGTCCAGAGAGATATCGATGAGGCTGCCAAAATTGATAGTGATTTCGAAGGAGTTGACGTCAGTTCTCTCATGGAAGTCAAGGATTCCAACTCTTTCAATAAGTCGCTTGTTTCCAAATGGAATGTTAAAAATGGTGATGAAAAATCAAACACCCCGGAGGATGAGCCAAAGAGTAAAAAGAGATCGAAGGATTCTACGGAACAAATAACCAAGAAGAAGAAGAACAAAATTGATCATACTCCACCTCTGTTCAACTTATCTTCACTTGGAGGCTTGACTAACATTACTACTCAACTCATGGAATTGATTGGACTTCCAATATTGCATCCCGAAATATATCTTTCTACTGGAGTTGAGCCACCTCGAGGTGTTCTTCTCTTTGGCCCCCCTGGATGTGGTAAAACCACTATTGCAAATGCATTAGCTGGGGAACTACAGGTCCCCTTTATCAACATTTCTGCTCCTTCAATCGTTTCTGGTATGTCCGGGGAATCTGAAAAGAAACTACGCGAGATCTTTGATGAAGCTAAATCAGTGGCTCCTTGCCTCATCTTCATGGATGAGATTGATGCCATTACCCCCAAAAGAGATGGTGGTGCACAGAGAGAAATGGAAAGAAGAATTGTGGCTCAACTTCTTACTCTTATGGACGAACTTTCCCTTTCAAAAACCGATGGAAAGCCGGTAATTGTCATTGGTGCCACCAATCGCCCAGATTCCCTTGATTCTGCACTTCGTCGTGCTGGAAGATTTGATCGAGAAATTTGTTTAAATGTGCCTAACGAGGATCAACGTTGTCAGATTATTAAGACTATGACTTCTACCCTCAAACTCAACTCGGAGCATTTTAATTTCCGGGAGTTAGCTAAAATGACTCCCGGCTTCGTCGGTGCTGATCTTAAAAGTTTGGTCACTGCAGCCGGAATTGCCGCAATCAAGAGAATTTTTGAGAACCTCAGTGAGTTAGAAGACCAACTTGAATCTATGGACATCGATAATGCTACCTCAATCTCGGAGGTCTTTGATAGTAAATCAGAAACAGAGAAATTATCTACAATTCAAAAGTTCTTGAAGAGGCATCAAAGCCCATTAACTCATGAGCAATTAGCTCCCTTATCGATCAAGTATGAAGATTTTGTGGCCGCTCTTCCTACAATCCAGCCTACGGCTAAGAGAGAAGGATTCGCCACTGTTCCTGATGTGACGTGGAAGAATGTGGGTGCTCTCAATCACATTCGGATGGAATTGCACATGTGCATTGTTCAACCCATCAAAAAGCCCGAAATCTATCAGAAGGTTGGTATTACTGCGCCAGCTGGTGTCTTAATGTGGGGACCCCCAGGTTGTGGTAAGACCCTATTGGCCAAAGCGGTGGCCAATGAGTCTAGGGCTAATTTCATTTCCATCAAAGGCCCAGAACTCTTGAATAAATACGTTGGTGAGTCTGAACGAGCAGTGAGACAAGTGTTTCAAAGAGCTCGCGCTTCGGTTCCTTGCATCATCTTCTTTGATGAGTTGGATGCATTGGTTCCCAGACGAGATGCTTCTCTATCAGAATCCAGTTCTCGTGTGGTTAACACTTTGTTGACTGAACTCGACGGTCTCAATGACAGAAAGGGTGTCTTCGTTATTGGTGCAACTAATAGACCCGATATGATCGATCCCGCTATGCTTCGTCCGGGTCGTCTTGACAAAACGTTGTACATTGAGCTTCCAAGTAGCGAAGAACGATATGAAATCTTGAAGACGCTAGTGGTGGCCAACAGGACCCCTCTTCGTGAAGATGTGGATTTGAGAGCGGTTGCAAATGATGAGAGATGTCGCAACTTTTCTGGTGCCGATTTATCATCACTCGTTAGAGAAGCGGGTGTTCTTGCGTTGAAGAAGAAATTTTTCAAAGGGCAGAAGATCAAGGAGCTCGATGCCTCTGGTTTCTATGAAGAAGAAGATGACGATGGTGATTACGATATTGTGGTTACCAATGAAGATTTCCAAAAATCGTTGTCTAGCATCCATCCTAGTGTCAGCGATAGAGATCGTTCGAAATATGAGAGATTAAACAAGCGTATGGGATGGAGCGTTATCAATGAGGCTGACGACAAAAAGGAGCCTACAGATACCTCTAACGTGTAACGAACTAAATAGACTAATAAATCTTATAATACTTTCTATACACCCTCAATGCTTTCCGTGAATTAATATATTTTAAAATTCATTTTGAATATAAATTGGAGGGTTGGCCGAGTGGTCTAAGGCGGTTGACTTAAGATCAACTGGACGTTGTCCGCGCGAGTTCGAACCTCGCATCCTTCATTATTTTTTTTTTAAAATTTGTTGGCTTTAATGTTATTTATGTATCTCTCGTAGTAGATATGTAGTTGTACTGCAGAATAAGCGAAGCCCCACACTGAACTCGCTGAGAAGTTTTTATACTTTAGCGGCCACTATGTTGTTGACGCGTGATTACGGTGTGTCACATTTTTGTTGCAAAAAATTCACTACATACACTTTTCCTTCTTTCATATCCCATACCTGATGTCTGATCCCAGAGTTAAAATCAAGAATTCTCATATCAAATCTCTCGGAAACATCAACGATGTTAATGATTTTAATGTGGATTCACTCCGGTTAGGTGGTGGCAATCAAATGTTGAGCTTGCTTTCTATATCTGAGGAAACAAGCCCCTGGAACTTAATGTGGGTTCACTGCTTGAGGGTACTTTACCTAGTTATCCTTTTCATATTCATGAGGTTCAAATTCTGTAAGCAACTGATTGAAGACCTTTCGAAATCCATGAAGATAGCGTGGTATATTGTCAATAATGATATTCACGATCGCTCATGGAGAAATCGCCTTGTTGCCATACAGGCTATGCCTTTGGAATTTTGGAGAGTTCTTAACTTTACTAATGCCTCCAATTCCGGGTTAGCATCAAAACTCAAGAGTTCACTACCAATGATTTTGCCTCAGAGCATAGCGATTATACTTTATCTAAACGCCTTCACTCTTGAGAGCCCACCCGATGTACCCCTACCATTTTTGGATGCCGACAAAAACATACAAGTTCCTGATAGGAAGGAAACGCTGAGAGTTTTGGCATTAAGGAATGAGTACTTCACTCACTGTAGTGCATTCATCGCTGCAGAGAGGGTTCGGCTTTTATATGAGGCGGCCAGGTTCATTGTTTGGAATGCTTTATTGCCTGACGTGAGAAATATTACCATGTATGAAAGGACGGGTATCTGGTTTGGTCAGAATGATGACCACATCGTCGCGTTGTCATCTCTCATTGCCAATGAAGTCAATGCAGTTGCAAGATTAAATGTTTATTCGAATGTTTTTCTGGTGCTTCCCCGGGTAATCTTGATGAATTTGGCTACAGCAACAGCTTGCACTTTGTACGAAAGCGAGAGTCCCCCGTACGAGCTCCAAGTGGTGCTTGCAAAAGAAAGCGAGAAACAACTTGGTCCCACACCAGATGTTATTGTATCATTTGGACGGGAGTATTTTCTGACTGACGGCTATGTACCATCAAGCGAAGGGCTAAATGAGGAAATCACCATTTATGCGACCACCCATCAATTTGGATTGATCAAGTTTCTCGAAGCACTCTTCCTACACGCTCGCAACAACAGCTTCCAGCCAGCACCAACCCCAAGCCCTAGCATTAATAGCGCCAAGCCTCCCCGGAAGTCTGTATGTAATTATTTAGGATTGGGAAATTCTCCAGAGTGATAAAATAAGGTCACAAGTCGCACCAGGATAAAGTACTCCAAATAACAGAAGGGTGATTATGATTCCCATTCGAAATATACGCAACAGCATACGCCTAAGGCGTCCCTACATCGTGCACGTGAACAGGCAGTTTAAGTGCCAATTTATTCGAGCGCCCATGTCTCGTGCCATATCATCATCGACATTTGTTTACCATCCCAAAAAGACCATCATCACCGATAAGTCTGCTGTTACGGTGGGCACAGAAAATGAAACCAAAGCCCCGGAAACTCTTCCCGGCGATATTCCCGCTTTGAATTCATTACCGGTAGAGAGCAATACCGAACTGGAAAGCCCTCTTACGGAAAGGGAAGAAAGTAGCATAGCTCCTGATGACGAGTTCTTAACGACCATATTTGACAATATGGAGCCATATCTTGACACGTACAATGTCTACACTCAACTTATCAATTCCGATTTTACCCCGCAGCAAGCTGATGAAATCATTGGTTTACTTATTGTACAATTAAACTCCAAGTTACTGAAGCTTCCTACGAAGTATTCACAGAATTACGAGTTAGAGAATGAGCGATATCTTTATGAAAGTGCCCAGCAAGAACTTCGAGTTGACATCACCAGATCTCGGGAACTTCACACCAATGAACTCATCAACAACATTAATATTCTTGAACGGGATTTTCATATCATCAGCGATGAACTTAGTAATCTAATCATTCAAATGAAAAATGACACTCAGGTTGCAATGAGTGAGCAAAAGTCCGAGAATACCCTCTTATCAAAGAAAATTATTCTTCGTATCCAGGAAACTAACCACAAAATCACCACGGAGCTTAACTCTGCCATGAGATCAGAGATTGAAAGTTTACGTTGGCACTATTCTCGGTGGGGAGTCATGGCCATTCTTGTCTCGCTCTTTAGTGTGTTTGTCAGCTATTATATCTGGCGAGCCCGAATGGCAAAACGTCAAGTCCACAAGGATGAGTTTGTTCCTCTTATCATTTACGAGCCAAGCGAGTATGATGAAGATGACTACCACACTGATCTTGATAAAACGGCGATCTAATAATTGCCTTGAAATTTTATTACGTAAACGAGATAATAGGTTGGGGTAATGCGAAAGCAACTGTAAATGTATAGTACAAAACAAATTATTTCACAACTTGCCACCTACCATGTCCAATAGAAATAGTGATCCGTGCAAGTCAGAGGCTTGCACCATTCAGGATTGCCTCAAGCGAACTGGCTATAACGAAGCAAAGTGTACCAAGTACATTGACGAGTTATACCTTTGCTGTAAGAAGTTCTATGAAGACAACGGACCAGAGGCCAGTAGCTTGTGTTGTCCAAAATTCAACCTTCTTCAATTAAAGTTGAAACAAAGAGAATTAGGCAAGGTCGATGCAGAATTAATACATCATCGTCGCTGAGGCACATAATAACCTCCTTCGATTAATGAATCTTGACATGATGTGATATCCATCGCTCACAGAGATTATTGAAAAAATGTGCTCCGGGCAACTACATGGAAGCCGAATAAATTGCATATAACAGTTCAAGCCGTGACAATCGCAGGGTTAACTACCATAACGTCAATACATTACAAAGTACATGTGAGTTTAGAACCGCATAGTAAATCTAGAAAGATAGACACGACAAGCTTGGCTGGAAAAAACTCATTTGATCTAAGGCTTACCCGAGCACGAAATACCACACAGTGGCGAGACTATATGTGGAGGAGATCACATAGTCCGTGACTCTAATGGGCGCCTACTAAAAGACATTGTTGAAGAAATGAAAAATCGATGAGCTCGGTCTTATATAGGGGTGCGCGGGCGGGTAACCACAGCTACTGTAGGCTACCTTTGGCAAAGGTAAAGCCTTAGAGGTAAAGCCTTAGACGGCAATACCATAAACACGACCAAAATGCAGATTTGATTTACAAAATGATATAGGCGAAGTGGTTAGAGAGAAAGTGTCGTATAATAGTCAGAGAGAAGAATGCAAAGTAGCGATATGGGCTGGAAAATGGAGAACCTTTTGCCCCGACGTGAAACTAAAAACAGCCTAACAGTGGATAGATGATTTGAACACAATGGCCCTATTACTTCCAGGACCCATGCTGAGGAGGTGCTGTTTAATCACCCTTTCTTTTCCGTTTATCGTAATCATGAGGATCAGGAAAGTAAGCCTTCAATGCTAGTGGTTAGTATGAGTAAAAGGAAAGGAACAAGCAGGGATATACATACGACTGTTGTCGTTGAGCCAGTGTACCTGGCCACTAACATTTTTGATAGAGGTATCAGAACTAACACTCTTTTCAAATTCTCTCATGGCACCATCCACATCAACAGGCTCGATTCCATTCTTTACCAATTGTTCTCTAAGCAAAGCAATATGAAGCCCCATTTTATAGCACCGCTTATGATGCTCTCGGCGTTCTTGAAGAAATTGAAGGTCTTTGATTTTTTTGGCACTAGCGAAATTGGCCTGTTGATTCTCCAATGTTTTGGTGCTAATAAGAGTGGTTTCATTGAGAAGCTTCTCTAACTTTAGTCTTTTGATATGGTCATCAAGAGCATAAATGGAAACCATGACAATGAAGAGCAAATAAATGATGTCATTGGGAATGGTGGTTTTCTTGTCTTGAGAACGTGGTAATGGAGGTGTAGATTGTGTTAATGGAACAGTTTCTTGCGCTAAAGCTGTTTGATCGCTGTTGAATGGAGATGGAAGCTTTTCAGGATTATTGAAATAAGTTGGGACCCGAGCCGATAGTTTTCGGCTTAGGATCATGCAAGGGCGTAAGAGTCTCATGTCAAGGCCTGGAGTGATTGCTGGACAGCTTCTATTCGCACAATTTTATTACTTCAACATCCAACGACTATTCTGGCCTACATTTTGAACTACTATGATGTATTAGTTAGATATACAAATGAATTACCCTAAACTCATAACACTTAGTGTCTTCTGGATTCAGCAATGATCTTGTTCATTTCTTCAACCTTCTTCAAAGCTCTCTTGTGAGTACCCAATCTCTTCTTAGCCAACTTCTTAGCTCTCTTCTCACCAGCGTTTCTGATCAATTCGATCAATCTTCTTTCGTATGGGGCCAATCCAGAAACTTCTTGGACAATGCTTCTGACGAAAGCGGTTCTCTTGGAAAGAGCACCCTTTCTGTAAGAGATCTTTGGAGCAACCTCCTTAGCGATGGTCTTGTGACCCTTGTTCAAACCAACAGCAATACCTAGAAATGTTAGTATAAGAAAATTCATGAAGTGCTTGGAAGTGATGGGTCATCTCTGATAGAAAAAAATAACGTGGCAAGCCAGTCATGCTCTGGAAATACACGGCAACCATGATGAAGGGAGAAGATGTACTCGCAAATTAAAAGGGGAGGAGTGGGGCTAGGATACTTTGGGATTAAGTTGTTGGGACATCCACTCGAGATTATCATCACATCAAGTATTAATTTTGGAGTAGAAACAATGTTATCAAAAAGGGTGAAAAACTTCTCATCCACGGTATTCAACTATAAGACTCCATCAGTAACTGAGTTTGATCATTACATACCAGATCTAGCCATCTTTAATGTTGTGTGAGTATTGTAATAAGAAGATTTTTTTCACTTCAAGGTCAAAAAAATTTTCGTGCGAGTGGTGGAACCCAGTTGGGAAACCGAAGCCCACACAGGAATAAGGTGCGCACGTGACCAGGAACACAAGTCGGGGGATGCGAGGGCTAAGGGTGAAGCGCGCGCATCACGTGAGAAGCGTGACTGTTAAAATTCTATGGCAGGGATGTATTGTATGTACAGTTATGCTAATCCCACGAGATAATATGTAGAGTGGATAGTTGCCAAATGTCACCTGTAACATGGTAGCAATGTTTATATTTGGCTAAATGGCTTGCAAACCAACCGGTTTTAATGTGCTGGGCTTAGACGGGGCCAAGGCATAGCCATGATAGATAACTTAGGCGATGATATTAGAGAAATCATAGTTGTAGTGACGAAGTTTATCAACCAATTCCTGCGTAGTCAACACGGTATGATGCGTAAGATAGTTTTTCCAGGAAACAGGTTCATAGTGATCCCGGTAAACGTAAGGATACAATTCACGAAGAAGTTGTTTTCTGCCAACGACAATTTGCTTACCGTCCTTAGCATCAATATGGTAAACTTGCTTACCATTCTTGGTACCGAGGGCTTGAAGTTCCTTGGCCTTCATGACCTCATATCTTAATTTCCAGCCCTTAAGTCCAAGAGTTTTGATTCTGGCAGGCTTATCCTTGGTGAGATAATTATCCAAACCGCCCTCCTTGGTAATTGTTCTCAAAACGGTAGTGGTAACATGGGTCTGAATTTGCTTGTTCAAAGCTTCAGACCATAACTTGGTCTTGACAATATTAGGGAGATGGTATCTCAAGTTCTTATTCTTTCCATTGGGTGAGCACGTCTTGCTACTGCTTCTCTGTAAGCCTCCGAACAAGCCTTTATTTTGTCTTTTGAAAAAGGTTGTTTCGTATTCGTAATCAGGAATCTGCTTCTTGTGATATGGGATGTGTTTACCCTTGGGTAATTCATCTCCTGCTCTGTAGACATTGCGATCTATTGGCTTGACATATTTAAGGATCTTGTAATATTTATCCATGGACGAAACCGACGTAGAGAATGTCCGAGAAGACAACGGGGTTAACACCCCAACGGTCAAAGCACGAGATAAGCTGGGGAGCATCATGGGTAGTTTAGTGGGTGTTGGAGAAAAGCCAATGAAAAAAATCAGCGCCAGGCGCGCCGAGACACAAACCCGTACATCAATGTTTCCCTAAGAGCCACCATCAGGACGGCGACCCCATGATCTTTCAAGACGAGAAGCCCGTAGGAAGGCGAGAACAGCTTGTTCTCACTACCGGATGTCCACGACTGCGTTTCGTATTTTGTGTTAGACGCTTTCGGATTAATTTTGTTCTATAGGTGGGGCATTGGCGGGAACCGATGGGCATCGCTATCGGCTACTGATCGCGAATATGGTAGTCACCTCGAAAATGGGTAGATCCCCCCCACTGAGATGTGGTAACGAAGAAGCCCCAAAGAAAAATAGCCTAAATGAAAAATCCGGTTCTAGAAGCACCTGTAGTTTGTTTGTACTCTTCACTCACTTAATGTCGAAAGCCATCGTCTTGTCGTCTTATCGTTACGGATAATCCATACGCGACGTGCACATAACCATTGAACGATGATGATGTAAATCTATTAATGATGAACAATGCCACCATCGGTGGCAGTGGGGACAATAATATGTGCATTCCCGAGCATGAAGCTTGAAAAAAGTTTCTGCCGACCCCTGTCCACCGTTTAGTAACCCTTTGTTGCTGCAGAGCTCAGTATTGGTTTTTGCCCTCCATATATAACTTTAAAGTATTAGCCCCCTTCATCTCAACTCTCGTTCATCATGTGCAATATGGAAGAGGCCATCCCAATCTTAGCAATCGCCTCTTTTAATTAGTCTTGTCCTACTAATGGAATGGCTCTTTGGGGCATTGTGAATTTTAGTTTAGAAATGGTAAATATTTTTTGATCACTAATGGCTTCCGTCAGCGGCTGCTTCTTCGAATGCTTATAACGTGCGCTTCGCTATTCGTGACCCCGATCTTATTCCATTTGCCTTGCGTCGGCACTACCCACAGTTTTAGGTTATACAATTACGGTTTTTTGCTTGTCTTGTGTGGGAATCGATTTAGAAACAGACCTACAAAATCTAAGTTATATACGCTTCTTCGTTTGAGAGCCAAATTCTTATAAATTTCTTCATACTTACCCCTTGTTCCGTGCACATTCGCCGACACTTGAGGTTTGAATTTTTTTTCATTTCTTTTTTCCCTTTATCTTTGCATTTGTTATTGGCATTAACCAAAAGGAAAAAAAACAACACATCGGCTTTAATTGCATTACCCCCTCCCTTTAATTCAACACCTCAATTTTGCCTTGGCTCTTCGTTCGTTCCATCCTCATCTTTGCATCTAATGGCTGACTTTGCCAAATCAATCTTTGGCTTTGGCCTTCAAAGAAAAGGCGATGGTACCCAACCGTTGCTGCTCTCACCTTCAAATTCCATGTCCCATGGTGACTCAGAAGACAAAAAAAGATTCCTTCCCAAGGGCATATCACCAGTGACCCCTACAACCGCGGTCACCAGCAATTCAATGGTTTATGGTACCACCACCACCAATGATCACGGATTCCTTAATCAGAGTATTCATTCAGACTTGTCCCAATATCCCGGAAGTACATTCAATTCTCATCAAAATCATACTCACCAATTTGATAATGCCCCCATAAACCAACATCCTAATGCATTCCATGTTAGTCATCCATCTCATCAGCAACAACAATTTGTTGAACCCATACCCACTATTTCTGATAATCAACCAATGATCATCACAACTGATGAAGCCGGCCAAAATCTCAACCCTCAGAACAAAAGCTCCGCCCAACCGAAGGGTAAACTTAAGGTTATCATCATTGAAGCAAAAGACTTACTCTTACCTGAAGACAGTCAACCATATGTTGTCTGCACTTATGAAAGCAGTGAGTTCGTAACCAATGCATCAGCTTCCTTGGGAAAGAGTCCCGGATTTTTCCCCCCTCAATTTACTGGATATCCTGTGGCCAAAGGCCCTCGTCCCAATATGTATCAAAGACAGTCTTCAACCCAACACTTGAACTTCCCTTCTAATGTCTCCGCTAACCCTCTTTGGAATTATGAAGCTACCTTCGACGTGGTGGGCTCTAAATCCGAATTGGATGTTTCTGTATATGATGCTGCTCATGATGACGCTTTCCTTGGCCACGCCCGTATATTCCCTTCAACTAATTCTCAAGCTTCCGATAAACTTGTCAATGCAGAGTGGTTCCCTTTGAAGGCTAGAATCATTGGTGAACGTGTTCAAGGAAGCTTGAAGCTCTCTTGGCAATACAATTCAACAGACAGCAAACGTTCTTATGGACCTGAAGATTTCGAAGTCTTGAGACTTTTGGGTAAAGGTACTTTTGGACAGGTTTATCAAGTTAAAAAGAAGGATACTCATAGAATCTATGCCATGAAAGTTCTACAAAAGAAAACAATTGTGAAGAAAAAAGAAATCGCCCACACCATAGGCGAAAGAAATATTTTAGTTAGAACATCTGCTGCAGACTCTAACTTCATTGTTGGTTTGAAGTTCTCTTTTCAAACTCCTACCGATTTATATCTCGTCACTGACTATATGTCGGGAGGTGAATTATTTTGGCATTTACAGAAAGAAGGAAGATTTCCCGAAGATAGAGCCAAGTTCTACATCGCTGAACTTGTATTGGCACTTGAACATCTTCATGATAATGATATTGTCTATCGTGACTTGAAACCCGAAAATATCTTGTTGGATGCCAATGGTCACATTGCCCTTTGCGACTTTGGGCTTTCCAAAGCAAATTTGAATAATGATGGTACAACCAATACATTTTGTGGTACCACGGAGTACTTAGCTCCCGAAGTTCTTCTCGATGAAAATGGTTATACCAAGATGGTTGATTTTTGGTCTCTCGGGGTTTTGATCTTTGAAATGTGCTGCGGGTGGTCTCCCTTTTATGCCGAAAATACTCAGCAAATGTACAAAAACATTGCATTTGGAAAGGTCCGTTTCCCCAAGGAAGTGTTATCTCCTGAAGGAAGATCATTTGTCAAGGGCCTTTTGAACCGAAACCCAAAACACAGATTAGGTTCGGTCAACGATGCTAGAGAATTAAGAGCTCAGCCATTTTTTCAAGACATTGATTGGGATCTTCTTAGAACCAAGTCAATTCCCCCTCCATTCAAGCCTCATTTGCTATCGGAAACAGATACTTCCAACTTTGATCCCGAGTTCACCAATGAGCTGACATCGGTGTTGAAAAAACAAATGGAGATGGCCTCCACCCCATTGTCACCGGGAGTGCAGGCCAATTTCAAGGGCTTCACATACGTTGATGATTCTGCTATGGAGGACCACTTGGGCAAATCCTTGCGATACAATCAATTTAAGAACCCTGGATCATTCATTCCTGGTAACCCCAACTTACCAGCGGCTGAGGATGCCATTGACGATGACGAAGACATTCAGGAAGAAGACGAAGAAATGGACGTTGATCATGAAGAATTCGTGAACGGACGTTTTGATTTGTGATGTATCATATTCTAGTTTAATCCTTTGTGTTATAATAGATGTTAGATATTAGAACCTAGTGTCCGTGATGGTGTACGGATGTACTTTTATAATCAACAACATATTCTACCACCACAATGAGGCGAGGAAAAAGACCATCACAGCCCGTTCGTCAAGCACCGCCTCCAATACGCAAGGACGAGCCTTCAATTCAGTTACACGATGAAGCTGACTTGATTGGATTCCGAAGTGACGCTCTCTATCGATTCACCACCAATCATGAGTATCTCGAAAATGTCACCAGTAAACCAATCCACAACTCCAAAATCATTCCCCCTCCCTCCTTCCCATTAGAGCAAAGACTAAGCAACAGGATCAAGAAAACGAAGGAAGAAATAGACACCCAATACAACAACCTCAAAGTCGAGGAGTTATATTTTGGTGATATTGAATTAATGAGACTTAAGCTGGCAAAGTTAGCCCCAGATTTACAAGACTCCAAAGAAATCGACAAAAGCTTCTTTAGCGACGAATATCAGCATCAAAAAGATGGTATACTTCTATTGGCTGAGTTACAAAAGAATCCTCGAGATGCAGAGACCCTCGAGACCCTCGAAAAAGAATATAACAACATCCTTAAGGAATATAAAGAAAAATTCAACAAGAGCTACCGTGTTGGATCACCCCGGAAAACATTTTCAATCCCGATCGGTGATATATCTTCCGAAATCAAGGTTCAAGAAGCTCCCGAAAACTATAATCCCCGCCTGATAAACTCTTATATCAACATGGGTAATGACGTCAACAATGATGTTCACGATGACATGTCCCATGATGTTGATATAAATCAGTTTGTTCAGCCAAATCCACAAAACTTTCAACAGCCATTTATGGACCAACATCCAAACGGAAACATGAGTAATAAAGCAGAAATGGTGGATGACATCAACCTGTTGCTTGAATCGAACCCTCTGGGGATCGTTAACGATGATATGAACGACCTTATTGACTTTCAGGGTGAAGGTGACGAATTGCTTTCTAGTAACGCATTTGATGCGGACTTCCTAAGTCAGATTGATCACAGTATGGAATAAGGCACTACGGTATTACTTTATTATAACCTCAGTCAGACTACTCTTGTAGCGTGGGTACATTAACTCTGTCGGACATACTGATGCTGTGGCACTGTGTGCAGCTCCATCACGGTAAACCGGGTTCAGCCAGATAATAACATGACTGTCGTCTCGTTTCTCCAAGCATTCGACGAAATATGTACTTCCACAGAACATATAGTGTTATCGTTGTTCATTATTATTCTATCCTGACATTGAATTCGAGGTACGTTTCCTTTTGTTACATATTGGGTACAGTTTCTCATTTTGGTGCAGGGTCGCCTCGGCCCTTTTAGTGCGCCTAAATAGTGTATTATATGCTTCGCATTTGTTTATAACCATCTTGGAGTATTTCGTTTGTCGGCGATGAATGATCTGTTGGCAAAGCAGAGAATGCTTAAACAGCATCAACAACAGCAACAAGCACGTTCTCGACTCCGTCAGCAAAAGTTAAGAATTACGTTTCTCGGCTATGTCGTTGTCTTGATCTTCTTTGCTGTCCTTCAAATCATTGGCATTAGCTTCTTTACTAAAGGATTCCTTCTTTCCCGACAGGTGCTTCCCGACATTGCCGACTGTGGCGATTCATCTGATTCGTGTATGCCAGCCAAATTTGACAAGGCGGTTATTGTGATAATTGACGCTTTACGCTTTGACTTTGCTATTCCCGTGGACCACCACGATGCCAATCCATATTATCACAATAACTTACCAATTCTCCATGAACTAATGCAAAAGAATCCCAACAAAGCGGTTTTACTAAAGTTTATGGCTGATGCCCCTACAACCACCCTTCAAAGATTGAAGGGTTTGACCACCGGTACCCTTCCAACTTTTATTGACGCGGGCTCCAATTTTGACGGAGACGCTCTTACAGAAGATAATTGGCTTTTACAACTCCATCTTCATAATAAAAGTGTTGCATTTATGGGAGATGATACTTGGAAAGCCATGTTCTCTGATTATATTAATCCCGATCTTAATTTCCCATATGACTCTTTAAATGTTTGGGACTTACATACGGTGGATAATGGAGTTATTGAGCATATGATGCCATTGCTAGATAAAGAGAATTCTTCCAAGTGGGATGTTTTAATAGGTCACTTCTTAGGTGTTGATCATGCTGGTCATAGATACGGCCCCAATCACATAGCCATGAGAGAGAAGCTCAATCAGATGAATGAGTTTATCAAGGATTTGATTGATAAAATCGACGATAAGACCTTACTTCTAATTATGGGTGATCACGGAATGGATTCGACCGGTAACCATGGTGGCGATGCTCCTGATGAACTTCAAAGTACTCTATTCATGTACTCTAAGAACCGCAAATTCCATACCTATCCTAAGGACAATTCTGCTTATAATACTTCCGAACTTGGAAAGAACTACCGTTCAGTCAACCAAATCGATCTTGTCAGCACATTTTCGTTGCTCTTTGGACTTCCAATTCCGCATAATAATCTTGGGTTTCCAATTGACGAGATGTTTTCCGATAAAGATCTTGTTGTTGCTAATCACAAAACGCTTCAACAAATTCAACTTTACCGACTGCTTTCAAGCGAGTTAGCAAATGACGATATTGATGAGAAATACCAATACTTCGTGTCCCACTACGCTCAATTCCACACTAACAAGAAATATTTTGCTGAGATTGTACGGCAACTGAAGGAATATCAAGCGCAGACTCTAGAGTTTTGTCAAAGTCTTTGGGCTCGCTTTGATCTCACCAGTATTGGAGTCGGATTATCTACTCTCATTCTTTCCCTTTCATTCATAATTACCTATTCGCGAGCCATACCTGCCGTCCGTGTCCTGACTATGTCTTTTGAGTTCATTGGAAGCGTAATTGCCATGTTACTTTTGGGATTGGTATCCAGTTTTTCTATTTACATTGTTTTGAAGCCTGCGTTAGGCGTCAAGATGTGTCTAGGAATTGGGGCTGTATTGGGAATCACCATTGGATTTTGGGCGCCCATCATGGATAGATTCAGCATTGACTGGTTGTGGCATCAGCTTATTGATTTCATTGCTTATAATTTCAACAGCTGGTCATTTCTTGGATTGATATTTGTGGTGCTTCATTGTGTCATTTTTGCCTCAAACTCATATGTGGTCTGGGAAGATAAGATGGTCTCGTTTCTTTTGGCTACCTTTGGATTTTGCTGTCTTTGCGGATGCCTTGTAAGGAACTTGAGTAAATCTGAAAAAATTCTTGGCTGCATGCATGCCATTACTTTTATTGTCTTGACACGATTAACATCTATGATTAATTTGTGCCGTGAAGAACAACGTCCCTATTGCACACCAACGTTTCAAACATCCTGGTGGACTATCATTTTACTTTACACTTGTCTGTTTCTTCTTCCTACGACCATTAAATCGTTCTACCAGCTTTCTAACTCATATCATTCGGCTGCACCACTCTGGATTGGAACCGGACTCAAGTTTCTCATGTTCATGAATGCTGTATACTGGACATTCGAATACACCGAGAACAGTGAGTTTTTCCAACAAACTGTGGAATACGTTTCATTTTCTTTTGTCAAATCCATAAAGCTCGGTATTGCGAGAATCATTCTATTTATTGCTTTGGTGCTTGCCAACTTTTGCTGGTCGCGAGGTCCTTTATGTGTCAAATTAAATTTCACCAGACCCCCAACTAGCTCACCGGACTCATCCAGTGATGATATTACCGAGACCGACTCTTCTCCTCGCGATGTGACAGCCACTATCTTGGGATATGACAATGTATATGGCTCGTCATACTTCTTACTCGTCATCAACTTTTCGGTTGCCATCTTATTAGTGAGCAAGCCGCTTGCTGCAATTTCGATAAACATGCTCGTTGTTCAGCTCCTTTCACTTCTCGAATTGTTCGATATGCTCCAAATTCGCAAGAATCTCGTTGCCCCCATTGTGTTTGGGCTCTTAGGCTTCCAACACTTTTTCAGTACTGGTCACCAAGCAACAATTCCATCTGTCCAATGGGAAACGGGTTTCATGACTACCGAAACTATCACCTTTCCTTTTACCCATTTGAACATCTTCCTCAACACCTTCGGTTCGTTTATCATTATTTGTGTTACGGTTCCTTTGATCACCCTATGGAAAATTCCTCCTTCAAGTAAGCCTATTACGGTTCTTTCTCAGATCATCACCAATGTCACCACCCTACTCAGCTACCATACTTTGATATCCACTCTGAGCTTTGTTTTTGCCGCCCATTTCCGACGTCACTTGATGGTGTGGAAAATCTTTGCACCAAGATTTATGCTCAGTGGGTTACTATTGGTTGTGGTCAATGCCACCCTCGTCATTGTATCTCTTTGGTTCGGAACGGGAAAAGTGTTGTCACAAGTGAATCGCATTTTCGGAAAATAACATAGATTTTGCACTTGTAATTAATTTATTCTAGACTCATATAGCCGAAATATACCCCCACTATGCCAAGCAGGACTATAGTGAAGTGTCATCTTCATGTTGTAGCACGCCGCGGCTGATATGGTGGGAACACTTTGCAGTAAGCTTAATCAAAATCGTAACTCGCACTTTTTTGATCTAGCTACTTCATTTACACATCTGCCTGTTATACTCCTTCAATTCGTCTTGTCTCGCATGAATGTTCCTCATATATATATTGGCACTAGCAACAATATGCTTGGCGGATCCGTTTGAGCTGTCATTTACCCCCGATCATATACGATATTTGAAGAATGAAACTCGCCACTTGTTCGATCATGCATGGAACTCTTATAGCAAACATGGATTTCCCCAAGATGAAGTTCGTCCGATTTCATGTAAACCGTACGGACCCGACTTTGATAATATCGATGACATTGTTAGAAACGATGCAATGGGTAACGTGAGTCTGACATTGTTGGATAATTTGGATAGTCTAGTGATTTTTCAGCGATGGGACGATCTTGATCATCTGCTAAACTTTTTACAGAAGGAAAAGGCCACCCTTTTCGATAAGGATACCATAGTACAAGTATTCGAGGCAACCATTCGGTCATTGGGAGGATTACTTTCTGCTCACCTTCTATTGAGTGACAATAAAATTGCCAGTCATCATGAACGATTCCGGCAGATAGCCCGGTCATACGACGGTTTTTTATTGGAGATGGCACATGATTTGGGAAAAAGGTTGATTCCGGCTTTCAACACAACCACGAAGATCCCTGTGCCACGTGTGAATCTTGCTAAAGGTATTGCTGGCGTGCCTGCTAGACTTCAGAGAGAAAACTGTCTCTCCGGGGCTACCACACCGGTGCTTGAATTCACTTTGTTATCCAGACTAACCGGTGATCCACAGTTCGAATATCACTCCCAGTTTACATTTTGGAAACTCTGGTCTTCCCGACTGACCCTAGACCTACTTCCCATGACAATCGACCCTGGTGCTAATCAATGGAAGGATTCAATCACTGGGGTGGGAGCATCGGTGGATTCTTTCTACGAATATGCTGCTAAGGCCGCCATCATATTCAATGATGATGGTATGTGGTCAGTGTTCAAACGCTCGTATCAAGCTCTTCTCACTCACCTGGCCCAAATTGAGTCGAAGATATTCACCAATGTCGATATAAACACTGGACTTGCATCCAGTACATGGATAGATTCCCTTGGGGCATTTTGGTCTGGTTTACAAGTATTGGCCGGCCAGCTTAGTGATGCTACCAAATCTCATCTTGTGTACTTGAAATTGTGGGACTATTTCGATCTGATTCCAGAGAGATGGAATCATGTTGTCGTTGGAGAGCCTACCATCGAAAATGCCATTCCATTGGAATGGTACCCTCTTCGACCTGAGTTCATTGAATCTACCTACTATCTATATCGTGCAACCAAGGATCCCATGTATCTTCAAATTGGAGTACGAATTCTTGAACTAATATCAACTCGATTCAAAGCCAAGTGTGGGTTTCACGGCATCCAAGATATTCGAACTGGAACCCCTCAGGATCGTATGGAAACATTCGTATTGAGTGAGACTTTAAAGTATCTCTATTTATTGTTTGATGTTGACAATGAAGTCTTTTTACACCAGGAGACTTTCATGAGCGAGAAAAGCTGGGTCTTCTCCACCGAAGCTCATCCTCTATGGTATAATAAAGACATGGATCGGCCCATCGCTACCTCGGCCCTTGACTTCATTGAACCAACCTTTGACGGCTCCCTGGAAATGATAACGAGCGGAAGCTTTCTAGATACACTTCTTGCCAAATTTCACAAATCTCCGGCAAGGGTCAGTCATGGAACATTCATGCGAAATGTCTCTAGTCCACACATGGACAAACAAGAGTTTCCAGGAATTGCGCAGATCCCCCACCTTGAAATGAACGATGCATTTTTCAAGAGATTCGACGTCTGCGAAGTCACTCCTGATTTTATGTCAGACAATCCTCAGACGTTCATGAAGTCTCACTTTTATACATGGAAGTTACTTTTTCGCCCTGATAGCATGTATAATCGGACACTTATTCGCCCTGGGTACCTTTCCTCCGATACAAACAACATCATTGAAATCACCCCTTCTTTTTTTGATAAATACACCCTATATGCTCCTGGACAGCTCCATCTTCAATGCCCTCGAGCTTCAACCACTGAAAAATATGATTTATTTCTTGGATCAAGAGAGAATATCAAGGCAATGCAAATCTCTGTCTTCACTCATAAGACGGGAAGTGCACCTGAGCAGAATTCCCCAGTCTTGGAAAGCGACATTTGGGTTCCTATATTTGACTCACTTCGTCTATCGATTGAACATCTACAGCCCGGATTAATCGATGATCAGAACAACGTCATCACCGAGGAATATATTCAGTCATTAAGACCCGATGACTTTTCTGAAGATGGCACATGTGGGGCCCACGAGGAAACTGACGTATATCATGCGCTTCGTATTTCCAAAGTGAATGGGGTAGATGTCAAACCTGGAGCTATAATTTGGACCAGCCCCTTTGAGATTTCTCAGGGTCCTAATCCCGTTTTGGACATTGGAAGTGATGCTAGAGTCTTTCTACAAGGGAAAGTGGTTGAGAACCTCATGGTTTGGCCCGAATAATAGACTTTGTATCGATTAAGTGATGACCATACGCCAATGTTTTCTGCCTTCAATACTTTTTTTTTGGGTGTTGGTGAAAAGTGGTAAAATTCAGTAAAACTTACTAAATTCCAGAAATCTGAGATTTAGCACCCTTTTAAAAATGATCGATCCACATACAAAGCACCACAATTGTAAACTACTTATTAGGCATACAAGCGTCTCCAAAGATGATTCTTTACAATTACTTTGCTTCAAACTTTCTGCTACAAACCATTGTTTTTGAACATTGTTTCGTATAAAGCAAGTCTGGGCCACAATAGACATCTACTATCCCGACCTTCTGAATAGGAACTACATGGAGGATGAGCAAAATGTTTTTCATCGACAGCGTCAAGCTTCTTGAACGACATTAGAGATATCCCAACAGAGTAAATATGGGAAGTTAATATGAGGGATTAACAGATTATTTGCAGATTGTTTTTGTTACCCCACAATTCTAGATATCTCAAGAGCATGATAGTTCTCACTTAAGATACGCGTACGCTGTCGAATGGAAGACATTTACGTTTTTCGTCACACAAGCCACATTTCCTGCCATTTGTTTGAAGGGCTCAGAAAAGCATGACGTGAATCTAAAAGCACTAAAAACATCGAGAATCACAACGAATATCTCGAATAGCATTCTACACAAGAGATCAAATAATATTCAAGGTGAAATTTCTCGTCATGAAGAAAATTTTTTGCACCAATATGAGTCAAAATAAAAAGAGGAGTGAAAAATTTGAAAAATTGTAGGAACTCAATAGGAATCACACCATCATAAAAATTTTTCCTGCCACTACAATAACGTAAGGCCGCCCTACCATATAACAAACTACTTCTCGTGACTCATGTACCGGGCAAGAGGATTTAATGGGCCCTGGACTCCATCATACGTGGAGTGATCGGTTATGGGCGGGCACCTTGCCGGTACCGCCGCTGGAAAAAGGCCGGTTATATAAGCGCGGAAAAGCGCACTGAATTTTTTTCGTTGTCATCAGACTTATCATAGAACCAGTATGTTGCGTTTAACTTGCCTAATTCATCCTTTTAAGTTTTTTCCTCCCTCTGCACACCATTTTCTTTCATACACTTTTGTATTTTTGTTAAGTCCCACTAACATACAAGATGTACCTGCTTAAAAGGATATTACCACGATTGCCTCGGTTGAGTACTAACGCTATTAGGTTTCAATCATCCATGGTTTCTCCATTAGACGCTTCCAAGCTTGAGATCACCAAAACCACCACTCCTAAGGATGTTTTACCAAATGAACAATTGAAGTTTGGTAAGACATTCACCGATCACATGCTTGAGATCGAGTGGACCAAGGAAGCCGGATGGGGAACTCCCAAAATTTCTCCTTACCACCCTTTATGTCTCGATCCATCGTCAGTGGTTTTCCATTATGCGTTTGAATTGTTTGAGGGAATGAAGGCTTACCGTGATGCTGACGATAACATTAGAACCTTTCGTCCCTCCAAAAATATGGAAAGAATGGTGGGAAGTGCTAAAAGAATTGCTTTACCCGAGTTTGACAAAGATGAATTACTTAAGCTTATTGATCAATTCCTTTTGGTTGACAAAAAATTTGTACCAAAGGGTGATGGTTACTCCTTGTACCTCAGACCTACTTTGATCGGTACCACTGCTTCTCTCGGGGTTGGTACTCCCGATCGTGCTCTTTTGTTCGTTATTGCATCTCCTGTTGGTCCTTACTACAGCTCTGGTTTCAAGCCTGTTTCTTTAGAAGCCACCGACTATGCCGTCAGAGCATGGCCAGGTGGTGTTGGTGACAAGAAGTTGGGCGCCAACTATGCGCCATGTATCAAACCTCAACAAGAAGCTGCTGAAAGAGGTTACTCTCAAAACTTATGGCTTTTCGGAGAAGAAGGTTACATCACTGAAGTTGGTACCATGAATGTTTTCTTTGTATTTAAAAATTCTGATGGTACCAAGGAATTGGTTACCGCTCCTCTTGATGGCACAATTCTTGAGGGTGTTACCAGAGATTCAGTTCTTGCCTTGGCTAAATCTAAGTTGCCTTCCAACGAATGGACCATTTCAGAACGTTACTACACCATTTCCGAAGTCTATGATCGTGCTGCCAAGGGAGAATTGGTTGAAGCCTTTGGTTCCGGTACTGCTGCTGTTGTTTCTCCAATCAACAGAATTGGATGGAAGGGCAAAGACATCGATGTCTCATGTGCTGTTGATGGGGCTTCTGGTGTGTTGACTAAGGATGTTGCTGCCTGGATCAAAAATATTCAATATGGTATTGAAGAGTATAAGGACTGGTCTAGAGTTGCTAAATAGACAAACCATGCCCACAATTAAATACTATGATAGATTAATAAATGCTAAAAGATTTCAGATCAATGCCTTTCTATATCTGGGAGCTTTCTGATTTCCCCAAGAATATAATCTCGTTCATCAACAAGATTATTATCATTGAAATGAGCGATGTCAAACTTTTCGAAAAACGCCATGAAATTCTCTTTGTTTTTTATAAGAATATCCAAAATTCTTGATGATTTCTTGGGCTTGGCCACAAAGAACTTAAATATGTGAAATCCTTCAAGTTGAAGATTTTTTGACTTATCGGTCAAAAGTAACATAATCAACTTGAGATTGGTGGTGTCATCAAAATATCTATTGAGAAATACCTGATTTTGTTTCTGAAGCACAAGTTCAGAGAGCAATCGTACGGATTGACGTTTGGTCACGTAGTTCTCCGACTTTACTAATTGGCTTATGCTCAGGTTGAAAATCTCATAATTCTTTGCCAAAAACTCAGACACCAATTTTTTGTGAATAGTAAGTAAATCGTGCAATGTGGTAAACGCATCGGTGGCAATTTCGAAGATGGGAATCTGGACGTACTTGAAAAAATTCCAAAAAAGGGGATTATTCAAAATAAACTTGGTGATGGCCTCAAATTTAATACAATCCCGGAGAATCTGCCCGCAGATTAACCCAACTTCTTCGTGCTCTGGACCCTTGAGAAGCATAACAATGATTTCAGACTTTTGGTTAATGATGTAGTCAACAGTGGGAGACTTGCTCCCAACCTGTCGTCGTAATAATGTCGAGAAAACAATTAATACATCCTTTCGAGAATCAAAATCTAACCGCCGAATGTGGAGAATAAGATGATATAGACAATGAGTAGAGTAGATCTCCTGAGCCAATTGAGCTATTTGATCGGTCTGGGGTTCATTTTCATCATCTCCATGTAAAATTACCTTGATTTGTTTTAGATAACGGGCACACTCATCCTGGTACTTTTTGTTATCAGAGGTACCGTCAAGTTTGTATAATTGCTCATTAAGAGTTCTGATAAGATCAGCAGGAGTTTTGGGGTTTCTCTTGAAGAGAAACGACATGATGTGTTAATAGTCACTGGAAAACAGTTGGCAATTGATGAATAGTTAGGGATTGGGAAGAGAGGATTTTTCAGGGATGCGTATGTGTTGAATTTAATGATTTAAAATGCGATTCAATGATATCTCGCCTAGATATATGGAAGCGGGTATCTATCAACAAAAGTGATCGCCCAGTTCTAAGGGACAATGAAAATAATCTCTATGTTCGGGATAATGTGGGATTGTACCAAGGAAAGGTGAAGATCGTTAAACGGCAGAATGGTCGTGTTTACTTAACCAACCAACGAATCATCTATGTGGACAACGTCGATTCTTTGAAATCCATGGCTATTGAATTGACCAATGTTACCCTGAGTATATCCATTGATCGATTCTTACGTCAAAGTCCCAAGGTAAAGGTATTCTTGGGCAAAAAAACAGAGAACCAGCTCCAGACCCAACCCCAGCAAAACATCAATTGGGTTTGTAAGATCTGTTCATTCAATAACCACGAGAAAAAAGCTGACATTAATGAATTACCAAAATGTGTTACATGTGGAGTTAGAGCCTCAAAAGAGCAGATACAACAAGCAGTTGCTCGGCAATCACAAGCGGTTCCTTCGCTGTCTCAGTGCAGCAAATGCACATTCATTAACCATCCGTCGATGAAATATTGCGAGATGTGTGGCAATGAGCTACGACTGTCGATACCCAAAGAAATCAGGCCGGCTATGGATGGTGTATTGGACATTGAACTCGAAGGCCCCGAGGCATACACCGACGATGAACCATACATAAAACTTAGTTTTCGAAAGGGGGGCGAATTAAAATTTCATCAATTACTTCAAGAAGCCATCGAAAACATCAAATGGGAGAGACTTGTCAATCGGGGACGGGTGAATGAAGACGGAAAAAAAGTCTCTGCTCCAGAAGCTTCGACCAACGTTCGATTCGCAGGTATCAACAGCTTGGAGAAATTGGGCGAGCTTCAGCGCCAGAAGAACGAAGCAGTGCTCAGCTCATCACTTGAGGATCTCGAAGCTCTCATGTACAAAGCTCACGATCTATTGAAGCTTTCAAACTCTTTCAGTCATCTTATTACCCCAATTACGAAAACCTACAATACCCACCAAGTACTTCCTCCATTTGAGATCAGCAAAAATTCATCACTATACCACAAGGAACTAGCTCGTCATATCAGTGAATACCTAGGAAACTACGAGTTGACCAAGCCAACATCAATGATAACCTCACAAGAACTTTTTGCCAATTACAACCGATACCTTATAGTTACTCAAGGGTTTGGGCACCAGTTGATTACATCACAAGACTTCAACAAATGTCTCGAACTTATTGACCAACTTAAATTGCCCATTCAGATCCATAAGTACGAAAAACTGGGACTCGTTGTTCTATCTCAAATTCACTCAAACTCACAATATGACATCCATCAGTTGATGGTGAGATTTCTTTGTGACCAATCTCGCCAATTCAAGTATGACAAGTTTCGCAGTCAATTGCAGCCAGACGAAGATCGCTACCTCCAACAACAACTCAAGTACTTTCGAGGAAATACGGTAGCTCAAATTGGTTCCCACTTTCAGTGGTCTTTTGATATTACGCTAGAGGAGGTGGAAAAATGTATAGAAGAGGGGTTGATTGTTGTTGATCAACATATCTCGGGAACTTTTTACTTCAATAATCAATTTAGCTTGACTTTCGAAGATTGGGCTAATATTGAGGATGAAGATAACACTATCAAGCAAAAAGTTCAACAGGAGATATTGGATGAGCAAATACGAATTAGTAATGAACTACGTGACCAACACCTAGCTCAACAGAACCTCGTTAAAGTGGAAACATTTGAATTTGGACAAGCCCCTCTCCTGGTCTCAAAACCCGATTCCAATATTGAATTTGATTCTAGCGAAGCCAACACCCCGCAACCATCGGAGAGTCAATCGCTCAACGATCTTGCCGGACTTAACTTCAACTGATAAAGATCTTCTTAACTCCACGATTCCATCTACTTGAGGATTCTCCACCCAAAATCCCCTCTCGTTATCGATATCGGGACAGCCCGAAGGAATTGCCTTTTCCGTTATCCATGGCACGTGATGTACCGATTATGGGGTGGGCATCGGTGTACCGGTGCTTGACTGGAGCAAACCAGGATCGTCCTGACAGTGCGGGTGCTAAACAACTGTATCTTTGTCCAATGAAAGTTGCGCATTTGGCCCTAAACTACTTCAATGGATGACTTCATGGTAATTTTTTTGCCTTGGAGAACAAAGACTCGGGACACTGGCAGGGCAAAATCGAACTCTCTACTTGATGAGATTAATGAAATCTAAAGATAAGATATCTTTTGAAGTTCCACACATAGCGCCGACTACAGACAGGTTCAATAATTAAATTTTGAATCTAGCATCAGCGGTACCCGAGGAGGCGACGATCCCGATAAAAAAGGCTAAAGTGGACATTATTTTTCTTTTGCGAACTTGGCCGCAATTTCGGCCCGCCGCGCGGCCCATCGCGCCCTGCTTCCCAGTATGGATCGGATATTTCCAGACTCCCGGAAAATGATAGTGCTCTATCTACGATATATATACCTTAACAGATGCCATAGATGAAAAAGACCTTATCTATCTAAATAGAAGGAAATCGAGAAGCGACCGTTTCTAACACTAAGTACTTGCTTCACCAACATACAAGAAGGATTAATTTGGTCAACACTTTCCCCACTTGTACTCTTCTCTTATCAGCTATACCCCACGTCGATAGTTGACCTTTTTGATCGCTCAAAGTCGATTTGGCTCATAGATTTAGTTTTCGTGTCATTCTCAAACTCATATCAACACGTCAAACCCAATAATAATGTACGGCTGGACAGTTCAAGATTGGGTCCAATTCCATTATCAAGCCACTCCTGATGATTCGCTTCTCAAACTTGGCCAATTACTCAAAAGTCAAAAGGCTGCTCCTGAAGATCCTGCTTGGATTTCTCTTGTCTCCGAAGACCACCTCAAGCACCAATGGGATTTCCTCCAATCCAAATCAAACAAACTTGATCTCCCACTTTATGGTGTTCCTGTGGCCGTCAAGGACAACATTGACGTCAAGGGCTTGCCCACTACTGCGGCATGTCCATCATTTGCATACCAACCAGTTGAAGATGCCACCACCGTCAAACTTCTCAGAGATGCTGGTGCCATCATCATTGGTAAAACCAATCTTGATCAATTTGCAACAGGATTGGTTGGAACAAGATCTCCTTATGGAATCACCCCCAATACTTTCAACGACAAATACGTTAGTGGAGGTTCTTCCGCTGGATCTGCCTCTGTGGTTGCCAGAGGAATCGTTCCTGTGTCGCTTGGTACCGATACTGCAGGCTCGGGAAGAGTTCCCGCAGCTCTAAACAACTTAATTGGATTGAAACCAACTAAAGGAGTCTTCTCCTGCAAAGGAGTGGTGCCAGCTTGTAAGTCACTTGACTGTGTTTCCATCCTTGCTGTCAACTTGCAAGACGCTCAACTTGTTTTTAATATCTTGGCTCAATTTGATGGTGATGCCGATGAATACTCCAGACGCATGCCTGAAAATCCCATACTCAACTTTGGTCCTAAGGTCAGCATTGGTGTCCCTACCAAAGACAATCTTAAATGGCACCACGAAGTTGAAAATCCCAAATTGTTTGAAACTGCTGTGGATTTTCTCCACGAGACAGGTGCTAACATGACTTCCGTCGATATTGAACCATTGCTTGAGCTTGCTCGATGTCTTTATGAAGGTCCTTGGGTGTCTGAGCGTTACACTGCAGTGAAAGATTTTCTCGCTTCTAACCCACCTGAAAAGGATCTTGATCCTACCGTTGCTAAGATTATAAAGGGTGGTGAACATCATTCTGCCGCCACCGCTTTCGATTATGAATATAAAAGAAATGGCATTTTGCAGAAAGTGTCAAAGCTTCTTAAGGATATCGATGTTCTTGTGGTTCCAACTGCGCCATTGACCCCTAAGATCCAGGAAGTTCAGGATGAGCCCATCAAAGTCAACTCTATCCAGGGTACTTATACCAACTTTGTCAACTTGGCTGACTTGTCTGCATTGTCCGTTCCTGCTGGATTCCGTTCCGACGGCCTTCCTTTTGGAATCACCTTACTTTCTCACAAATTTAACGACTATGCCCTTTTGGAAATGGCCTCTCGTTACTTAAAGATCTATGGTAAGGAGGTTCCTCAGTTTTATGGTTGCCTCAAGGAAAAGAAAATCACCGCTCAAGACAACAATGATTTACACCCCATTAGCAAGTTGCCCCATTCTGTCATCAACAACACTGTCACTTTGGCAGTAGTGGGTGCCCATCTCAAGGGCTTTCAATTGCACTGGCAATTGGAGGCTGTTGATGCTGTGTTCCTCGAATCAACCACGACATCAAAGAACTACAAGCTATATGCATTGCCAAAGACTGGTCCTGTTGCTAAGCCAGGATTGAGAAGAGTATCAGAGAGTGGCGCTGAAATTGCTCTCGAGACTTATGCTGTTCCTGCCGAAAAGTTTGGAAAGTTCATTTCTTTCGTGCCCGAGCCTTTGGGTATCGGATCTGTTGAGCTTGCCAATGGTCAATGGGTAAAGTCATTTATTTGTGAAGAATTCGGTTACCTGGTTCCGGGTACTGTTGATGTCACTTCTTACGGAGGCTGGAAGAACTATCATGATCACCTCGCTAAAGAAGAAAAGGCTCTTGAAAACAAGAAGCCATTTGAGTCTGTGCTCGTTGCTAATCGTGGCGAAATTGCCGTGAGAATCATGAACACCCTTAGAAAGCTTGGTATAAAGGCCATTGCCATATACTCTGACCCTGATAAGTATGCTCAGCATGTATTGGATGCTGACGTAGCTGTCCCTCTTCATGGAAACTCGGCTGCAGAAACTTACATTAACGTCGAAAAGGTTATCAAGGCCGCTAAGGACACTGGAGCACAGGCCATCATTCCAGGTTATGGTTTCCTTTCAGAAAACGCCGACTTTTCCGACAGATGTGGCAGAGAAGGTATTGTATTTGTTGGTCCTTCTGGTGATGCCATCAGAAAGCTTGGTCTCAAGCACTCTGCTAGAGAAATTGCCGAGAAAGCAGGCGTTCCTCTTGTTCCTGGTTCAGGATTGGTTCCTGATGCAAAGGCCGCCAAGAAGATTGCTGCTGAGCTTGAATACCCCATTATGGTCAAGTCTACTGCTGGTGGAGGTGGTATTGGATTGCAAAAGGTCGATTCCGAAGAAGAGATCGAGCGTGTTTTCCAAACCGTCCAACATCAAGGTAAAGCATACTTTGGCGATTCTGGTGTGTTTTTGGAAAGATTTGTGGAGCAAGCTCGTCACGTTGAGATCCAAATGCTTGGTGATGGTTTTGGTAACGCTATTGCTGTGGGTGAAAGAGATTGCTCATTGCAAAGACGTAACCAGAAGATTATCGAAGAAACTCCCGCTCCCAACCTCCCTGAGTCTACTCGTCAAGCTATGAGAAAGGCCGCCGAATCTCTTGGTTCTGTGTTAAAGTATAAGGGTGCTGGTACCGTCGAATACATTTATGATGAACGTCGTGATGAGTTTTACTTTTTGGAGGTCAATGCCAGATTACAAGTCGAACATCCAATTACCGAAATGGTTACTGGATTAGATCTCGTTGAGTGGATGTTATTGATTGCTGCAGACAATGCTCCAGACTTCAACCAGGAAATTACCATCACTGGCGCATCTATGGAGGCTAGATTGTATGCCGAAAATCCCGTGAAGGATTTCATGCCATCTCCAGGTCAAATCACCGACGTTCACTTTCCTAAGTGGGCCCGTGTTGATACCTGGGTTACGAAGGGTACTGTTGTGAGTGCAGAATATGATCCTACCTTGGCCAAGATAATCGTTCATGGAAAGGATCGTAACGAGGCACTCAAGAAGTTGCGTCAAGCCCTCAACGAAACAGTTGTATATGGATGCATTACCAACGTTGATTATCTCCGTTCCATTGCTAACTCAACGATGTTCGAAGAAGCTAAGGTGGCTACCAAGGTTTTAGATTCTTATGATTATCAGCCAACCGCATTTGAAGTCGTTACCCCTGGTGCTTACACCACCGTTCAGGATTTCCCAGGAAGAGCAGGTTACTGGCATATTGGTGTCCCACCTTCTGGATGCATGGACGCTTATGCCTTCAGGATGGCTAATCGAGTTGTGGGTAACCATTCAGCTGCGCCAGGTCTTGAAATAACCTTGAATGGACCCAAGCTTCTCTTCCATCATGACGCTATTATTGCTGTGACTGGTGGAAAAACTACCGTTGACTTAAATGGAACTCCTCTTGACCAATGGTCTCCAATTCATGTCAAGTGTGGCGACAGACTTACTGTTGGAAAGCTAAGCAGCGGATGCCGTGCCTATTTGGCTATTCGTGGTGGTATTGATGTGACCGAGTATCTTGGTTCCAGATCCACCTTTGCGCTTGGTAACTTGGGTGGTTTCAACGGACGTGTGCTTAAGTTAGGAGACGTCCTTTTCCTTGGTCAACCAGAACTTCCGAGCTGCACTTTACCTGCTCCAGTAAGCGAGCCACAACCATGCCCCAAGTCGCTTGTTCCTTCTTATGAATTTAATGCTACTAAAAACTGGGTGGTGTCAGTTACTTGTGGTCCTCATGGAAGCCCTGATTTCTTCCAAAAGGAAGCTGTTGAAGAGTTTTTCGAATCTAAATGGAAGGTTCACTACAACTCGAACCGTTTTGGTGTAAGACTCATTGGTCCTAAGCCTAAATGGGCCCGTCCTGATGGTGGTGATGCTGGTTTGCATCCTTCCAACGCTCACGATTACGTCTATTCCCTTGGTGCCATCAACTTCACCGGTGATGAGCCTGTCATCTTGACTTGTGATGGTCCTTCTTTGGGAGGATTCGTTTGCGAAGCTGTTGTCTGTGAAGCTGAAATGTGGAAAATTGGTCAAGTGAAGCCAGGTGACACCATCCAATTCCAACCAGTTAGCTACGAAGTCGCCAAGAAACTCAAGGCTAGCCAAGATAAGGTCATTGAAAGCTTAAGTGGAGAATTTCCTCAAATAACTGAGGTGTTGCCCAAGCCCCAAGACCCTGTTTTGGCTACCGTTGAGCTTTCTCCAGGCGCTCCAAAGGTTACCTACCGTCAAGCAGGTGATCGCTACATCTTGGTTGAATACGGTGAAAATTCCATGGACCTTAATTTGTCTTACCGTATTCACAAATTAATAGAAATGGTGGAGTACAACAAGACTGTCGGTATCGTGGAGATGTCTCAGGGAGTTCGTTCGGTGTTGATCGAGTTCGACGATAAAATTTCTCAACAACAATTATTGACAACCTTGGTCGCATTTGAAAAAGAAATCGTTTTTGTGAACAAGTGGGAAGTTACTTCCCGTATCATCAAGCTTCCTATGGCTTTCGAAGACAAGAAGACTCTTGATGCTGTCAAGCGTTACCAGGAGACCATCCGTGCTGAAGCTCCATGGCTTCCAAATAATGTTGACTTCATCGCTTCCATCAATGGTGTTGACAGGAAGGATGTTAAGGACATGCTTTACAGTGCTAGGTTCCTTGTTCTTGGACTTGGTGATGTGTTCTTGGGTGCTCCATGTGCAGTACCTTTGGATCCAAGACACAGACTTTTGGGAACTAAGTATAACCCATCCAGAACCTTCACACCTAATGGTACTGTTGGTATTGGAGGAAGTTACATGTGTATCTATACCATGGAATCTCCTGGTGGTTATCAGTTGGTGGGTCGTACCATTCCAATCTGGGACAAGCTCAGTTTGGGTGAACATTCAGCTAATGGCCAACCGTGGTTATTGTCACCCTTTGATCAAGTTGAGTTCTACCCTGTCAGCGAAGAGGAAATCGATGAATTTTCCGAGCAAATGAATGCTGGTCATTTCAAGGTTGAGATCATAGAGTCTGTATTTGACCATACTCAATATCTCCGTTGGATCCAGGAGAACTCGGCTTCCATCGAAGACTTCCATAAGAATCAAGGTGGTGAAAAGCTTGAAGAGTTCAACCGTCTTATTCAAGTTTCGAACGCCGAGCTTGCCAAGACTGACGGTCCCAAGTTGACGGAGGAGGATAAGTTCAGTGAGGACGCCGAGATGGTGTACTCCGAATACTCAGGACGTTTCTGGAAACCGCTTGTTGAAGTTGGAGATGTTGTCAAAGAGACTGATGGATTGGTTGTGGTCGAGGCCATGAAGACCGAAATGGTGGTCGTTGCTCCCAAAGCCGGTAAGGTTGTAAAAATTGTTCACAAAAACGGTGATATGGTGGAAGCAGGGGATTTGGTCGTTGTTATCGAGTAATTAAAGTATACGTATAAAATGTTTATATCTAGGCCTGAGCGTAGCCGAATGTCTCGCCAAAGTTTGCAACTAACGAAGCAGAGGGTGCCGACTCCGAATCACGTGATCATATCGCTTCACGCGTCTAATTGTTTTCTCTTTTTAACTTGCTAGTATGTCAGATTCGATGCCAAACATCACGGCGGCTTCGCTTAGTCCGGAGTTGTGGACCGCATCTTCAAATGAAGCATTACAGCTATTCATTACTGATACCAAGGGGACAGCAGTCTCATTTAGTCCCTTGTTTACCTACCCCATATTCGGGGACTCTGAAAGTATATTTGGATTTCAAGACTTGGTAATTTTTCTTTGTTTCGATTCTGTGACGTTCCTTCCTTTTTTAAACGTCAAGTACAGTCAAAAGTTGCGGGATGAAGATATTGAAGTGGACCCTAAGGCCAAGATGCTAGAATTCTTGCCTCCCTCTACCATTTTCAAAGACGAAGAGAAATGGCGGGACGCAATTGAAGCCGAACAGGCTAAATTTCAGATCCCCGGATCCAAGGTGACGCAATTCGAGAATCATGGCGAGACTTACGAGATTTACAAGCTTGATATTAAAAGTTCTGGAGGATTGGAGTTACATAAAAGACTTCAAATTCTTGTACTTCTTTTCATTGAGGCTGGGTCTTACATCGACGTCACGGATGAATTGTGGGAGATCCATGTATTATATAAAGCCACCACAACACTCCCAGAAGTTGTCGGATTTGCCACGGTATACAACTATTGGAAGTACCCTGGCTTCGAGAAATTTGACAAACAAGTGGTTGAAACCAGGAAGAAAATCAGCCAGTTTATAATCTTGCCTACCCATCAAGGAAAGAGTTTGGGTGGTCAGTTTTATACTGAGCTATATAAGACATGGCTCAAGGATGATCAAGTTGTGGAGATTGTGGTTGAAGACCCCAACGAGAGTTTCGATGATTTAAGAGACCGCAGTGATTTCTCTCGCTTAACTTCAGAAAAGATAATTGACATCGACGTGATTGATGTTGGGACTGCCTCCAATGGTGACTTCCTTGCCAAGTTAAAGAAAGAACAGAAACTCGAGAAGAGACAGTTGTCTAGACTCCTTGAAATGGCATTGCTCTATCGGTTTAAGAACATAAAGGGAGCCACCCTCACAAAAAAAGACATCCGACTTTTTATCAAAAAGAGGCTCTATGAAAAAAACAAAGAGGCTTTGAGCACCATGGATGAGCCCACTCGCATGGATAAATTACAAACTGCATATGATGCTTTGGAGCAGGACTATTATCGGATTCTCGCTCCGATCCAGGTATCCGTTAAGCGAGTACGTGAAGACGATGGAGAAGACCTTTCTAGTCGAAAGAAATGAACAGTAACGTTGTACTTTGTTGTAGAGCCGCTTATCTTTACCGGCATACACACCGTGAATCCCCGTTGTCGTATTTTTCCCATGGCTACTGAGCAAAAGCACTAGCTGTCATTTGACATAGAGGCTTCTGCGCATTATCGTTATGAGCGGTTTCGCCAGACACCTAGAATACCGAACTCATGGAGAAGAGCCAGTTTACTATCACCTGAAGGAATTATGGCATTACCACTTGTATCTATGAATGACTACTCTGATTAATTCGGAACCTCTCGGATACAAGTATCCTTCACATACTCTTGTAAGTCCATCCCCAATTGATTTAGATTGTAAATATAGGACAGTGCCGCCCCAATGCCATTCACTTGCTACCCACCGCCCCACCTCGAGGACTAAAACCACGCCAGAGCCCATGACGTCACTCCTGCACACACGCGGTTTCGCATGACTAGTGTTATTTAAGTCGAGGATGCAGCCCTATATCAAATATGTAGAATCACTGGAGCAAAAATCACCCCCACCCAAAATCTGTGTTGCGTAGACAACTACCAAAAATAATGACGTTCATTGTTGTGTACGACTTTATGAGGACAGCACTTTAGGTGTGAGTTAAAGAAGAAGAATACCAAAAGAAAAATCGCCCAGGGATTAACGTGTGCGCAATCTCAGTGGCTTCTCTTACATTTTGTGTCACGTTCATGCACGTCCTTTGCTCGTGGTGAAATATCATCGCGGGCGGACAGTGCTGGCTATTTAAGGGGCCCGCCCGCCTGTAGAAATTTAACCTCTTCACTCCTTTAATTAACAAAAGTTAACATGCACAGAACTTACTCTTTGAGATCTACTAAGGCTCCTACTGCCTCTCAATTACAATCCCCACCACCTCCACCATCTACCACCAAGAGTCGTTTCTTTGGAAAGGGGGGTATTTCCTCTAGTTTGAGAAAGAACATTGCTGGAGCCACGGCCCCAGAACTTTCCAAGAAATTGGCTCAATACATCAAGATGGAAAAGAATGTTATGAGAGCTCTTGAATTGACCGTTAGGGAACGTCGTGACGTTGCCAAGCAATTGTCTCTTTGGGGTGAAGAAAACGATGATGATGTTTCCGATGTTACTGACAAATTGGGAGTTTTAATTTATGAAATTTCTGAATTAGAAGACCAATACATTGACAAATATGATCAATACAGAATCACCCTCAAGACCATCAGAAATATTGAAGCCTCTGTTCAACCTTCCAGAGACAGAAAACAGAAGATTACTGACGAGATTGCTCACTTGAAGTACAAGGATCCTCAATCTCCTAAGATTCCTGTTTTGGAACAAGAATTGGTGAGGGCCGAAGCAGAATCTCTTGTTGCTGAAGCTCAATTGTCCAATATCACCAGAGAAAAGTTAAAGGCTGCTTTCAACTACCAATTCGATGCTATCAGAGAATTAGCTGAAAAGTATGCTTTGATTGCTGGTTACGGTAAGGCCATGCTTGAATTGTTAGATGACAGTGCTGTTACGCCAGGTGAAACCAGACCTGCTTACGATGGTTACGACGCTTCTAAACAAATTATCATTGATGCTGAAAATGCCTTGGCTGCTTGGACTTTGGATGGTGCTGCTGTGAAGCCAACCTTGTCTTTACATCAGTCCGAGTACGACGAAGAAGAACCAGGTGAAGATATTCTTGATGATGCTGAGGCCGAATTTGCCAAGCACGACGAAACCAATGGTGAATTGGCCAAGTAATGTTCTTTTAATGGCTAATAGTTCTCCTATTTTGGGAGGATTTCAAAAATTGTTCTCTTTTGTGTATTATGTACTAAATTAATACTATCCACTTACCGTTGCGGACTTCTACTAATCTAAAAAGGGGAAAATTATTTCCTAAAAAGCACGCACCTGAAATTTGATGCTAACTTCGAACCACGATAACAATATTCTCGGGGAGCGCCAACCCATCGTATTCACTGGACTCGACGTAGACAGTATTACGGGAAGCCAACTCCAATACCATCTGGAACGACCTAGCGGCCAATTTACGACTTATTGATTTTTGATTCTGCGTCCTTGAAGGGATGAGGGTGTCGAAGCCGATCTTCCTGTACGTTAAATACGAGTCGCCTAAAGGAGACTCGAGGTCATACGGCTCGGATGTTTCCTCGCCAAGGGTTTGACATCGCTGAACCATAACTTGAAGGAATTGGATTATAGAATAATCGACTGTTGACGTCTGAGATGCCTGACTTTCGACTTCCTCATACTCAAGGGATATGTCGTAGTCACCGTACCGTCGTATTCCGGATGAGAGCGATGGAGCATACTCCGCATGTAAACCGATTTCCAAGGGATCATCAATAAGATCAGTCGGAAAGTTTCTGGCGATTTCCACATCGTCAATAGATGCAGCTAGCAAGTCGATGCCATCAGGAATTCGGTCTTCCCACTGCCTGTTAATGGGAATTCGTAGGTTTTTGGTCGCCCTGTAGCCGTAGATACTACGATTGGCAAGTCTGAAGAAAGGGGGTCCATCTCGGGCAATCTCTTCTACCAACAGCTGATAAGTTCTTACTCCCGAGTAATTTGCACAACTAATTGAGTTGTCAGGCATGGCTTGGAAATGTGGAGTAGGGTCGGTAATCAATCGACGTCTTTTAATATGCGTAGTGAGAGGTAAAGCAGTCACTTCGGTTGTAGAAAAATGGGTATCCATCATCGTGGTAGTGGCTTCAAATAAAACAGGTCCCATAGGGGGTAAGTTTCCGTTGAAGCTAATATCAATCTCTGGTCCTTCTGTCATTCCATCATCATCGAACTCAAAGTCAACGATGGGTTTGGGACTAGATGGTAATTCCAAGTCCGCAACATCATCTAAAGTAAAGCTGTCCCATCTGGTGTCAGTGCTCGACTCACCCACATTTGAAAAGAAGCTCTCGCTTCCTCTGAAATCTAGTCCGTCTGCAATCATATGTATTATAAACGAATCATCATCTTCAAAGTACAGAACTTTCCTTTTCTCTTTTCGGAAACGGGAGACTTCCTCGTCTTCCTTAAGTTGATAGTTCATTCTGAGCTTTAATAAACTAACCTCGCTCCACAAGTATTCCACTTGGCGATGGTGAAGAAGAGTTACCCCATGAAGGAGATTAGATATAATTCGAAGACCGGGTCGAGATTCCTCAATAGCTTTGCAAATTTGAGAAACGTTTACGTTGTTATCTGAATTACTACGTCTTACGTTTCCCGAAGTAGCCAATTTCCACGTCAAGGCTAGGTCATGCTGAAAGACAGGGTTCATTGTGATAAATCAGAAAATGGTTGCGAAAAAGTAAAAGAAGCTAAAAATCTCAATAAAATATGATCCCTACAGAAGCCATAAAAGTCGTGTAAAAAAAACATTAATTATGTATCATAATTCATTAATCTATCTTCCTGAGGATGTGAGTAAGTTTTTCATAAATAACCGTGATCCATTTGACAGTGAGCTCAAAGTCATCTCTCAATACAGCATCACGGAGATGAGCCAACAGCCCGCGCTGATTTTTCTCCAAGAGCACATTATCATCAAGAATAAAAGACGGAATTCCATAAATGATATGATTGAAAGTGGTAGACAGCCAATGTCTGTTTTTACTAGAGTAAATGTACTCATAGTCATGGTCCTTGAGGAGAAGTTCTTGTTCTATTCGAAGCAATTTGTAGTTAGCCACCTTGAACTTGGCATAAATATGAATCTTCTTCAACAGTTTGTACCACGGATAATCCAGAATCCATTGCTCCTCCACCGATTTAACATATTCATCGAAAATGAAACCCTGTTCTATGAGCTCAGCCATGCGTTTTTGAAGCTGCGAAATTAACAATCCAATTGTTAAAGGAAGATCGACGGTAGCATCATCGCCTTTAATTTCGGTGAAAATGGACCATTTGTTTATAAGATATTGGGAGATATTCTTGGTTGACCATTTATTGAGAGTCTTCTCATGATCTTCAAGAAAGCTGTCAAAAAATTGCGCCACCGTTTCTGCGTACCTGCTTGTTCGGGCATCGATTAGCTCATGATCGCAAATTGTCACTGCGAAGAGACCGACGAACCGAATAAGCAGTCCATGAAGAAGCCAGTCCTCATCAATTTGCCGCTTAGTCAACCATTCATATGAGTAATAATTAGAGTCTGCAAGATACGGAGGATCCTCGCGCTTAGGGTCATTTTGAAACTTGACGTTAACAACAGGAACCCCGACATTTTCAAAGGTAATGGCATCGGAAGCCTGTAGTTGAGTAGAGAGCTGATTTCCAATAGTCACGTTGTCCTGCTTCAGCCAATACTTATGCAAGGTAGTCATGTCTGAGTCCAAGTCATTGGATGGAAGAGTCTTGAAGGGTGCCGAGTCCCGTGGCATAGGCACAAACTTAGCAGTCTTCACTAGCAAATTATTAAGTAGGGGACTGGATTCGACCTTGAACTGAGACCCCGTTACAGCGTCTCCATCAATGTGAATGTAACTCACTACCGGCATATTGGAAGCAAGGAAACTGGTATCATTAACGGCAAACTGAGATCCCACTAGTCCACTGCGGGAACCGTCAAAACTAACGAACTTGATACTCCGAAGTGGTTTCCAGCCGATTTTCCGAAGCTGCTGAAAATGGCGCATGATTTCGAAAAGAACAACATGCCCACTTAGTGGATTTGAGGATGTAAAGCTATCTCGACTTGCTCCAATTATTACCACCCCATCGTTTAAGACACCCTTGATAGAGCCTGCAATATTGACCAATTGACGGGACTTGGAGCTGAACTTGGAGCTGACACGAAGTTGAAGGCTAGAGTCAGAGCCTTCTGATAAAGTATCTAATATAGGTTTGATGGCATTATAACTGACGGGAATTGCAGGAATTCCACAGGGGATGATTTTCAGATGGAATGTATCAAAAGCTACCGAGCCACGAGAATATGAGCTTCTCAACTTGTTGTCATCACTTTTTGCCGCATCCCGGAATGAAATAAACCCCACTGCCCCAAATTCTTGGGCGATGCGAGCCTGTTCATGAAATGTTAAATTTGGATTAGTGGCAGCAATAACAATCTTGCCCCTTATGGTCAAGGATTTCTTTAATAAGCTCTGTAATTCACTCACTGATCCTTGATTGACATGAATGTAATCAGCTTGAACCAGCCCGTTATAGCCAAATGCAAAAAAAGAAGGGGATTTGCCTTCAAGCAACTTTGCGTCGTACACAAGCTTACCAGTTGAATTATCAACAAGCTGTAATGTCAGCTCAAGTGGTGCTTGTAGTGAATCTATGGGGTATGAGAACTTTTCTGTGTCTAATCCCAGCAACCGAAATTTTCGCTCAACGTACAGAGAAACCTCCGGATTATCACAACTTAGCAAACTGTATGGGTTTTTCAGTGACAAATCAGAAAGGTTTTCAAGTAGAAACTCAATGGAGTCTTCATTATCGAATATTTGGTTGTTTGATAAAAATTGACGGTGAATACCAGCGGTAACCAAGAAGCTCCTTTTGGCATCGGATTTTGTTAGATGTAATTCATGCCAACGGCGAAAGTCCCTACTTAAAGATGTCCGGGGAAGAAAGGAAAGATGAAGGATTATGATAGCAATCACTCCAAGAACACAGAACCACCAGAAGCGGACTTTGGAGAATTGGGGCTTTCTGGAAAACTGACTGCGGAGATCATCCTCGTCATCCAGTGTCGGTCCCAAAAGCGGCTGGTTTTCTGATAGATTATCCAGAGACATTGATTGTCAAAAAATTTGATCAGATAATAACTCAGATTGATAGCTCTAACAGCAAATGTAGAATAATAGGAGGCAGTGTAAGATATATGTTTAGACTGATAAAGAAAGAAGGGTGCGCATATTATACAGGTAGTCTTATATATAGTACTTAAGTTTACACATAGCATAAACGTGGTGTCAGAGCGGCAATCGGACTAAATAGTCGACCTGACAACGGTATTCAAAAACTTGGCCAAGCTAGCTAACTTGGTGGTGGTATCGGAGTTGACTTGATTGACGAGCTTACCATGAGGTGGGTGTTGGCTCAAAATTGAAAGGTCGTCAGCGAGCAATACGGGGGACTGGCCATTTACCACGAGCTCATAATTATTGCCCTGCCTTGTGAATGTAAGTTGGGTGGCAGAATCTAGAAGAGAAGTGATCAACAGTATCAACTGCTTGATCAATTGAGCATACATTTGCATTGGGTCTTGGGCGGAATCATGATTGGTTTCCGTTTCATGTACTAAACGAGTAAGCCTTTCATTAAGCTCAGAGATGAGCTGCACTTTGTCATCCAAGTGGGATTGCTGTTGCTGGAGTTGTTTGCAAAGATCAGAGTAAACACTAATATCCTCTTGAAGACGGGTGTTGGAGATTTCAATTATGCTGTTGAATTCTAGGACCTGGTTGGATATTGAGTTTTGAAGATTATATAGTAAAAGGTGATCTTCATTGGCCTTGAAGTCTTGAATTAATTGCAGTAGTTGTACTTCCATGGCGTCTATTTCCTGGGTCATAGCAGATACCTCGTTATTTCGTTCCTCAAACGTTTCGTTAATTTCAACCACTTCTTTTGTAAGAGTATCAATCTGATTTATGACTCCTTCGATGTTGATTTTGTATTGCTTGAGCTTATGTTTCTCTCCCTCATTTTGGCGTGTAATTTGTTCTACTTCATCATTGGTGAGCTTTTGTTCGGACAATAGGTTTCGAAGAAATCTGTCTCTTGTTTCTTGTTCAAGATATAGAAATTTAAGCTTGGAAAGATGGTGCTTGTAGTAAGAGATCTCATCATCAATCGAGGCGGGGTCAGCTAGCTGGTTGGCATTTCCACTGGTGGCAGCATCAAGAGAGATGGATGGAATGGTGACACCATTGGCATTCTCAAATGTGTGTTTAGCAGAATGAAGCAGAATGTCCTGATGTAGATCTTGTAATCGTTGTTGATAGGTCATGTTTGTATATAGGTTTCTGTAGCTCAAAATAATAAATACGCGCTCTCTGGTTTAATGTTACTCCACCTTGACATTTTTGATCTTGTCAATTTGCTCACTGAGCAAGACTGGCACTTCAACAGCCTCGTGTTCGTAGACATGCTTGGTTTGTTGATCCTTCTGTTTCTTTTCACTCGGAGTCATTACCAAGTCGGCAAAGTTGAGCCTGGACGAGCGGTCTTCATCTTCAACGTCAGCGGTTTCATTCCACTCCAACAATTCCTTTTGATGCTCCCTCTCAATAGCAAAGTCAACTGCTTCCAAAACATCGTTACAAAGATGTTTTGGCTTGTACTTGGGAACGGTTCCTTCTTGATAGACTCCGGTCTTGACGAGAATGGAATACCACGAAACATCGTGGGAGTTTGCAAATCTAATGTCAGATTCTGGGGTGTCTCCCACAAAGTAAACGGTAGAGGCAGGGGGTAATTGTAAAGTGATTGCCTCCTTCTTTAATTCGCCCACTTTTTCGATGGTTTTCTTAGCACCCAAGATATCATCGTCGCTCTCATCCTCGGAGCTGGAGTAGTTACCAGCATCAAGCTTAGCCTGGTTGATGATTTCTTCACCCTCTTCATTGATTAAAATGTCAGCTTCCAGGGCATTTGGATCGTTGATTGATAATTTCTTTAAATGTTCATCTAAAACGCCTTCTCTCCACTTGGTAAGAACCTTATTGGCAAACTTAAATGTACCCTTTTGAGGCTTACCAAAACGATTCACTTTCAACTCGTTTCCAGTATGCTCACGGTATAATGCTGCAATGGAAACCTGTAAAGCACCCATTCCATATCTGGACAATTTATAGTTGGTGGCCCAGATGAAGTCTGAATGAGCAAAGTAAATCTGAGGACCTTCGTCAAAAGTCTCACTGACGGTTCCCATCACACCGTTCTTGGAGAGAAGCAATTCCAAGATAATCTGTTGATCAGCAGCCCAATTTCTAGAGTCGGCAAACACCATAATGGCATCAATCTTGATCTTGGAAAAATCAACGTCTCTGGCACACTTCTTCTCTTCATCTGTCATGTCATGATATGGGGAAACAGCAGGATTCCATTTCAAAATATCGAGTGGAGTGTAAACGTGTTTGAAACCATAAGATTCAGCCACATTGCGACACACATTACCAACTCCACCCACAACCAATACATTCTCGTATACTCCCACAAGGTCCTTCATGGGTGTGTGACCTTGGATAATCTGATCAGGAGTTATGTGGCATTTGAGCATTTCGGATAAGTGGGTTGCTCTCACAGCTTCAGGCTTACCACCACCATTGGTGACAAACACAAAAGGTACCTTAATGTTATACTTGTTTTCTCCATTAAGTCTCTTCATGGCTTCGATAGCGGGGGGGATAACATCGGGTCCTCTCAAAATGACCCCATCAATATCAAAGCAGAATGCATAGGAAGCCACTCTAACATGATCAATCACTGTCTTCTTCTTGCGTCTAATGATGGAAGAGTTTCTCAGCAACTTGGCAAGCGAATCCACCTTTTTGAGATTTAGGTTGGACCCACTCTTATTTCCTGATCCACTTAAGTTGGTTGATGAAGATAGCTTGGTCAATCCATTCTGCCACTGGTTGAGATCAGAGAGCGAAAGCGATGAAACCCGATGTTTTCTAACAGCGGGTTGCAATTCATCTATACCATCATTATTGAGGTATGATTGATACGAGGGGGATTTCTCTTCGATAGCAGATTCAGACATTTGTAATTAATAAGTAAAGTAATGATTGGAAAAAAAAATTAATTAACCTATGTAATAGCTATGGGCGACGCTCAGGGGTTTTATATACCTGGGCGATATTTTTTACTTATTGCTTCACCCTTCTATATTATTCTGTTGCGTGATGAACGACTCCACTACCTGTATATAATTTGCCTGTGCTTGCGGCACACGTGGCTGTGTGCAGGAAGAAAGGGACAGTATTAATAGCTGGGTTTATCCGTATGGTCGGATTAAAGTTCAATGGCAGTAGCCTTGTGTCATATCTGAGGATGGTAGCAATCTTATGATGAGACATGTGCTTGAACGGGAAATTAGAAAAAAAAAAATAACGCAATGTAGGATCCACTAAACGGCCATGTTCCATCTCGTATTGGCCATATTTTTCAGACACCCGGCGCTGACGTCATAAGTGTCATTTGCGCGACTATTTACATCATTACTCGAGCCTCCTTCACATAGTTTTCGATGCAACTCCCCTCTTGGTCGACCTCTCCATATTTATAACATGAATCACATTAATATTAGATACAAAAGCTAAAAAATTATCTACTCATCAATTTCAGTGGCTTTTTTCATCCGGGCAATCTTAACGAGTGGACTCAATGAACTTACGTCATCGCTTTCCATAATGAACTTGTCCAGAAGCAATTGGTCGGCATTAGCACGCTTATTAAAGTCCACTTGGAGACACCAAGATAAGAACTTACGAATATCATAGCTGAGAGCTTCGGGCTCCTTCAATTTGGGAGTTCCAGTCGTTGCAATCAAGTAAAGGGCTCTTAATGGAGTTTCATTAAGATAAGGAGGCTCTCCTTCGATCATCTCAATGACCATGATACCAAGTGACCAGATATCTACCTTAGGTCCATACTCTTTTCTTGACACCACTTCAGGAGCCATCCAATAAGGAGTACCCACCATGGTGGTTCTCTTTAAGTTGATTTCATTGATTTGGGCACAGAATCCAAAATCCGTCATCTTAATGTTACCATCAATATTCAAAAGAATGTTATCGGATTTAATATCTCTGTGAATTACACCTTTGGAATGGAGGAATTTAAGACCCTTCAAAGTTTCCCGACAGACGGCACCAATTTGACCTTCAGTCATCACACTATGGGTGACAATCTCAGTTAGCGATCCTCCCTCCATATACTCCATAATCACCCATAAGTCACCTTTGACTAAGTAAGAATCAATAAAGTTGACGATATTAGGGTGACGTGATCCCTTCATCACCAAGATCTCGTTAATGATTAGTTCTTTCTTGGGTTGTTGTTCGAGATTCATCTGCTTAACAGCAACAGTATTAACAATCTTACCAGAGCCACCAATCTCATGAGCAATGTAGACACCTCCTGAGGCACCTTGACCGATTTTGGTAAGATCCTTGTAGATATCGTTTGGGTTTCCTTCGCTACAAATGGATTGTAACTTGGCGATAATTTGCTGATTCTTGCGTTTTTTCTCTTCTCTCTTCTTTTGAGCAAGCATGGCTGCTTTTTTCGCATCACGAACGGGCTGTTGGGACTGGGATGACTGAACAGGAGCCAGAGTGGGATACTCTTTTGGCTGTTGCATCTTTGAGGGAGTATTTTCCTTGTTGCGAGGCTTGTCAGGAACACTTGTACCAGTGACATGAGCCAATGCTTCTTGAGGAGACGGTTTGTGCTGAGTCGATGTTTGAGTGTGCACCTGACCAGGAGGAGGAGGAGGTGGAGGAGGAGGACGATGCGTCCGAAATTCTTTTTCACGAGTTTTACCGTACGCAAGCTGATGATTAGATTGAGGTTGGGATTGAAATCTGGCACTCTGTTGCACAGGAGCAGTGGTGGGGCCTGATTTAAATTCAAGGTTTGTTTGTGAGGAAAGTTGTTGTTGGTGACTCTTAGATTTGGGAATCTTTCCAGCCTGCTGGTGAGTGTGATGAATAATTGGAACAGGCGGTGCATCTCTTGACTCGGAAAACTTACGAGAAGCACTGCGAAAAGATTTTATACTTTTCGATGAAAAGGATCTTCCCATAAAGCTCTTTTTACTACCTTGGGGAGAAACTGCAGTATTATTACTGGTGATGGGTGTGGTAATGGAGGTGGGGGACGAAGCAGCAGATGGTCCTAGGTTGTTGACTGAAGGAGTAGGTGGCTTTGGTGCAGGACGACTGGGAATGAACTGACTCTCGTAGTTTGTGTTCGGTGTTCTTGGGTTAGTTCCCGTAGTCTGCTGCTGAGGGGTTCTTTCCACGTCGCTAGTCGAGTGAAATTGTTGAGGAGTGGCTTGCTGACTGAACAGTTCTGTTGATGGCGTAGCAGGAGGGGTGTCGTTAGATGAAGCACCACTACTTTGACTGTTGGTTTTCGCATTGCTGTTAAATTTCTTGAACGCAGCGTCATCAGCGTTCTCATGAGTATCTTGGTAAAATGCAACAATATCCATAACCGCCTGGGGATGCTGTTGTTGTTCCTTTTTGGAGATACCACTAGCAGAAAGAAGACGCTCCCATTCGTAGGGTAATCCAGTGTACGATCCATTATCATCCACACCCACATGAGCAACATGTTTAGCATTGAAAGGAGTGGAAATCTTCATATTGAGCTCTGGCGAACCCACTTGTGAGCCCAGCCCTGTTTTCTTATTGAACATGGAGGAGAAAACACCACGAACACGATTGCCACTTCTCCGCTTCTTAGAATTCAATCCGTTTACGCGTGGAGTAGTGGGGGTGGAAATGCCCATCCCCACTACATCGCGAGGAGAACTCTCCAGACCTGGCGTTTTGAAGCTGTGAGGTTGTTGCAAAATGGGGGTGGTGGTTTGAGAAGATGCTGTTGGTTGCGAGGGAGGAGGTGGGGGAGGGGTTCTTATCACAGAATTATTAGAAATACGTCTTGATTGAGGCCGCGACATGGACGAAGACAGCCGACGATGCAGGCCCGCCGACGCGGTCGAGGCCAGTGAGGAGCGTCCCAAATAGAGCTTCTTCATTCGAGGTGTCGCTCCTTCGGCAACACCATTGGAACCATGAGGAATGGAACTGGTGGTATCGAGAGAAGTGACTGATTTATCAAGGGGAACCTCACTTATGGACTCGAACCCGCTAGCACTACTACCATTTTGCTTGAGAATGGTATCAAGATCAACCTCCGGAGGAGGCCGTGGTTTACCGGGATCCAAGAGTGATTGATAATTTTCCATATCTGAAGCGGTAGCCACAGGATGTTCCTCATTGGCTCCGGCAGTAACATTAGACCGCCTTTCTCCGTCAATGGCAAACGAGGCGGTATGTTGCGTACTAGGAGTGTGTAATTTATAGGAGTGGACACTCAGATGCTCTGCTTCGATACTTTCTACCTCTTCATCAGATGGTAGCCTGAAATTTTCATTTTCGGCATTCTCCTCTTGTTGTTGATAGCCACCTTCCTCCTTTAATGCACTGACATCGAAGGTACCAGGCATACGTGGTAACGACGTGGCAGATTTGACATCTGCCTCACTAAGCGAAGTGGTGCTTTCATTCAAAGGAGATCCTAGGCTGGTATCAGGCTGTTCATCTTTTAAAATGGCCGTCAAATCCTCTTTCGTACTGTGAGCGATGGGACCAATATCTTCTGTCAATGACCCATTGGGTGATTGCAGAGGATCCATGATGTTGGTGACTTTTAGTTTTAATAAGAAGGAATGGCAATGTGTCGATGGCACGGATAATTGTAGTACTAAAAGTGATTGTTTTTTTGGTTCAGGTTTTTTTTTTTCTGGTGCTCAACTCCTCGACGTGTAGATTTGATTAAATGCTATTCCCTAACCGTGTTTATTGAGGAGCGACAAAAAAAAAAAACGATTTGGGTAAAAGACCCAAAGCCTGAAAAAATACCGGCAACCGACCTCCCTAATACCACAATCACAAACGTACAATGAACCTACATGCCTTCACCTGCAAGGATATTCGGCCAACTTTGTTCAAATATTTCGAAAGGGGTAGGCTCTGGGTGTGTATGGCATGAATTTGCCTGCAGGTGCACTTAAGGTGTTACGTAAAATTAAGATAGCCAGTTCGTCACCGAGACTATGTTACAAATTGGTCATTTGCTCAATCAAGATATGAATTGTTCGAAAGTGAAATTTACCGTTTCCCTTGACAACTGATCCCTGAAGTATTATTTCTTCAACAGCCACTTCTTTAACGCTAGCCAACGGATAGTGTTACCCGGCGCATGCCCACAAAGACGGAATGTTCACCGGACGCGTGTGATTTAATCCTTTTGCGGCGTGAACATCTTATTAGCTAGGTATTATCATCATACATGTATGGTCTAGACAAAATAGACATCTAGTTTCGATACGCCCCACGCACACGCGCCAAGCTCAATCGGTTGATCATCTGGCTACCCACACTTTAAGTCCATCATCAACCCTTTTGCTTCACCCTCTGTCAATACAGACAAAAAATTAGGTTACATACCCGAGTTGCAACATTAGTGCCCTATGCGGCAATTCGATGATGGGGAAAACTTTGCATCACGAACTTGGCGACCCCAGCGAACAATGCACCTACAACATGCTCAAGTCGTTACCAAGATTGTAAAATATTACTTAAGCAAGGTACAAATGATATTTGCAGTGCGGACCAAATTCTCATCGTTTCGGAGATATCACCTGAAATTGCATCATTCTAACATTCCTGGCCCCAACATCAAGCTGGGATTGAAAAATCAATTTGAAGTATCATCTTAGTGGTGTAGTAATTATGAGCGTGAGACAAGTTGATGCTCTAGCAAATAGGTCTTCTAGGTCGATACCTTACTTGGCACGCCGACTAAGGCCGGTAATTGTGAAACTACCCACTTCCTCAAGGTACAAGTATTTTCTCTGGATAAGGTACTGCTTGACAGCGTTTCTGATTTTAGCCACCCCACCTGGAGAGTGAAGGCCACGTCCCGTAATAACTCTTAATGGATCTACAAATTGAGCAGTAGATCCATATTTGTCAAGTAAACCCTGATCGGTTCGCAATGACTGTTCTCGGTTCCACCATTCCACGATGCAAGTTTCAAATGCTTTCATTGCAGCTTTGACACTCAATCCATGGAGATCGAGCGACCGTCCAGTGCGAGCCTCATAGATTCTGGCGCTTAAAGTCTCATTTTCCAGCTGAACAATTGACTCCCATTGTAACCTTCCAAAAGTACCTTCTGCATGTACCGAAGGCTTGAATGACGCCGTTGTCTTCTTGATCTCTTCATTCATCATGCGAAACTTACTGGTCAGTGCTTCTTTGAGGACATTTGCGGTGGTCTTCTTTGGCTTCTGTTGAAAATCGAATGTACTCTCCCATTCGCCGTAGTCGTGAATTATGAATGCAACCGTCATCACTTTAGAGGAATCGCCTTTAAAGTACCTCAAGGCCTTGATGAAGAAATCCCGATCCATACGCTTGGTACCATTAAAATTGTCTACCTCCTGAAATAATCTTCGAACCTCCTCAGGACTCTCTCGGTAATTAGCAGACGTCTTTCTGGACGAGCCGCCCCGCTGTACTCGTCCCCCCCTGGGGATTCCACTTTTCTTGGGAACGGGAGGGCAATTTTTGATGATGTCTATCAATGCTAATGCTTGGTTCATGTTCTTCTGCAAGTAACCTCTAGCTTTGGAAGAGGATATTCCCGTGATGAAAGCGATATTTTCGAGCTGGGTGTCGAATTTCTCATCTCTTTGTTTTTGCATCAATCTGTCCATATCATGGGGCATTTCTCCTGACACAAGAATCTCACTGGCCCCTATAATGTCATCACCAGAGTCAGCATACACATGGCTGATGACGTCAAGCTCATAGTGAGGAAATAGTTCCTCCAACTGATAGATATCCTCGTGGTAGTCCACTTGTTCATCATCGTTCAGCGATTCCCACCCATCGTTGACATCAAAGTATAGCCAATATACCACCAGCTCCACATTTGGGCAGCTATTTACCCGGGCCACGATTTCACTTCGAGGTACCTCAGGAAACACATCCTGGACATAAGACACAACAGCTTCGAAATCAGGGTCCACTGGTTGGGTTTGTGATAAAAGTTCCTCTACCTTCTGTTGATTGTTTTCCGCATAGTCGGCCTCACTTAACACGAGTTCACTATGGTTGGACGGAGGCGCCACGGACAACTTGGAAAGATCTTCGTCAAGGTCAGAACATATCGACTGGAAGGTGGCAGGTATACTTTCGGTCATGCAGAGATTTTGCAAATCTTCATCAAGAGATGCTGATATTTGTTTGAATGCAAGAGAGGGGGATATCGAGGAAGACTTGATAGCACGGTGCGAATTTTCCCCAGCAATAGGTTGCTTGTCATCCAACTCGCTAGATGGAGTCGACACCCCGGTATCGATATTCGGGAAGTCAGATGAGCTTTGACTACTGCAATCTGGATGAGATAGAATTGAGCCAGAATTGTCCATCGCGACAGCAACAGTATCCACCTCAATAGGCTGAGCAGATTTGGAATCGTCGCCAAACTCACGTAATGGCTTCCAATAGAGTAAACCCATATTTGAGTAGTATAGTATCAAATTGACACCCACAAATAGAATTTCGTCTCCCCTCACAAGGTCGTATACTCTGGAAACAAGATCATTGGCACCAAAATGAGACGCCCACGCTATGTGGGACAAAAGCTGGCTTTTGCGTTCTTCAAGAAGTTGTGTTTCAACTGTCCGGAGATGATGTAAAAGAAGTCCATGGGCACAGCCCTTGGACAAGTAATGCTCCACATACTTGACGGGACGTCCAATAACTCCCGATAAGTAGAAGATTATGTAGTGATATTGATTCATGTCATTGTGGTGGGGGACAGAGTCTAAGGCTAGCTTCATAAACTCTCCACTGGCAGGGCGGCCTTTAAGGATCGAGTCTAGACGCCACCGTTGAAGTGTGTCTTTGAGGACTGCAAAAGTATCTTTGTCGCTGATGGTAATCTTTGTCCAGTTCAAATTCAACACATACGGCCATTTCTTTGTTTGTTGATTCGCCTGCTCGTAGCTGTATTGATGACGTTGGTTGATGATCCGCTCACTAACCATATCAATTGAATGGACGTTGAACCTGGATGGGAACGACATCAGCATGGTGAGTGAATGTGGATGCGGAATCAACCACAAGTGCGCAGATGGATTACCACTCGAAATCGAAAACTTAGGATGGGATTTCAATCCGCTAAAGTATTTATATTACGGAATATGAGCAAATCAAGAGAAGAGATACACGTCAATATGCTTTTGCTGTATTGTGAAGATCAAGTTGGCTTTCGTTTTAGGACCAAAAGTGTCTTCAATGCAGAGAGCCACTTGATCAAATCCTCTTCAGAGTCAGCACAGAATCTCATTCGCTTGGAGGGAGTGATGATTAGCAAGCACCACAACTTGGACTTGGAATGTGAGTCCACCTCGATGACATCAGTGATGTCACTAAGAGGTATGGTTTTGAATGGATTAAAGTGGTTGTGTGATTTGGTAAAGTAGATGTTACGGTCACTCAAGATAACGTAGACCTTTCTCCACTGGGTTATGCGTTTTCGAAGTCGGAGAAGGTACCCTTGTTCAACTGTATATTCCTGGCCGGAACCATGAATGGATGCGACGTCTTGGAGTTTGGGTAAAACGGGTGGGAACTTCATGGGTGGCTGGTGGACGACTTCAGAATCTGTTGCTTCGGTGGAAAGATTCGGATCATCGGTGCCAACGTCAAACCGATCAAGATCGGCAATGTCTTTGAGTGGAGGTGGGGTGTTTAGTTGCTTAGGTTCGTCTTTCTCGATGAACTCTGCCAAATACTTAATCCAATCGTTATATACATCCGATGATTCGGCTTTCCAGTGAATCACCTTCTTATTGGTGTAAATGGCAAAGTGGTAATTATGGTTGTCGTCAATAGGAGAACACGATAGTAAGTCTCCCCGAGAAAGAACCTTACTTGGCTTATGTTCGGTACTATCCTTGTAGTAACTCAACTGGCAATTTCTGAGAACCACCCATCGTTTCTGCCACTGATGAGTCTTATGAGATCGTTTCTGAAGCCATCCACGATACAATATTCGATTTTCGTCGAAGTGTTCAGTGACCGCTTTGTAGTTCATGGTAAAGATTTGTGTGCGCCTTCTCTTGTCTGTGAATTATAATCAAATTTAGGGTCTGGCAAGAAGATATATCCGTACACCTTGGAAGTCAGGAAGACTCGAACAAAACCTAATATCTATTGGTCTTTTAGATTCCCCAGTTAGCGCTCTTTGAAGAGATAGCTAATGACATTATTGTAATTACATGCGCTGGCCGTTTCGAGCTCCGTCCTACCTTACCAATGGCTGACGCTGATTCCAGAAGGCGTCCTATTCACCAACAACTGCTATACGGCGAACAATAATTTTTTATCAGTTGATGGAGTCCAGCACCGCCAAAAAAAAAGAAAGGCGGGTTACCCTATTTTGGTCCGGGTGTATATCTGAAAAGTTTTTCGTTTCAGCATTTTTTTCCCATTCTATATCTCATCAGCAGCAGCCCTTCCACTGCTATCGCTCATTCGAGATGCAGTCCTAAGGATATGATTCCGGATTCGAAACCGTATGTATGATTAATGACAGCATTTAAACCCAGCTCTTCGAAAATACATGTGACGACGTCCATTTATGACATACTAACCTAGGTTTTTAAGACACCTGTCCCTCCATAGCCTGCTTAATCACGCCAATAATGGCAGACCCTTGAATTTTCTCCGAACCACCCTTAGATATTCCGTATTCAATATCGGCTAGGCCTCGGAGAATATCAATACGGGTCTTGGCTGTCAATTCGTAGTTCTGAAGAATCTCCACGAACCCGCTGATCAAGTCAATTAGTGCCAATCCCTTGGTTACTTTAAACTTGTTCAACGTGGCGTAGCTGGTGGTCCAATCATCCTTTAAGATGGAATCTAACACCGTCTCCACGTCTTGCGGGTGCGGTGCCCCAATGCACTCATAGATCATGTTGGTGTCGATTTCTTCGTCTCCCTCGTTCAACGACGCTTTACATGCCTGGAGTACATTCAATGCCCGACGCATATCACCATTGGACAATTTCAACAATGCACTCTCGGCATCTTCGCTGATGTGGAGACTCTCCTTGATGATGACACTCTTGATTCGTTCTCGAATTGCTTCTTGGGGGATGGGGTTAAATCGGAATCGCGTACATCTTGATAGAAGCGCCGGCTTTATTTTATGGGCGTAGTTGGCAAGAATACAGAATCGAGTGTTCTTAGTATACTTTTCAATGGTTCTTCTTAAACTATCCTGAGCAGGCCCAGTCATGGCATCGGCTTCATCAAGAATGATTAGTTTGAAGCCTTTACTGAAAATCTGCATGGTCGATGCAAAGTCCTTAATCTGATTCCGAACAACGTCAATACCACGATCATCGGACGCATTAAGTTCCAACACCATGTTCTTATAGTGGGGACCATAAATTTCTCGAGCCAATGCAATAATGGTGGATGTTTTACCAGTACCTGGGGGGCCGTAGAAAAGTAGATGGGGGAGCTTACCCTCGTGCACAAACTTCTTCACAGTGCTCACGATATCTTGTTGACCGTATACGTCATCGAGAGTAGTAGGACGGTATTTCTCTACCCTAGTAGTTAGTATTGGGACCGTGGCCAATTAACTGACGGTACATACCAAGGAAGGTTTTCTTGTGACATGATGATGAAAAGATGATTTACCACGCGTTGCGCGTTTACTCTATGAAGATAAGTAATGCTATACATGAAATGAGAAGGCCCCAGTTTAACACCAACCGGATAGCACCAGAAGTACTGGACTCCACCAAGCCAACGTAGTTACAGGCTGCGTATTCGGCACTTTCATCCCAGTAGTATGACAAGCTAATGGTGTTGTTGTGAGTAGGGCACATGAATCCAAAATCGGCCGGACAATCTCTGACAATTGCATGGCACACATTGGCGCAGGGAAGAACTTCATAATAATCTTCGGTAGGCATGATATCATTGTTAATGAAGTCATTTCGGCTCTCTCCCACAGGCCGGTGCTTGTACCCAGTATAGTTATTGGTTGTGCATCGGGGGATAGTCACCGCACACAACCAGTCTTTATAAGATGTCGCACAGTCGTCACAAGTTTTGATTGGCGAGAATATGGCGTTCTTGGTGGTGTTGCATGCAACTTGTTGAAGGGCTTTGGAGAAATTAGTGTAGAGGGCTGTCGCTCGATCATCATAGAGCAGCTTAAGCTCATCAGATGTTAACGATGCTGACGCGGGGACTGAGTACGCTACCCGTTCACAAAAGTCAAGATCAAAGATGAGTTTACACGCTTCACTGTCAAGAGTCTGGAACTCAAACGGTTGATAAACCACACCCCCGAAATTCGTCCCACTGAAATCGGCCAATAAATAGGCAATGTACTTGGTCGAAGAGTTCAAACCTGACACATAGAATTGTTGCTGAAGGAAACCATTTCTGCTTGTATACTTGGTTTCAAAGTTAGAAGTTGAAAAGAGGGCAGGCCCGTTTCGGATAGCACACCAACTGCTATTCAACTTGTCGAAATAGTTTTTGTAATCGTAAGAGTAAATGAATAATGCGTAATTAGAATTGGTGGCATTAAGGTCTTCGTAGTCGAGGCCATAGTTGGTTAAGTTACCAGTAACAATCAAAGCTGATTCGTCGTCAGTATCCACCAAACTAGCCCAGCTTCTATCGTCCCACTGGAACACTAGGTCATTTTGGGACACTCCAATCTGGTATTCCCACGTTGAAGTGATGTTAGTATTTTCCGGTGCCTGAACCGCAATATATAGGATAGTATCAGTTGTAGAATCATCGGCGGTCGGGACTTCTGCGAGTGCTTCGAAGTATCCGTTGCTGTAATGCTTCATCTGACCAAGTTCTTTATTTGTAAACATCGATGAGTTGAAGCTCCAATAAACCGCCAATGAAGTGTCATTCACATCCACGTTAGTAGGCTGGGCACATATGTTTCCGGTGAGGAAAATCAAGAATTGATAGTACTCACCCAACCCTGATGATGTGTTGACCGAAAAGGAGTAGTATTGAAACTCGGACTGGCCAATGGTGTTACGAATGGGAGTAAACTCCTGCAATCCTTTGGAGCCATCGGATCGAACTTCCATTGGTTCCGCGACAATATGTTGAAGTCCAGCCTGGAGGGGGTTAAAATCTGCATAACTCTCCACGAGAGTTAGTAGAAACCACCAGATCAAGTTCATTAGTCGTAATTGTAGGATGATTCACAGCCGGGGTGCGAGGTGTACGGGCGTTTTATTTATAAGTATCACAAACCACTATTTGAATAATTTCCAAAAGCCTTTCTTCTTCTTCTTAGAATCCCTACCTAATGACGTCATATCGGGATGTGACTTCAATGGTTCAAGTTTGGGTCGAGCGCTTGCACCGATTTCATGAGAGAGAGACTTCTTGAGAATCACCGAGCGCCGCCGAGGTTTCTTGACTGACGCTAAGCTCTCTTCAGAGTTATCCTTGCTAGGAGGGGTAGCCAAGTTGAACTTGAGGGCAGTTTTTCTAGGTCCATCGATCGGTGATGGCTCCTCTAGATGTATCGCAGGAGGCAGCTGAGCCTTCTGGGCATTTAACTGAAGGGTTTTCTTTAGATCTTTGTAGGATATGGCCGGCCCAGAAGAGGAAGAAGTGTTGGTGGAGTTACGTTGCTCAATGGGAGTCAACAACGACTTCGTCTTATAAGGGACTCTGCCAAAATCGTTGGAACCGGTAATGGCTCTTGCGAGTTTTGCACCCTTGCCGCGGAAATCCGGATCAACAGCTCGAATATCTTCACAAAATTGACACGATCTATCGGATATGGCCACAAGTAGATTTGAGAAATAGACTTCATTACGGGGACGCTTGGAGAGGGTGTTAAGCTTGGTGCTGATTTCCGACTTATACGCTTTGTACAATTTGGAGATTTCCACAAAGGAGGAGTATGACTCGTCGCTCGACATCGACGACTCGGATAGAATGGACTCCGCATCCTCAGCAGCTGAATTACTCTGATAATCATCTGACAGTGCTTCAGGGTACAGCTCTGACGTTAAATTAGAATCGACGAGAGTACTGTTAGAACGAGAAATAGGTTCAGAGGCAGCAGAGAAGCGGGAACCCAACTCTTGCTTAAGACTTTCTTCAAAGTAATTCATATTCATGGCCGGCACCACAATGATCGGGAGAGGGAAGTTTTTGACAAGACGATCAGTAAGTTTGGAAGAACGCCACGATTTAAGGGGAGCACTGATTCTCTGATTGGGCTTTGTGGCAGTTGACACCAAGTTTGGTTGATATAGTTTATACATGTCCTTCAAGACTTCCTTGGTAGTTCCGAGTGCAAGTTCCACCGTAACTTTACAAATGATATCCTTGTTGATGACTTCCATAATATAGGTCATTAGACTCTTAGCAATCACCCTAGAGTATTCCGGCCGGTTCCGGACACGGAGTCTCATTTTTGGGGTCTTGGTAGGACCTAAATATGGACTAGCACATCCACTGGAGTAACGGCGGTGTCGAGAATCAAATTGTTGCGGAAGGGCACTAACCACCACCACGGAATCACCGTGCTCAATATAGTTGTGTAGAATCCAATCAAGCGCCACCCAAGTATGTTTCCGTGCGCTTATGTATACGAGTATTGTCCGTCGAGGAAGCACTGGTTTTAAAAACCCATTCTGTTCGTTGTTCAATTTGTTTAGATAGAGGTCTTCGAATTTACGATGCATCTTGGAGAAGGTACATCCACGATGGGTGATGATGGGACGAGTTGGATAATCAGTCCTGAAAGAGGTAATGAAACGTGACACATCGATATTCCCCCCTCGCAAGGGACTTATTATTCGGCGAGTAGGTGAACTGCTAGGAGACAGAATGGGACTCCGGCCAGTGCGAGGTGAGGGTGAGCGGCCACGACCACGATTATATTTGTATTCGTCGATAGGAGGAGATCTTCTGAAAGGAGACTCGAACGTCTCATAGCGATCAGAATCATCAGAGTCGTTGTCAAAGTCGTCACTATACTGGATATTGATGGTATCAAAGGATACTCTCTTCTCATACTGAGTCTTAGTCTTACTGACATAATTTGGGGGTAAATTGAAAGCAATGTACCTGTAGGCATCCGTCTGATTATCTTTCAATTGGGTAAGGAGGTCCTCATCCTCACTACTGCTAGAGTCGTCAGATGGATCATCAGCACTGGGGTGAATTGTAAGAGAGGGAGTCGTGGTCAGATGCGGGAGTTGAGGTCTCAGGACCTGCTCTTCGGACATTTGAGGAATGTGACACTGTATTTATGACGAATCTAAGGGTAAAAGAGAAAAAAAAACACCAGTGGTGAAAAAGGAGGTTCGTTTAATGAGGTTTCCAAAAGGAAACCGATCGCATGTCTATTCGGGCAATGATACTGATAGGTTTTGTGCAGGAGCAACGGAAGCTCGGAAACTGGAGCTCGTTTTGAACGATATGTCTTTAACTATACACAAGACTAGGCGATAGCTGAGGCGCCACGTCTCTCGTTGTAACGCTTGGCTTGAATTTGAACGTAACCCAAGGTCACAGAACCAATGACCACGGTAATGGCAAGCAAAATTTCATTAATAGGACGGGGGTCCATGTTGAAGGTATTGTGAGTAGCTCTATCCAATAAACTTTGACAAAAGTTAAAGATACCAGACACACAGATAATGGAACCATACACAGTACCAAAGGTGTCGAAGCCAAACACCTTGGCGCAGAAATCAGAAATGGTGGTGTAGAAAAACGGACGATAGGCCACAAAGATGCACACGTTAAGAACACCCAAAGCAAATGAGCCCATGCATCCCAATACACCAATCACCAAAGAAAAGACGAAAAGAGTTGCAAGTACGGTGACTGTGGAGAAGTTGTCGAGGAAAACCCCCACAAAGGGAATCGAAATGATTCCTCCCAATGGTAAAGCAATATCAAAGAAGTGATTCAACTTGGTGGCACTCTCAACCGAATGAAAAAGGAAGGAGTATTGAGTGCCAATTGTGGCCACAAAGTAGTTAAGACGCAACATCTGGATGGTGGCAAACATACACATAAGGTAAAACCACGGTGTCTTCAATTGAAACTTGGCGGAATGACCGTGAAGAATACCAAATATTCCCGAGTGTTGGACCAAGGAAGCCTCACCTTCTTCGGCATAAGGTTGTTTCAAAGCATCACCAATGGAGTCTCTTCTATGGGAGTTGGCCAAAAGAGGAGTGTTTTCATGTTCAGGTTCAGCCGGCACGTCCTCGACACAAAGAGTGGTAGATGGAGGGGTTTTGTAAGAGTCCTTAGGCATGATGTAAATTTGCACCACGGTAATGAAAATTGGCACGAACAAGTACAACTTGAAGAATTTATCCAAGGTAAACGAAGCACCCGAAGAATTGTAAATGATACGGTAAACAAGGAACACAGCAGATGATGCGTCAAATGCTCCTGTTAACAAAGCAAGAATGGTACCACTTTTCTTGGGGAAAGAATTGGAAAGTTGGAAAGATGAGATGTACGCAAATGGACCACCAAGGGCCATGAACGCATAACCATAGAGGTAGGGATCAATGAAGGTATTTTGTTCAATCCACTTACTGAAAATAAACACGAAACAAGCAAGGTAAAGGAAAAAAGCACCCACCAAGCCACAAAACCGGGGTCCGTACTTATCCAATAAAGAGCCAATGACAAAAGCAGCACCGTTGGTGAGAACGGCACCAACCATGAACATCATATTGAGCTTCAAATCTTGGGGCGTGCATTTGGCCAACGACTCATTGGAAAGAATGGAAGGTTGAGTGGAGAGGTCACAGAGACTTTCGTAAACATGTTCTTTCACAAGCACTGGTTTCAAGGCAGCGAATCCAAAAATGGGTCCTCCACTAAATAAGCACCAGAAAATAGCACAGGCGCATTGTATCAAACGACGAGAAGAACTAACTTCTTCAGCAAACATTATTCAGGTGTGGCAAATCCAGGATGAAGAGAAGAAACGAGTAGACCCAGGTAGATGATTTTTTTTTCGTTTTTTCCATTCTCCCCTTTCATAATGGAGAGATAAGAGACGTGGTTTTCGCACGATGCAGACCCTTCGCAGTATCATGGGAACTGCCGAAACATGGCGGCCTCATGTGCATGAACAAAAAATTTTCCTCGAAGCACTAAATTAGCTGATAAAGTGGTTGGCCGTGATTGGACCAGCTACACTTATAGGTTGCGACGTGAATAAACCCTTCGCATATAAAATAATGTAATTAGACTCAACCGTAGATAATTGCAAAATGATATATTTATGATGTGTATAATGATGTATTTGTATCAGGTGATGGCCAATGCCGATTGGTGTATTTGGTACCTAAGTTGGTCGGAGATCGCATGGTGCTGCCGTATAGTTTGCGGCATGCGGGCCGTGGCATCTGCATCAAACTAAAATCAGCGCCTCGGAGATTCCCGATGCGTACGTTAGGTTGCAACTACAAATGAACAATGCTACTACACTGCCACTTAAGCGGGGACGCCTAGGAGAGCGCGATGAAGGCAGCAGCCCAGATGCTGGGAAAGTTTCTAGATGCCGGTGATGGTCGCGACTGGTGAACTGGAGGTAGCGAAGGAGGAAGATCTGCAGCCACCACTGCCTTGCCGAGACTTGTTTTGTCAGCTATTCTAGAGTGCACTCCACGAAGTATAGAGAGCAATGTGAGCGTGGCTCATGAGTGTTTGGAGCAGGCGCTTGATTTTGGAAAGGCGCAGAGTAATCGGCAACAGACAATGACGTGGTGTAATTTGATGTGCCAATAGGAATGGGGGTGATGGAGTATTTGGGCGCACAATGAATTGTGGGGTCCTTCCAGCCATTTTCGTAAGCGAGCGACAAGAGTAAAATGAAATGGTGAATATGCCTTTTACCCTCAGGTGCAGTCAAAAATACGATTTTGGGCTTGTGCATATCCTTCCTCACCCTCACCTTTTGATATGGGCCCGTGCAGATTCGACTCACACCTCGTCTGATCCCGTGACGTCATGGAAAAGTGACCTATCCCGTTATGCTTAGTGCCTTCACAGTGTGGCGGAACCTTGGTGCCTGGGGTTAGATGCAGCCACTCCACCATTAATGTGAATGTGGTGATACTGAAGTCTTTATAGATAAGTCCACAAAAGACGGGTGTCATATTCGACCCTTTCAGCCAAACTAGTCATGGGGGTCGATACTTCTAGAGGGGTACACAGCCCATCCTATGGCTGCAAATTCATACTTCCCCAGTGAAGATTGTTTGCTCTTCACACATAGTGCACTCCCGTCTTGCTCAATTGGTATGGTAACATGATTTCGTAAAGTTCGAATTCACATTTGCTGACATCCCACCAGAAATGGACTGCGATCCCACCCTCGGCGTTAGGCACTGGACACCTAAAGTGGTTTATAGTCACTGTATATCTCTCCACGAGTAGGAGCCAAGCGTCTTCTGGTCCGTGAAACGCATGCTAGAGCAAAGTGCTGTCACGGTCTAACGGAACGGAGATAGAAGGTGAAAAATTGTGTAGACTTGATGCTTTATCCTTTCGCCGGGATACAATATTAATGTCCTTGCTTTCCTTCCAGTTCTCATTATATCTGTGCGTTGAGAAGACTGATATTTTATTACCGCTAATTATGCCCAATGCTCGAGAAGTCTTAGAATGCATCCCATGGTCATCAAGTCACGTAGAAGTGCCGACAAACTTGAAACAGTCTTGGTCAGAACTACAAGCCTTTAATCGCAGCTTAGGGCTGGCAAGGAGTCTCTGCTCGGGTTGATAATATGGCTCATGGCCTTGTATACGAGAAAGTTTCTTAGTCTTGTCACCAACGTCATAATCTGTCTGGGTATATCTAGGATTGTTGTCTGTCTCGTGGAACCAAAACACATCATCAAAAAATAGTTCAATTTGCAACGTCCCTCGTGTTTACGGTACCGAGCAGTTGCAAATTGCTCTGTTAACAGACTTAATCTATCGGCATATCTGAGGTAATTGATTATATTCAAGGATAAATGACGATGTCCATACGCATATGTCATGACTGGATTTTCATGATTTAATCGCTCGATCTGTTTCCATCGTGGGAACTGAAGGTTATGGCCAGTCTGGGTAAACTCGGCTTACACTTGCTGAAAAGACAGCAGCATCACCATGACGAAACATAAATGCACAGATCTCATTGCGCTGTTCTAAGAATCGTGACCAGCAGAAGTGATTCATTTCCCGAGAAAGATACCGGAAAGAGGTATCAAAATCCCTGAGTGAAGTGAGGCTGAAGGATCGTGCTATGTTGCACAAGGGGCGTTCAAAATTCGGTCACCATCCAATTGATAAGCAAATGTTTATGGACAAAGCCAAGCTACACTTCAAGAAAACAAGAGATAATAGTATTGGATTCCATGAACCTATAGACTACTGCTTCTTTACCTTCAAGATTTGGGCGACAGAGTCAACCACCGTTTCCTCCAAGTTTTTCCACTTGAAGCCCAAAATCTTCTTGGTCTTACTGGCATCATAGGTGGGAAGCGTGGAAATAGCCTTCTCGTGTTCTTCCCAAGTAGCCTCTGGAAGCTTGTCTTTGAATTCGGGGAAATTCTTCCTGATGAAGTAAACAACGGCGTAGGAAGAAAACTTGTCGTCACTCAACATAAGACGAGTGTCCTCAAGGCCGTCGATTTCGAAAGCACTTAAGTGGGCCTTGGCAACATCTCTAACATCGACATATGCACCCTTGGAAGTTGGAACAGAATCATCTTTCGACAAGTTGAGGGCAACATTTAAGATTTCCGAAGATGTGTTCAAGTGGTCCTTAATACCGGAATCAAAGGCTTGGGGTCCGAACACAAACGATGGATTGACGGTATTAACAGTAAAACCAACATCGTTGTTCTTGATGAATTCCCAAACTGCCTTTTCAGCGTGAGTCTTAGATCCACGGTATCCAGACACAGGATCAGCCTTGGCCTCTTCGTAGGTGATTGGATTCCACGTTTCTTCGGTGTTGACAAATGTAGGATCCTTATCGTGAGCAGCAGGTCCAATGGCAGCACAAGAGGAAGTAACAACAACCTTCTTCACGTTCTTGCCGTGATTCTTTATGGATTGCAAGGCGTTCTTTGTACCTTGTACAGCAGGAATTAACAATTCCTTTTCAATGTCAGTAACATTGAAGTGAAATGGAGAAGCAGTGTGAAGGAAAACCTCAATTTCAGGGTGGTCCTTCAATACCTGATCAAAGGCGCCTGGAGTAGCAACGTCCTTAACAATAACGTATGAAAATTTATCTGATCCAATGGACTTAGCAAGTTCTTCACCCTTTGCTTCACTTCTCGTGCTACCAATCACAGTATAACCATTTTCAATCAATTGCTTCACAACGTGTTGAGCGATAAATCCAGTTGCTCCGGAGACAAATACAGTAGTCATCTTAATTAGTTCAGTCGTAAGTATTTGGCATCCAAGTTGCGCGGCACACTCCCCCTTTTATAGTGGCACTGTGCGGAGATGTCGTGATACCCGCCACTAATAAGGAAAATATGCCGGTCCTGACCGGAAGGGTTTTGCGAAATGAAAGTCTCCGAATTTCTGCACCTCGACTATAAATCCTAATTACTTCAATAGGTCACCCTTGTTGATGACGAAAGCTTCGATTACCGCCATGGCAGCATACAACCGATTTTCAGCTTCTTCGAATACCAACGAGTTGGCTGAATTAAATACGTCATCTGCAACTTCTTCTTGGTGGCGAGGCAAACAGTGCATGAATTTCCAGTTCGCATCACAGCCACCATTTCTAATCATTGCTTGGTTAATTTGATAGCCTTTAAATTGCTGGAGTTTCAGTTGCTTCTCTGCTTCTTGTCCCATGGAAATCCAGGTATCTGTAACAATTACGTGAGCGTCCTTGAGGGCACTAATCGGATCATGGATGGCTTCAAATGTTACCTCTCGGTTAGAATCGGTGATTTTTTTGGCTGCAGCGGAAATAAATGGACTCATCTCAACCGACTCTGGCGTCGAAATTGACACTGAAATGCCCGATTTCAACGCACTGATTGCTAAATCGTTGATGACATTGTTCGAATCACCAATCCATGCGAGTTTGAGCCCTTCTGTTTTGCCAAAGGTCTCCTTAATGGTAAGAATGTCTGTAATGGCCTGGAGAGGGTGAAACAAATCACATAAGGAATTGATAATCGGCACTCCGGAGTCCTTGCATAAATCCTGAATTTGTTGATGTTCGTCAACCCGTGCAAATATGCAAGATGTCATAGAAGAAATCACCTTCGTGGTGTCATACATGGATTCGTTGACTCCGAGTTGAATATCATCCTTGCCAAGAAACATTGGCTGACCTCCAAAGTATGAAACCGCTCCCTCGGTCGAGATACGGGTACGGGTTGATCTTTTGGTGAAGAGAAGGGCCACCAATTTTCCAAGTAGCTTTTGATGTTGATGGTTAGGCACTGGCTCTCCTGAACGCACCTGTTTCTTGAAAGCAGCTGCCTTATCTACCAACGAGGTCAATTCATTGCTTGAGAGCTCTAAGGTACTAATCAAATGACGAGGTTTACCACGGGTGGCCGACTGACTGAAAAATCGCTTGAACATTTAAAGAATAGAGTGATGATAAAGTGACTCATCTCAATCCAGCAATTGAAAAATAGTAAGCGCGGTCCGACATCTGGCCGCTACACGACCGTCTTTAATTGGCTAGCTCAATGGGGCAGCTCTGGCCGTTGTCTACCATGAATGGCATAGTTCATGCGAGCCTTTGGACGAGACTTCGCTTGTCGATTGAAATTTGATCTAGCTGCAGGGTTACAAGGGCCAATTCGGCCTCGTTTTCGTCAATGGCAGCGGCTAGCGACGTCATCCGATCTGCTAGTTGTTCTTTTATGGCTCTCATGCTAGGAACGGTAGGAATCTCCACCTTACGGGGAGCTGATGACACAACGTCTTCTTCGCTACCACTTGTAAGTTCAAGATCGTACATGTCTTCATCGATTGCTTTGGAAGCTTTGTGGTTGATCTCATCGATAAGCTGTTGAGGTCGGGTCTCCTGCATCACGTAATCATCATCCAACTCCACCTCCAAGTCCTCGTAGAGCTCTTGTTTCACGGGCACATCCTCGTCGTCCACATTTCCATATTGGTCTGCGTACTCGCTGGCAGCGGAGATATCCTCATCTTTTTGTCGGTATTTCTCCTCTAGTACAGGCACAAATTTTGGTGATACTGGTTCAGGGGTGGGTGACATCGCCTCAACAGCCACTGGCTCTTCTATGAATTGTTCGACCCCCTCATGTAGCTTGAGCTTTTCAAACTGGCGAATTTTGTTGAGGCGTGACCTACTGCTCGCAGTTGGCACCGTGGTGTTAAATTCGTCCTCTATTGGGATGGAATGCTCCGCAGACCCTCCAGTTAAATCGTTTGTTTCCAGACCACCCTGGTCATCATCACTAAATCTTCTCTTGGCCCTCTTACCACCGCTCTTGAGAATTTTTTTCTTGAAGGAAGTCAGAGCCTTTTTGATGGGGGCATCCAATTCATCAAGTGAGAGATCCATGGTGTGCGCATCTCGCGTAGGCTTGTCCGCCCCAAGTACCAAATCACCCACGATGCTACCAAAAGTTTGATTTTTTAGCGACGCCTCTACAATTTGAGCTCATAGCTGATGTCGTGTAGCGCTTTCTAAGCCGAGTAGTCCGAGCAAGTCCGATGCCCCCTTGGTGTTCGAACCTCCTTGCAAAATCACGAGATGTACGGGTGCACGCGCTCATCAGTGTTTTCACCATGTCATCGGAAAAGGCCAAGCTCCTCCACTCACGGATGTTGGACGGTCCAACATCCAAGCTCTATGACCAAATCGAGCTTCAGAAGCTTATTAATATTACAGACCCTGTCGAGCTTTTAAACTTGGCTCAGGAGCTCATTGATGGTAAGCTTGTCAAACTTGTTAAGGTGGGAGATGAGCTAAAATTCCAGGGTGTCTCCGTCAGTGAAGCTAAAAAGATCACATCCATGAACGATGACGAAGCTATGATCTACTCGTACATCGAAGCTTCAGGCAGGGAAGGTATTTGGACCAAGACCATCAAAGCAAAAACCAATCTCCATCAACATATTGTTGTAAGGTGCTTGAAGTCACTAGAAGGTCAAAGATTCATCAAGAGCATCAAAAGTGTCAAGCATCCAACCAGAAAAATCTATATGTTGTATGACCTCCAACCCTCCATTGAAGTTACAGGTGGTCCATGGTTTACTGACTCCGAGCTTGATACCGAATTCATCGATAGTCTCCTCACGGTGATCTGGAGATTCATAGCGTCTAAGACATTCCCGACTGCATTCCAACTGCCGTCTGCGAATACTAATATCATTCAATCGTCTTTTCCCTTTAACCATACTGGGTATCCTAGTCTTGAAAATATTATGGACTTCATCACCACCAACAAGATCACCAACATTGATCTTGCCATCAACGATATCAGATCTCTATGTGAGGTTCTCACCTGTGATGACAAGCTTGAATTAGTTCCTGGGACTGCTGATGTCTACAAAGCTACTTGGCAAAGCGTTCTAGAGGCAGGTTATGGACGAGCTTACGAGGAACAAGACAACTCACGGCTTTTTGACTCCAAGTTAGTCGCCATCATAAAAGACCGTCCATATTCTATTTTCGACCATTACGGCGTCATCAATGACACCCAGCAAGATATTTCATACCTTGATGCTTGGACTCACCACTAGAGTATATATCTACAACAACGCGCATAGTTAATATTCAACTTACTTATGACCACTCCGGTGCTATCATACAAGAAACCATCCAGAACCGCATCACCTGCGGTTTCGTCTGCGGTGACTATGGAACCAGGAACCCCCAATCCGAATGTATCTACGAGAAAGATTTCTTCTCGGAGAAAAGCTCTACAAGAATTCTATAAGATCAAAGCTGACGAAGCAAAGGCCGCTGCCGCCAATGCTGCCTCGAGGGCGAACATTTCCATCCCCGACGAAAACAAAGTCACCGACGCGAACGGAGTGGAATTGTCTAGTCCCGACGATGTGAATCGTTTTGTGCATGAAAGCTCGATTGAAGATATTCTCAAGCTTCGTAACAAGGTTACCAATGACCTTAATTCTCATGACTCCGCTAAGAAATCTATTATCTACGACAATTACTTTGAAATCATCAAGCTAAATCAAGTTCTCGGTAACATATCACGAACGCGGGCCCAGGGATCTGAATCTGATGGCTTTGGTGTGTCTAAGAAAGCTCCTTTGGACGATACTTACGTTAATGAAGTATTTGAAGACTTGTTGAAGTTTACCTCGAACGATGCTAAAGCATTCAATAGCTCGTTTGAGCAGGTGATTCAGAACCTACAGGAAGACCTTCCCGACTCGGCTTCTAGCACCAGCGTCCAGGCAATGGTAGAACCAGAGCCTATGTTCCCTGAGTCTGTCGAGACGGCAACATTGGTCAAGGAAATATCAGTGCTTCTCGGTGACGTGGCGGTCCCTGGTGAAGAGAAAAAAAAGTACATTGATAGTATATCACGAGTGCTAAGGTCATTGGACAACCACGAAGATGAGCTTCTCATTCTCCAGTTGAATGAGCTTAAACGCAAGTTCTTATCATGATCATCCTACACACAACTAAAGAATATCATCCACGTCATGGTTCTTGAATTTTTTGTTAGTACGATCAACTGGACGTATTTCAAACCGAGACCCCACAATGGTAAACCCCATGCATTCCTCCTCAGTGACAAGTACATCAAATGCAAATAGCGACGCCCGCTTGGGGATGATTCGAAATCCTCCGATTTGTTCACTGGGACTTCCATCCTTCCTCTCCACACACACAATAAATGAATGTTGTGAGTCCCAAACAACTATGCCTTGGAGACCAACCAAGTTTTTATTTCGACTTGCCTGTACTTTTAGTAGTGCCCCATTGAAATCAGCCGTAGTTAATTTTTGGAGAATAGTATTCGATGCCATAATTTGGCCACCTGGGAAGAGTAGGCTTTGCATATATTGCTGCCAGAGTTCATTTATGGCAGTGAAATCTTCGAACTCAGGAATGTTATAATGAGAAATGAGTTTATGAATGGGAAATGGCTTCTTCTTTCCCTCTTTGTTCTGTCGATTATATGCCTGGATCTTCTTCACCACTTTTTTCTGAGATGCCATGGAGTGCTTGATGTAATTACGGAGCTGTGTTCTGGCGTTCTCTTTTCTGTCCCTTTTTATAGACATGTTGCTACCGATTATGTCAAGATCTTTGGTGTTTGCCGCCGCTGCCACTCCTCGGTCTTCACCTTGAGTGGGATTGAGAACAAGATATGGTTTTTGAAGCCCTGTGTATGAGTACCTCCCTGCTAGAAGCTCCTCTATCTTCTGTGAGGAGTCATAATTGCGGCTGAGGAGGTATTTTTCCAAAGTGTTGTCCCTATCCATGGAGATGTAAGTAAAATCACCGCATCGCGAATTGCACTGACCGTAAATGTTATTCCGCCTAGCAAGAGTATATCCTCGAGTCCAACATCTACGACGCCTCAGCGTCCAAGCTCCGTTTCAAGATGACCTAACGGCGGCAGATGCTGAGGACTTTGGACTTGCTGACTTCCAATATTACAAGAAATCTCCCGAGATTCTCGAGAAGGAATCTTACCTACTTCGAGAACTACATGCGGACCCCGAGCCTCCGGTGAAGCCCGATTCCCTCAAAGATATCGTGAAATCAAAAGAACCATTGGTGGTTATTTCTAATACCAAGGACCCTTATAGAAACCTTGCGATTGAAGATTATCTTTTCCGAAACATGCCACTCCCCACTGAAGACGATAACTATAACCGTTTGATGTTCTATACCAATAACCCATGTGTGGTTATTGGCAAAAATCAAAATCCTTGGAAAGAAGTCAATCTTCCTCTACTCAATGAGTTGCAGATTCCTCTTATAAGAAGGCGCTCGGGTGGAGGTACTGTGGTTCATGATACTGGTAATGTCAACTACTCATTCATGACCACCAAAGCCAAGTTTGACCGTTTCACGTTTGCCAATCTTATCCGTGATGCTGTAAATGGGTTTTCCGACCGGAATTACAGCTTGAGTGTGAACGAACGGGGAGATATAACCACTACTCCACAACTGGATGGCATTGAATACAAAATCAGTGGGTCTGCCTATAAATTAGCCCGCGGTCGTTCATACCACCATGGAACCATGTTGCTAAACTCTAGGCTTGACATTTTGAAGCAGCTTCTTCATCGTGATGAAACCAAGTTAGGAGTGGTGGATGCCATGAATTCTATAAATTCTGTCAAGTCCAAAGTTACAAATCTTGGCATGGATAATCAGACCTTTATCAACATTGTCACATCTGCATTTGCCAAAAACTACTCCATCGATCATGCTGCCCCTGAAACCAGCGATCTTAATGAAATGTTTGGTCTTACTGATTTCGTGAAGGCCTTTAGCAATCCTGTCCGCACCGTTGTTGTGGACGACTCGGTGGAGCTCCCAAAAGAAGTCGCTGATACTGAAGAGGAACTCAAACTGTGGGCATGGCGGTTCGGAGCAACGCCGAAATTTACTCATAGACTCTACAACGAAAGATTCGGATTTGCCATTAGGTTTCATGTTGATAAAAAGGCTGCAGTTAGCAGCTACGATCTTGAGTTTGACGAAATCGATCGTCCATTGTCCAAAGACAAAATAAAGGAAAGCTTTGAATTTCTCGACATGATGATCGAGAAAGGTGATCTTAAATACAAAGGTGCCGATATTTCTGGCTTCATCACCAATGATATCATAAGTGATTGGGTAGGTCTGGCCATAGATGGCACCTGTTAAATAGTACACAAACACAAACGCACTTTACCAACGCCATGATCCACTCTGCTGGGACTTCAAATTCCAGCTCGTCAGGATGCATGCATTCATTTGAGATTTGCACTGACTGCTTGGCAGCTAAACGTTTCCGTAACCATGTCATGCCCTCCCCACCCGAAACACTTCTTTCTCGGTCATTGGTGATTTTAAACAGTTTGGGACCCTCGCTACCAAGTGCTACCAGCTACAACTCTAAGTACATCATATTAAGACTTCATCATCACTTGAAGTTTATGTCACCCGAAGACCTTGTTGCTGGGTCCATTCTTCTTGGAACCAGGACCATTTGTGACTCGCAGATCGCCCGCCAAGTATCGATGCTCTTGGGGATTGGTCGAGACCGCCTTATTCAGGCTACTCAGTTGGTGTACCGCCATATGCAACGGCAAGGTGTCAGCATAGAACAGCTAGTTCAGACTACTCCGTATTGGTGGATCACTAAGGTGTCGGCGAGTTTTGGATTGAGGTATGATTTGATTCGACTTGCATCCAATATTGCTGAGAATCTCGGCAATTCCGTCTTTAGTGGTCGCGATCCTAAAGTCATAGCTGCAGCTGCTGTGTATTCCACGTTGAAATCTACCGGGAGTTCTACATCTATTGATGTAGTGGCTGGGAAATTTAATATGAATAAGGCCCTATTGGCGTTGATGGTGAAACGAATTGATTCGGGAGACTTCACCGATTCCGGTGTACCACCTTTGCCGCAAACATAGGTCTTATCGATTTATTTTAAATTCTACCTACCAAATGTCCCGCTTAAGAACTTGGGCCCTTGAGTCCGTGGTTACCCTTGTAATTAGCAGGTTCGGGGGACTTCCAGTTCTTGAGAACCTCTTCTTCCTCATCAAGCTTGTAAATCTCAATGGCAAGTGGGCGACAACAGTCAAGCATCTTGGATGATTCTAAATTGTCACTCTCTTCACCCCAACCCCATTGAGAGAGATCTCCACCTGGGCAAGCACTAATAGCTACAAGAAGATCTTGTTCCGCAAAACATTCAAAGTAATCATCTTTTGTGGCAGGACATGTCTCCATGAAATACTGATCATACTCATTCAAACCCGTCACTTGAAATACGTTTAAGACATCATGCACGTCAAATTCGGTCAACCCATATGGCAATACTGCACGATATAAGTTCGAGTGGCAATGTAAATCATTGTCCTCACCACTCAATAACTTATCAACGTAAGGATCGCAACGAGTTCCGAGAGTGTCGTGGACTCTTCCACCCCATTCATCATGTCTGGCAGCTAAGCTATCTCCAGTGATGGTGACCAAAGGACGCAAGTAAGGCAAGTTGGACCACAACCGGTCGAAGGTTGAAACATGGGCCGAATGCAATTGGCGGGTTCTAGCCGCCCAAAACCGTTCTCTGGGGTTACTAGCATTCCAGATATTCAAGTCACACACTTGAGGACCTTCGGGAGTACGGATTCGGAAAACAGATCCAGCAGGGATTTTCACAGCGAGACCTGAACGTGGTTGACACAAGTGGGTTTCCACCTTGGTCTTCTTGGCTTCGGCGATCTTGGTATAGAATTCCTTGTCAGCGTAAATGGGAGACCCAGGACTAGGGAAGTAAGCCGCTTGTGGCTTTGGGACGCCATAAGTTGTTTTGTCAGGCTTCTGAGATGAAACTGCAATGGGGGTCATAAGTAGATGAAAATATATGTGGTGGTCTATCGGTGGGATTTATGAACTTTGGGAAAAGCCGTTAACATCGTTACTAGGAATCTTTCTCCAAAGAAAGCCACCATCTCGGAAATTCTGGGTGAAAACGCCGATCGAATTCCGAAATGGTGCACGGGTGTACCCTCTGATGGGAAATACTGCATGGGTGCTTGACTATCACGTGTGGTCGTACCCCACAGGGCACCGCATATACCCATGGAAAGAAATTCAAATTTCCCCCAGGTTTCCGAGCCGACTCCGGTGATGATCCGGAGTGGGGAACTGGTGAATTAATACTTAAGGACTCGCGTCTTGCCTCGAATCCATTTCTGGCGTAGAGACCACCTCTTGCCTCGATCTTTTGTCATTATGCAGTGTATAGGTCTTCGTCAGTTTTCCAATTCAACTAGTCGTCTTGCTTCTTACGGCTTCATTGGCCTTGGTCAAATGGGTCAACATATGGCTCGCCATATTTACAATCACCTTGAACCCAACGATCATCTTTACGTGTATGACACTGTTCCCGAAGCTACCAAATCATTCATCAGCAATGTCACTCATACCAATGCCGCCAATAGAGACTTGATTCACCCATTGGATAAACTTTCTGGGTTTGTGACCGATGTCGATGACCAATTGGACTTTATTGTAACCATGGTACCGGAAGGTAAGCATGTTAAAGGTGTAGTGGGCGAGCTCGTTGCCCATTACAAGAAGCAAGGTAATATCAAGGATAAGGTTACCACCATCTTGGACTCCTCCACCATTGATATTCCCACGTCAGTCGAAACTCACGAACTAGTCAAAAAGGAAATTCCTCATTTTGATTTTATCGACACCCCTGTCTCCGGTGGTGTGGCTGGTGCCCGTAAAGGAACGCTTTCATTCATGCTCTCGAGGGCCACAGTGGAGGACGTTTCTCTTTCCTTAACCAAAGTGTTGAAGTTCATGGGTACAAACATCTTCCCTTGTGGTCCGAACCATGGTGCTGGATTGGCTGCAAAATTGTCTAATAACTATTTGCTCGCAGTCACAAACTTGGCGGTCGCTGACTCATTCCAATTGGCTAAAGCCTTCAACCTAAACTTGCAATCGTATGCCAAACTTGTCGCTGTATCTACCGGTAAGTCATGGGCTTCGGTGGACAACTGTCCAATAGAAGGTGTGTATCCTAAGGAAAATGCTTTGCCTGCGGATGATGGATTTAGAGGCGGCTTTGTTACTAAGTTGACCAGAAAGGATCTTGTTCTCGCTACCGAGAGTGCCAAACAGTATAACAGGTTTTTGTATTTGGGAGACTTTAGCAGAAAGTGGTATGATTTGGCTTGTGAAAGAGAAGATATTGCTAATCGCGACTTGGGGGTGTTATACGAGTGGTTAGGACAGCTTGAACAGCAAGGAGATGAAGTAATTGACACCCATTCCAACAAGGCACTAAGAGTTTAGAAGTACAAAAGAGGGTAGTATAATGACGTGTATTGTATATCACCAAATTCGATGTCTATCAAACGCTTGTTGTCCATGCACGGAAGCTACGTTGTGAGTTTGTAGTCTAGACTGAGTCCAGGAACAGTCTCCGACTTATTTGCAACGTTGTCTTGAATGAATTCGTGGTCATTCTCACATGAACTCTCCTCCAGATTTGATCCTGATCCTTTGGAGACATCTTCTTCATCAAGCTGATCCGCCTGGTAGTGCTTCTTGATGCGAGGATTGCGAAGCTGAGACAAATTGCCATTAAATCGCGTAGTATCATCACTCAAATCTCCGTCAACCATGTCAAAAATACGGGTGGAAAATCCAAACATGTTACTAGGGCGGCGATTATTATCTTGGAGTAGAGAATGCACCGATGAATTGCGGCTTTTGTTTGATTGAGCCTGAGACTGTAATTGTGATTGGGTCACCAATGAGGATGAAGACATGCTGAGAAGAGGAAGTGTCTGATCCACGTGCATATCATCATAGTTAGTAGATGAGGCCAAGGAGGAAATGGATGATTGACGTGAACGATTCTGGTGTGTCGGAGGCACTTGTAAAGCTGGCGAGCAAGGAGGCTTTATGGGAGAAGATATCGCATCTGTTATATCTTCTTCTTCGTTGACCGGTGGGGGAAGTATTTTTGACGAAGACGAGTGTGCTGGGGATGGAAAGTGTAAAGGTCCAGAAGACTCATCTGGAACGTTTGTGGTGTGAGATTTATCATTCTCACAACCCGTGGTTACATTTGATGAGGGCTCGGCCTTAGATGAAGCATGAGTGTGTACATCACCGTAAGGTTCGATTGTTTCGTGAAGCTTGGAGGCCTGATTCGACGATGAGGAGCTTTCCTGAGTTGAAATTGTAGGTCTTCGCCCAACACTCAAGGCGGAAATGCTTGAATTGCTACCATTTATACGCAAAGGAGACATGGAAGTAACTGGATCTTCTTCCTGATATGCGGGAGGAGAATCACCATCATTTAATTGAGGAGGCTCAGTGTCAGCATCAAATGGAGGAGGGTTGTAAGAAGGACGCCGTAACACATGAATTGGTCTTAACATCGGAGAATTTAGGGGAGAAAACGTACCCGGATGAGGGTGTGCCTGTTCCAGGTGCAAGTTGGCTTCAGATTCTCCTTCTTCAGGCTTGTAAATATTAGCATCCAAATGCATATTGACATCTCTTTCAATAGGCTCATCGTTGTTATTAAGACTGTTGATATGGCGAAATGGAGAATCCGAACGTGGAATTTCCAAAGCATTGTCAAGAGAGTTCGAGTTAGTAGCCCCTATTTGGAGATGTAGGCCTTGAAGCACATTGGAGCCACTCAAATCAATGGGTGTCACGTTGGGCGAGAGAGGAAATGATCTCCCGTCATAGGCCATGATACCAGGATCATCATCATATGCGGGAAGTAAAGTATTTCCGTGGGCAGCCTCAGTAGAAAGAATATGAATGGGAGAGTCGATGGATATTTCGTAATGCTTTCTCTTCTCGGGGTTCTCTGGATCAAGCTTTGAGATTCGAAGACTGATCTTAATCCAATGGTGCGCCTGGATATTTTCGAAAGACGTATCCGGGTGAAGTTCGTGACTATAACTGCGATTGAGTATACGGGGCACGTAGAGCTGGAACTCCAATTCTCGCGGAAGGATCTCCTCGTCATCGTCGGCCTCCTCTACCATGCCCCCTGACTTTGTGAGAATCGACTTTCCTTTCAACGCTTTATACTCAAGTAAAAGATATTTTTTGGGTGGCTCCATTCGATGAACCTTTTTGTTGTGACAATAATATTCAAGATTTTCGGTGATTGACACCCTGATTCTATGGAGTGCCACTTTTCCCCAGAGTGGTACAAAGCGAAAGGCAAGAGGAAGATACGAGTCAAGAACCACGGACTTACCACCAACCACAATGTCATATCTAAGCTGATCTTCCCAATCTCGAGTGATAACAATTGGCTCATTTTCTTCAAGGTTTGCATCTGAAGGTACTCTGATTATATCAACTGGCAACCGAGCCGATAAATTGGACTTAAAAGTTCCAGGACGGATGATTTCAGTTTCGAGATAATAGCGTACGGATCCAAATGTAACGTTGGTACTTTCGGGCACTCCGGGATGGATAGGGTGTTCAAAATTGTACACATAATCCCCGACAGGAAAGTGGCCAGGCTTGGAGGTGTCAGTATCTGGGGCAGTGATTGCAGTTGTGAGATCAGTAAAGGAGTCAACGACCGAAGGAGACGCAGTCCTTCTTATAAAATTGGTAGCTGGTGACAAACTCCGAGTGAAGAAACTGCCTGCACCGTACCCACCGGTTGTATGACTTAGACTAATATTATCGCTCTGAGGAGCAGGTGAAAGGCTTCTAGGGGTAGCTGAATTTAAGGTGAGATGAGAGATCTCTTGAGTAGGGGTAGTCTTGCAGTGTGGCTGATAAATATCTGCTCCTCCATTGATAAGTGGGTTCTCTTGTTGATAGAATGGCCAGGTATGGGACACAATATCGTTATACTCAACATATTGATTCTTCTTGGGAGAAATACCCTCGGGCCAATCTGTTCTCATTTGCCCCTTAAATGTGAGGGTAATCGATTTGATCTTGGACGGCTTAAGAACTCGAAGAAATAGACACCCTCGTAAAAGCGATGGGGGTCTTTCTGCATATTCCTGCTGTGTGAGCCCCTGTACAAAGATGGCCTTCTCGGCGGGGATTATGTAGACCTGTATGGACGAGGTTTGTGTTAATGGTTTATCCGGAAGCTGTGGAAGTAACGATGTCTCACCTTCTTGATCCGGCGCTTGGTCCCAACCTCCCGGTGAAAGAGTAAGTTGCAGAGCGGGAAACAACGGGGATACAGGCGGTTTCATCACTGATATGTATTGAGCCAAAGGTTACCTAGGTTCTTCGCAATACTGGAAATATGGAAAAAAAAAGTCTTAGATAGAAGAGCACCAAGGAAAAATGGTATGAAATAGGAGGATGGACCTATCAATTGATTGTCTAGTAAAATGCAGGTAATCTAGCGGGAGCGCCTTAACCTGCATGGAAGCGCAATCGGCTCGGAATCTTGTAGTAGAAAATTCCTCAAATCTTTCTCATCGATCGTTTTTGCAGTTCACAGCCATGATTCGCCATCTGGTGCGAAGGCTCGTACAATCCTCCAATGCTATAAAGTCCATCAAGACACCTTCGAAGTATCAAGCCGTCCTTACTAAGCAAGGATGGTTTGTGGTGCCCAAAACATATTTTACGTTTGGCTGGACAAATTCCCAGATTGAAGAGTATTTGAATAAAAACGGTTCCACAAATGACATTCACAAGCTTCAGACATTGGTAGATCAATGGGTCGAGCATGTTGACCCAAGCTCCAAGCCAGAAGCGGCGAAGCTCTCTCGAAAAGAGATCCAAAAGCATAAGGATGATGTGTTGTTCCGAAGCCAATTGGCAGGAGCTGAGGCCTCATCAGAGGTAGAGGATAACGTCTCAAAGGAAAAGGTCAAGACTAAGAGAAAGAAATCGAAAACATTTGGGGTCACGTTTATTCATGCCTGGAACTATTATCTGAGTATGTTTTTGGGAGAGAATCGCCATTTGACTTACAAGGAGGCAAGATCAAAAAGCTCCAGTTCATGGAAAGCCATGTCTGCTTCGGAGAAGGAGAGATATCGTGCAACTTATGAGAAGCTTCTTTCTGAAGGAAAAGATGTGTATAGAGGTACCATTGTTAGCAAAGAAGAAAAGGAAAAGTTGACTCGAAAAAAAAAGAGTTAGTTATAGCATAATCATAGCATCCATTAAATTTATAGTCTTTTACACAATAGAAGGGGCATCCTCGTCATTTGCGTCATAGTCACTCAACTGATAAACTTCAAAGCCTCCGTCTGTGTTCGCTTGTAACGCCAGAAGAGACACGTTGAATTTGTTTTGGTGTATGATTTTAATATCATTCCATTTTTCGTTTATCATACCGGCGAGTTTCATCCGACCACAGCAACCTTTATTATAATCTGAAAACAAATGAGTGAAATTTTCCATGATCTTAATGTACTGTTCGAAGTCGATTAGGTTGTTGTTATCTGCATCAAGAAGGTATACCTCGGGTAGAATTTCCAACTGATACTCAAGAATTTTTAATAAAGAGAGGCAAAATCGTTGATTCTGTTGAACATACGTCTCGCTCATCAGAGCAAGACGAAGTAGATTGCACCACTGAACTCCCAGGCAAAAATTGGCCAGAAACACGAAGTGGATGAATGCAAGTTGCATTTCACCGGTGAAAAAGTCAAGATCATGGCCAAATAACGACTCAAAATACCATGACTTATCAAGGAAACTGTCCGTGACTGCAATGCCTTTATCCAGTCGACGCTTTTTCGTAAATTCAATGATAGTGTATTTCAAGTCGTTTGCTTCAGGGGTATGAATGAGGTCCTTGGATCGTAGCACATCTTTGAGAGCAATAGTTTCTTCAATTGAAGATGTCATGGTGGTGATTTCCCCTGTGTATATCTCTCCTTCCCCACTGTAAGGCACATATTCGGTTATGATTTCAAAGTCTAGGCTCAGGGTAAGAGCTTGCCATCTTTTGAAGTCGGCTGGATACTCTACCATGTATTGGTAACTTTGTCCAATTGCATCAAGGATCTTGGAGAAATTGAGCTGTTCAATGCAATCATTAGGCTCTTTGGGACTGCTAAATTTAAGGCTTTCATCTGTTTCACTCCATCTTGTAACTATGACATCGCCGTCAGCACACTGAAACCAAATTCCATGCCTCATGCTCAGTACATCCGCGTCCTGGCTCCGTGAGTAGTAGAAGAAGTGAATCCCTGAAGGGATCAGCTTAATTCCTCGAAACACATTCTTCACATTAAACGATTGGTTATCAATACCAATCAACCATCCAGAAATATTTAAAGGCAAGTCCTCAAATATAATGGTGGCTAAAGGGGGTGCCATCAAAGACGAAGATTGAAAGTACACAAATACTTATTTCGCAATTTTTACTTTTTATCATGTAAAACCAAAATTCGCAGATTTTAGTAAATATTGATTATAATCTTGTCTTATGAGATAAGTTCTATACTTTCTCGTTCACGGCCCTCAAATGCAAGTAGCTCTTCATTGTCAGAATCAATGTCAAATTCTGTGGTTTCTCGGCTAACGGAGAATTGTCTTTGAAAATTAATAAAATGATTCTGAATTATTTTGGAGAGGATATATCGATCCACAAATCCCTTTACCTCGTCAGTGTTGGTGATGATTAGATAGTTTAAACTCATTCGCTCAAACATCTCTAGAACAAGAACGAGCGGGGTATGACTGTTAATGACGATATAGGGATTTTCAATTGTGAGCTTTATTGAAAGAAAGTCAGAAAGTGATTGTTCGTACTCTTGTTGCTGAGATAGGATATGGGGTGCACATTCCACCTGAAAACTGACAATTAATCTTTGATTCTCAATACCAAGAATCAGGGTATAAACGTCTCTTTTTTGGACATAGCCAATCTTAATAGGGGACTGCCTGCTAGAGATTAATGGATAACCTTCATGAGAATCATCCATGAATTGCAAGAGCGATTCCACCGTATAGGGTTGTTCAGGCAAAAGTTCCACACATTTGGTTCTGCCAATGGGAATCATGGCAGCAGAAATGGGGACATCGGGGCATTTAAGTTTGACCTGTGCCGTGAGGTTGGTAAAGTCGCAGAGACCACTTCCTTTACCACTATTGAGTTCTCCAGGAGGGACGCTATACTCGCCATCAACATTATTGTTGAAAACAGCTTGAAGCCACGAATCATAGATGTTCTCATTGCACAAACGATCATTGACAAGTTTAGCAGTCATCACAGCACCCATTATAGGTAAGACGTAGGTCACAGCACCTGTAAGCTCAAACAAAATAACCACCACGCTCATTGTTAACTTTGTTATCCCCAGCATAAAGGCGCCCGCACCAACAACAGCATATGAAGAGGGGGAAACAAGACACGATTGCTCTGTACAGGTTGCAAAAAAATCCAAGTTTAGCTTAGTTTGAATGACCTGGGACACAATACCAAGGAGTCTTCCAGTAGTAGCACCAATAATTAATGATGGCATGAGCACACCACCTGGTAGTGATAAGCTATAAGAATATGCCGACAAAAAGAAGCCTTGAAGTAGAATGTAGATCAATTTTACTATTGTCATGCCATTAGAGCTCAGACACATGAAGTTGGCTGAGTTTTGACTCCCAGCTTCACTATCACTTGGACAGTCGGTAAAAAGAATCTTAAGGTAGGCTTCAAGAGGTAATCTTGAGATTGAGAGCGGGAAGTTAAGTATCGTTGTGATCAAGACCACCAACAAAGCTTCAATCAAGCGACCTGATTGTTCTGACACTCTCAATCGAGCACTGATGACTCTAGAAAAGCGAAGACTAGTGAATTTCAAAGTCAATTTGGTGAACCAATGTCCATAGTAGCCACCAAGAACTCCGAGGATAAGGAAAGGTACGATTTCCATGAAAACCCAGCTAAAGTTACCAAAATTCACCGAAAATAAGTCTTGTTCCGCAAAATTCAGACCTTCAGTGAAGATTTTGAAACCCGTCAAGATGATAACGGCGATAGTGGCACTCACAAAAGAATTCCACATAATCTTGGTCGGCATGAAATAACTGGGGAGGTATTCCAACACAAATAAAACCCCTCCAATAGGGGCATTAAAGGCTACGCCAATTCCGGTTGCAGCCGCAGCGCTAAGTAGTTCTCGGCGCAAGCCTTCATTTTCATTCATGAAGAATAGTTTATACATGATGTTGAAAATGCAACACGACACGTGAACCAACGGTCCTTCCTTACCAATCCAGAAGCCAGAAGCCACCACCAACACTAATCCTGCAATTTTGTGGAATAAGGTATGCACACCAAGGTACCAATCCAAATTATAATTGAGACCAGCCACAATGGTTTTGATTTCTGGGATTCCTGACTGTTTGATCAAAGTGTACTTGGTAGTGATATACATGGCAATGACAATATAGACAGCAGCCACTAACAAGTAAATTGGAAGATTTACGATCACATCAATCAATTGGGAGTCGTAATTGAAGAGGATCCTCAGCCAGTCATACCAATCTTCAGCGGGACACGTCAGATACGGATTTAGCAACGACCATTTGTCAATGGGACTAAGACAGAAACCTTTCTTAAGATCATTCAACCACACAGATAGAAGGTCCACAAAACTTGTAATGTAACCCACAAACAATGCTGATGCAATGATTGTCAACCATTTAAAGGTGGTAGATCCATAGACTAAAGTTTCATTGGCCCAGTCAATGAAAGTGAAATTCTCATACTTCTGCAGAGAAGGATGCACGCGAGGAGTTCTAGACCCTCCAAATTGTACCACGGGTATATCATCGAGAAGGGTCTGCATTAATGAGTGGATTAGATTCGAATGATATAATGAAGTTCGAGACAGGAATATAGTGCGATTAAGGTACCAACAAGGAAAATTAGTTGATCGGCGTTACAAGTACCATCTCTACAAAAATAAGATAGGAGAGCACGTACAACCTTACGAAGTCAAATAAGCAATGTAGCGGAAGCATTCACTCCACGAGTCATCAGCAGACTGAAACATGGTAGTCAACGTCTGGTGATCAGAGAGTATTTGCGGCACGGGTGTAGATGCGAAAGAAAAACAACCACCTACTTGTTCGAGATGTCATTCTTGAGTGCTCGTACTAACAATACGTCCTCTGCGGCGATCACTGGCCAAGAATTAGTCAATGACATCACTCTCAACAACCCACCTGAAGACTCCATATCGGATCTTTCTTTTTCTCCTACTCAGGATTTATTGGCGGTAGCTAGTTGGGATAAAAAAGTTCGGATTTATGAAATTGATCCCAACACCGGAAACAACCAAGGCAGAGCCATGTTTGAACATGACGCACCTGTCTTCTCAGCCAGATGGTCCTTGGATGGTCAAAGAGTGGTTAGTGGCGGAGCAGATAAGCAAGTGAAGATTTTCGACTTGGCATCTCAGCAGAGTCAACAGATTGGTATTCACGATGAACCAGTTAAATCGGTCAGATATGTTGAGTGTGGACCTACAAATACTCAAGTAGTAGTGAGTGGATCCTGGGATAAGACTTTAAGATACTGGGACATGAGATCGCCACAACCAATTTCAACATTAGCATTACCAGAACGGGTTTACTGTATGGACTCATCTCAAAAATTGTTGGTGGTTGGATGTGCTGAACGGCACATTGCCATCATCGATCTAAATAATCCCCAGCAAATCTTCAAGACCACCATGTCACCTTTAAAATGGCAAACCAGAACGGTGGCTTGTTTTCCACTGGGAAACGGATATGCCATTGGATCAATTGAAAGTAGATGTGCTATTCAGTACATCGATGATGCTGAGCAATCGAAATCAGCCTTTTCGTTCAAGTGCCACCGGAAGCAAATCAACGCTACCACTGGATTGAGCCGTAACAGTCAGCAGGAATACAACCTTTACGCTCTTAATCATATTTCCTTTCATCCTGTGTATGGTACTTTCAGTACCTGTGGATCAGATGGTACTTTCTACTTCTGGGATAAGGATCTTCGTCAAAGGTTGAAAAATTTCCCTTCTGTCAATTATTCCATTCCCGTAACTGCTTTCAACCGTACTGGAAGCATATTCGCTTATGCCATTAGCTACGATTGGAGTCAAGGTCATCAAGGAAATAGACCCGATTTCCCTAATCAAATTAAGTTGCATGCTACAAAAGATGAAGAAGTCAAGCCAAAGAAGAAGTAAATTAGTGCCGGGCATTTTCACTTTAAATATGTATAACCACATGTATATTATTTTTTCCTATGTGCTGCCAGAAATAGTTGCGAGGTGATTTCCGCACGAGGGTCAGAAATTTTCAACCCTAATAGTGTTGACCCTTTGACCGTTATCATCCACAGGTATTATCTACTCCTTGGTATACCTGAGGTATTTACTTTCAGTTATTGAACTTAGCTTTCAACATGACAGAGTACCCAAAACGTCAGATAATCAGTGAACCATTTTCAAATCAACTTGATCTTATCGAGAAGACTCACCTCGAGAACAAGAGCCACCCCACGAAGTTATATAAGGGATTCAATCAGAGAAGGAGTATTCCGTCAAACTCATTGTCATTCCAAGGCTATGACAATCCACCTTCAGCTTCTACGTACGACTTTTCGCTGGTATTAAACCTGACGGTATTTCAACCAAGAAACACTTATCACTATCAACACCAGCTGCAACAACACGTTCAACCCGAACCTTCCTACACAATTCAGCCCCTAGCCTACGATACAAACATGAATTATCTGTCGGGAGAATTTGATTCGAGCTCTGATGCTAATGTTCCTCATTCTTCCACTCAGTTCAATTCTTTTCCTGATCCACTTCAGCGATTTAATCCATTTACCCTAGACTTGAACCGATCATCAAGATTTGCTGATTCGTGGAACAAAACATCCATTTCATTGGCTGGTAACAATGAAGACAAAGGTCTTTGGAATAATTCAACCTATTCTAATGCCACGGTTTGGGGCTAGTACGACAGTTTCAAAAGTCATGACGCGAGGCTGGCCGGGCGGGGCCAGATACACTTGAAGAAAGTACAAGAGAGAATTCCAAAAATCATGTTGTCACGGTGGTGACACGTAAAATCTGAGAGAGAACAAGCGAAAAGTTTGATGTTTGTTATGAGAAAGTTTGAAAAGACCAAGGATGGTCATCGGTGTACGGTATGGTGTTGTATTAATTGATTCCTTCTTAATTATGTTTTTCTATCACTTTATATTATTTTATTATTTGATCATTTATCGTCTTACTGATCGATTCTATCTAAAATCAAGTTTTTGCCTGTATCAATCAGATGGCAAGCTAACCTCAACAAGGCTGCTTTGGGGCTATTCCATTATCTTGGTGACTAACTCGGTTATCTCAGCGAGCATATTGCACGGGCTGACATAAGCGCGGCCCACGGACGGCCACCTCGATAGATTAGATAGGGAACCATGCATGGCGGGGTGGTGAAAATTCGCCTTGTAAAGAGCGGGATCTTATTTTCTCACAAAGAGCACCCTGAACTTGCCACAGTTTGGAATGTGACTTAGGTGACGAATATCACCACCGCAATATTCGTTCATTCCCATGACCGTTTAGCTATTTCCCAACGTTTACTCGATGAATTCAAGTGATTGGCTGCCACAGTGGGGGAAGACTGAATACGGAATAGCACCGAAGGGGAAATTGACCCTTTTCTGACTTTTGGCACGCGCACGCCCACGCGCATTTCTTTTTCCGTCACTCACCGTCTACCGGCCCATGAGACTATCGAAAAGATGAGGTGAGTAATGGTTTGTAAGTCGAGTAATGGTGCCAACAAAACGGTGAAAGTAGATATTCTACCAGACTCTGACCACCCTCGTTCAGCAGCATTAAGAAGGTAGACCAAAATAGGACCCGCTAAACTAAAACTCAGCCTAGGTGGCACAGACTTGTCGTCTTGTCGTCGAGTGGAGTCGCCGCATGCTTTTGTGTCACCAGCCCTTTTTTCTGGCAGTGCACGCACTTCCTCCTGTGTCTCATTATTATGGTAATCTCTCTGTCTACCATAATTCTCTCTCGACATTTAAGAGTCTTTCATTCAATCTCATCCCGTGGCAAACTAATCTCGCTTCCCAAGTCCACAACCTATAACTAAGTGGTACTTTCCCTCAATCTGATCCCTTCAATATTCTGATTTGTGGTTTCAAAAGTATTGATCCTCATTTTCTATAGTTGGTGGCTCCCTCTATAAACAGTAATTTGTACCCAATAAACTACTGGTTTGTTTTTCTGATTTATTGTTGACAGCAGTTTTGGTTTATTGATCTTCAATCTTCCCATCAAAGACTTTCATCTAGCTGCGAACCTAGTCGGTAATTCCCTTTACTATTTGTCAGGTTGTTATTACAAAAGTTCTCACCGGCAATTCCAGTGAAATGAGCCATCTGAATACGCCCCACATCAACAAGCGTTCGGATAAACCAATGCTAGACTCAAATACCAGCATTTCCGATGCTCAAGCAACAAACACAAAACAACTTTTGAATGCATACGTATATGACTTCCTCATCAAAAGCCGATTGCCTCAAACGGCCCGCAGTTTTGTCAATGAAGCTGAATTACCGTTAGCCCCAAACTCTGGCCCACTGTCTTCCAAGAACTCTCCCCAAATTAACAAATCTCCTCAAACTCCTGGCATCCAACATTTTCAGAAGGAAAACAATCTTCCTCATCTTTCCATAGCCATGGATGCTCCGCAAGGGTTTTTGTTTGAATGGTGGCAGATTTTTTGGGACGTGTTTCAGGCTAAGAACAATAATGGCAAGATTAACAATCCCTCTTCTCAATTTGCCTTACAATATTACCAACTTCAACTTATGAAACAGCGCCAGCAACAGGATATTCAAGGCATGAACGTGCAGCCTAATATTTTGGATGGCTCAAACTTTCTGCAAAATATGGCTCAGGCTCAAATGGGAAGGCCTCAGATGCAACCAAACACTGCTGCTGCTCAGCAGCCACATTTATCACAGCCGGGAAATCCTGCCCAACCAAGCCAATTCCCCATACAGGGTCAACCTCCTCAAGCAGGTCAAATTGTGCCTCCCCAACAACAACATCCAATCCCCGGTAACAACATGCCTGCTCAGTTAACTTCTCAACAGTTGGCCCTTCTTGATCCTCAACAACAACAACGGTTCATGATGCAAATGATGGTGAAGCAACAGCAACAGCAACAGCAGCAGCAACAGCAACAACAGCAGCAGCAACAACAACAACAACAACAACAACAGCAACAACAACAACAACAACAACAACAGCAACAACAGCAACAACAACAACAACAACAACAACAACAACAACAACAACATCAACAACAACAGCAGCAGCAACCACCGCAGTCCAACCCACAGAATCCTCAAGCTCAGAATCAACATATGGCGGGAGCAGGTGGAGTGGCTAATGCTGGACCCGTTGCTGATCCTCTGCAACCATCTCCGAACATGAACGTGCCGGCTGGTACCAATGGAAACCTCAATCTACAGCAACAACTCTTCTTGCAGCAAAGCCAACAAAATCCTCAATCTCAAAATAGAATACAACAGCATGCACAAACGCAAATGCATAACCTTCGTCAACAGGCAGCCGTTGCTGCTCAACAACAGCAACACGTTCCTGTTCAAGGGCAAGGTCACAATCAATCCGGTATTCCTCAACAATTTGATCCGAACAATCCTGCTGTTCAGAATCCTCGTGTTCAGCGTCAACCTTCATTGACTCCTGTAATGCCTTTCAATGGCGGCCAGACGCCAGCAAATGCCTCTCAATTTAATCAACGACCGCCACCAGCAGGCCAGATGATGCGAATGAACAGTGTGAGTAAGGGACCTTCTCAGCAAGGTCACGGCTCTCCAATGCTCATGAACAATAACGGTGTAAATGGTGGTGCCAACATACCCGCCAATGGAGCACCCAACCGTAACATGAATGCTCTTCAAGATTACCAGATGCAACTCATGTTATTGGAAAAACAAAACAAAAAGAGGCTTGATATCGCCAGAAATAACGGTAATGATCCTAATTCTGCGGCAGGTAGTATGCCTGGTCAAAATATGCTCCCACCTCAACCTACTAGTGCACCCTCTATTACTAATGGTCACTCAAGTACTCAAAATACTCCCGCTATACCATCAAAGCCTTCTCCAGCCCCCTCTCCCGTTATTGGAAACAAACCGTCTCCATCGTCTGGTTTGGTCAATAAGCGGAAAAAGGATGCTACGGGCCCCAAGAGAGGTAGAAAACCGAGCAATCCTTCTGCTCCCAATTCAACCCACACAACCCCCATCACCGCTCCTGCTCCTGCTCCTACCAGTTTGTTGAAAAAAGAGTACAACACTCCTCTTACACCAGCTTCTGAGGATAATTCCACTAGTGCTACTATGAGGAAGAGAAAGAGCAACGCTAACGAATCACCCAAGAAACTGGCAATCTCGAATGCCAATGGTAACAAAAAGACAAAGGCTGCCAAAGAAGCCGCTAATAAGCCAAAGATTAAAGAGGAAGAAAAGAAGGGCACTACACCTCCTCCTTCAAGCGCAGTGTTCCAGAATTCGCTAAGTCAATCAGACCAAATCTTTCCAGAAATATTGGGTGGTCTGTCAAACAATGATCAGAACTTCTTCATTGGTGGAGGCCACAGTAATGGTGGCTTGGACGATATAGACTTTGATTTCAATTCCTTCTTGGAGGGTACTGCTGCTGACGGAGGAATGGGTGATAGTGGCTTCAACTGGGGAAATGTTGATGCCATCGAAGGTGGCGAGTAATATACTTGTATTATATGTTTCATGTTTGTAAATTGATTGTAATGGACGAGACCCTAGGGTGAACTACTCAGATTTGTTCTTACGCAGCTGAAACCAAAACTTCTCGTTGGCCCAAACCCCGGTCACAATGACCAGTAGCAACAGCACAAGCACCCCAGAACTTGAGGATGTAGCAGGAAAAACATTCCAGCACCACTCATGAAGACCGAAAATAGCGAAGCCAACAAGAAAGTTAACCCCAGTGGCGTATATCAAGAACGGAAGCTGCCAGCAGTACCACGAAAGAAACTGGTAATGTAACGATCTAGAGAACAACACTCCGACCACATTAGATGTGGCCATGACCAAAAAAATCAACCTTGGACCTGCTTCATAGTCGATAAAGAGATTCTGCGGGTCAATGGTGGATGAGAACGGGTAGCGGAGAGCATCCGTGATCAATTTGCTAATGGGTTTTTTAGTAACCTTTGGCGAGATATACCGAGACAAGAGGAAAAGTCCAAGTACAGTTCCATGTCCCACAAGTAATGTACGTTGAAAAGGAGCAGAAAGAAAAGTCTCTTCGGAAACAAATTTCCAGTTCACAGTCCACTCATAAAGGAATTGACGAGAGAAATTGAAGGCCTGGTTGATGTATGTCCAGCGAAGATACAGAGCCTCTTCGTCGTAGAAGAGAGGTAAAAGAAACTTCCATCCAACAATTACCTGGATGAAAGGAATCACGAGTAACACCCCCGCTAACTTGAGTAGGTTTTCGCCGACCAAGAAGTAAGCCACAACCACAAAACCTGGGAGGTAGAGAAGCGCATTCATCTTGACGGAGATCGCCAAGCTGAACAAATCAGCTGCGACAGCCACGAGCCAAAACACCACTGTAGAGCCAAATGTAGTATACCAATACGATGCTTGCTGAAGCAACAAGATGACCGCAATCATCGCAAGTGTAGTAAAGCAATCATTGAATAAGCGAAGCACGTAGATCGAATATAATCGTCTACTAAGAAGTAGAAGATATAATGGCCACGGCTGTATGTTGGGAGACATGGTGTATACAATACACGAAAGTAATACTGAAGCTAGGAATACCAAGGAGAAGAGGTGCTGGGCAGCACTAACATCGTTTCCGCCATCACTAATCCAGTAGACCCATTGGTATACCAGAACAAATCCAGCAGGATAAACCATAAGGCCGGTATCTCCATGGATTAAACTGTAGTCAAGAGCACCAGCGTTGACAAGCTCAATTTGTTGTATATAGGTAGAGAAATCAATTTCAGTATAAGGAACATTGGCAATGATGAACTTGCAAGCGATGGAAGAAATTCCAATGATGACGGGAATAATAATTCGATTGACAAAGGGATCAGAAATCAATGCCTTGGCCCCATGAACAACATCAAGCAAAACGTTCTTGATGGTAAATTCTGGTAATTCTGGAGGAGGGGAAGCATCAACAGAAGCTGTATCAACCGCCAAGTCAACGTCGTTTCCTGCCATGGTGTAGTGACAAAATGATAGACCGCACTTTTCTCCGTTGTCGTCGGGTAAATGCGAGATTAGACATGTCAAGTGATGTACAAGGCTATAGATTATAGAATGTGTCTTTAAGCTAAGGGACGGGCACTTCTCTTTTTAAATATACGCTCCACATCACGCTTTCTGCGTTTGCACTCTCTCATGAGCTCACCACGTTTTTCCCAGAACCACTTCTCGTAAGGGGTCTCATCCTCTTTGAGGATCTCGTCATGCGTGAGGCCGTCTTCTCCCTGTAGTTGAATGATTTCTTGGGAATTTCCGATCTTGTTGAGTTGAGACTGTGTCTGTAAGAAAGGCGAGTCGAAATGAGGCCAAAATAACCCGTGCTGAGACTGCTTGGTCTTAACCTCTTCTACAACTTGTTCCTGCTGCTTTTTCTTGATTTGTTCAAGCAATTCGTGCTGTACTGCCTCATCGGGTACATTTGTATCATCAATGTCATCATCAGAGAGCGCCAATGAAAACCCTCCTTCATTGCTAGTATTGAACAAGCTACGAAGTGCCTCGGTTTCGTTGGGGATATCCTCCGCTTGAGAAACCAGAGGCTGCTCTTGGACAGGTTCATCAGCAGTCAAATGGCCCTCATGAGCATAATGGATTGAAGGCTGAAGTTCTTCAAGATCCAATTCGTTGCCCTGGTCATCTTCATCAAAGTAAACCTCCTCCTGCGGTCTGTCGGCAGTCTGCTTGAACTGTTCAATGGCGCCATAGTCAAAAGACGTATCGTCATCATCATCAACTTCAACATCACCTTCAGCCTCAAAATCGTATCTCTTGACACTGCGACGGCCCTTGGTGTCATAAACAATATCACTGGCTTCAATTCCATTGTCTTCGTCCAAATCGACCTGCTTTTCAAAGTCATATTTATTGAAGAGAGAGGCAAGGACGGCGTTGTTCTTACTAAGCTCTGCTTCTATATCATGGTCGGCGTCATCAACCTGTCCACTGCTGGCGTCTGCTCCATACGCCTGGGCATCTGCACCAGATACACCACATTTCGATGGGGTAATACGCTCCACGATATGATTATCACCCGACCTCCAAATTCCGTTGTGATAATTCCAAGTGAGATCCTTCAACGTTTTGTCTTTTTCCATTCCCCAAAGCTTGGTTTTGTAGGCCTTGATCTGCTTGAGGTTTCCGTTTAAATTAATTCTCATGGTGTGCGATTTCTTTACAATATACACCTTTGATCTGGGAGTTTTCCGATGGCGTCCCTTGATAACTTCACCATTTCCTGAAGTTCGAGAATATTTTTGGTCGTTGACAGTGCGTGATGACGTGAGACTACCATAGGACTTGGATCCAATAAGATCATATTGGGGGGGCTTGTGTTTGGTGGTTCCCGACATATCTTGGAATGTGTGGCTGGAGAGCCGGTATCCCAGTGACGTGTTGATGCCCGACGTAACAAGTTCCCCGTTTTCACGATTAACAGTATATGGTGTGGATGCTTCTATGATTCGTGCTTGACGGGCCCTAGCGATTCCGTCTCTTTTAATACGCTCTGCCTTTTTGAAATCGGGCCGGGCTATATCCTTCTCGATGACAGATTGAAATGACGCTCGCGCTTCAGAAATAGAAAGCTTGCGACCCATGTAGAGCATGCCATTCAAAGACCCTTTAAGCTTATCGAATTGTTGGTCGGAAAGTTTGATGCTCACATACCCAAAGAAAAAGTCGTTTATGGGTTTTGTGTGAAGTTCAACAGGGGAGGTAATCTCTCCAAACTTGGATAGCCGTGAATCTAACTGGGAGATGTTGGCAGCTAGCTTGGGATCAATGTTGCCAATGTGAATACGACGAAGGGAAGATTCCATGAGATGGGATGAGGATGCTTTTTTCATTTGCATTCAGATGTACGGGTGTACTTATGGAGTGCGGGCGGTATGAACATCGACAAGAAGATAGAGGACGCCTGGCAGGATGCGTACCTGTCACATTTAGGAGAAAGAGGTACTTTTGCGGACGCCGAAGACTGGGAGAGGGTGCCTGATGATGTCTATTCCGGTGGTGGTAGTAGTGGAAGCGCTCCCAGCTATAATTTGGACATTCCTCCTGCCATTGCCAAGTTAACAACTGGTGGCAATGAAAAAGAAGTAAAAGACGCCCTCAAGCACATTGCAATGACATCGTTCTGGAATGGCTATTATAAGGGGTTTGAACACGGCCAGGGGAATAAATAAGTAGAATTGGAAATAAAATATAAACGAACACTAATGAATACAAGATTATATCCACAAACAAAGCTCTCTCTAGGAGATTACAGTCGATCTAGGTGGCCTTCCAAAGGTCTTTCAAACCCATCAAGGAAGTGATGGTACCAGCCAAACCAACATCTCCCTCGGTGAAGTGCAAGTAGTTCAAAGAGTTCAAGGCGATAAACATATCCAAGAAGTCCCACACCAATTTACGCTTAGCAGAGTAAATCTTGGCTTTAATTGCTTCACTGTCAGTCTTTTCATCAGCACTCTCCAACTTTTCTCTATTAATTTCGAAAGTTCTGAGAGAATTGATCACACCCGCAATCAAAGCAATGAGCCAAAATCTCGAGCACCACACGGGGATTTGAGTAAATTTCTTGGTGTCAACAACTCCCATCATTTTAAACCAGGTAATGGAGTCAAGAGACAAGTAGGCGGCGTAACCTAAGTTTCTAATGACAGTAGTCCAGGAGATTACGGGATCACTCAACTTGTTGTCATATGCCTTAGAGGCTTCCTGAAGGTGGTTCAATGGCTTGAGGAATCTAAGACCCTTTCTGATGAAAGTAGCATGGTTCTTGAGGTCGGCAAACACTTTCACTAGTTCCCCAGAAAATCCTTGTCTGTGGAGGTAAAAACTCAAAAATCTAGACAAGTATGCCACCAACCGGAACGATTTTTCCCGCTTGGGGGTAGTGTCAAGAAATTTGATGAGCTTGGTGATCGTTGGGTGGTACACAACTGTATCAGCAACCATTTCGAATGAAGTATATTGGGGTAAAAAACAACAAGGAGTATAAAAAGATAGAAATTATTCGGTAAGAAAAAAAAGTGTCTGGAAAGGCTCCTAGATATATTCGTCGGCTGACAGGAATCATGGGGTAAAACCGAGCGTCCCCTTAGACCGAGGTCGCATGGAACGCTAACGCGGATCGGCTTCACGTGACTTTGCAACTCTGGTTTTGCGTCGCGTCAATCATAAACACCGTTGTATGTTTGACAAACATGAGTGAGGAAAGAAAAAGCATTTTGAAGGGAGAGTTGGAGAACAAAACCGAACCAATCTCCTTGAAATCACGACGGAGGGTGTCATTTGCGCCTGAGGTAACACTTCACAAGATAGATCTTGTCCCAGTTTATACGGATGAGCGGCGGAGAGAAACCATCGCGCATATTCCTTCTTCTCGTTCGTGGAGTGGCGGAGATGACGGAGGCCGTGACATACTTTCTGATAGTTCCGAGGATGATGATATCAGTGACAATAGTTTTTCCAAGCTTGAGAAAGACGCTGACAAGATAGTCAATGGATTGAGGATCGTGGAAAATGCCGCCACTGACCAGAATATGAGTATATTAGATGAACCTGCAGAAGAGACCATGGAGCTTACTGGACTCATCAACGGTTCAGAATTGCACTCTTTGCCCTTCAACGAACTAGATACCGCAATGACAACTACTGATACCACCAAGCAACCAATTGAGGAAGAGTCGGAAGACACCATGGAATTTACCGCCCAGATCAATCTGGGTAGCGTTGACCACGTTCAAAATGCTCCTGAAACTATTTCAGATCTAGAAGATGATACAGGTATGGAGATGACTGCCCAACTAAATGGCCCCATTGAAGTTCCATGGCCACCTGCTCGTCATGTTAGCGAAGTATTCAATGAGAACGAAGAAGTCACCATGGACGTCACCAAGGTGTTTACCACGGGTACTGCCCATGAATCTTACGCAGCAAGAGAATCCAGTCTGAAGGGGACAGAAGAGACTGAAGTTACCATGGACCTCACCAAGGTATATGCCGAACCTGAGGTGATCAGCACTCCCGACTTACCTCATGTCGAGAACGGTGTTTATAATATTCGCTTATCTGATAGTCCAAGGAAACTGCCGCAGCCAGTCAATGGCACCAATCAATCGAATGATGTGCTTTTAAATTTAGACAAAGAGCAAACCGCTAGTGAAGCTGCAGAAGAGGAGTTTCAGGATGCCGAGGAGCATTTGGACACCATTGCCGAAGAGACCGAACCCGAATCACAAGCTGATCGGGACAACACTGATCATTCCCAAGCGATGGAGCTTACTCAAAGTATTCCAACTCAAGATGTACCCATGGAATTGACGCAGACGGAGCAGCAACCAGCACAGCCCATGGAACTTACTCAACATGAAGGAACAAAGAGGGTGTTCGAGGATGATGAAGTGCCAGTGTCCAAGCACGTCAGGCTAAGTGATGAGGCCACCACGTCTGCGCCATTGGCCGACGAGGTGAATGATGCCCCACCCGTAACTTTATTTGAATTTCTAAAAGAAGTGGGCATTACCTTCTACGATGACCTAGATATCGGTGTTGAGCCGGCCAATAGACTTAGTATGGCGTTGACAGAGAAAACGCCTGAGCTTCTTGACTATTACCGTGCCAACAATAAGCTCCCGCTTCTTGAAGTTCTTGAACTAAGCTGCAGAGATCTCACCATCAAGATTAACCAAGACAAAAAGCAATACGATGCAATTAAGGATGCCATGTTTCCTGAAAACCAAGGTCTTTTCCGTGATTATTTCAACAGTTCTTTTGCAGATCAGTTGAATCTCCGTTCCCAGTTTCAGCTAATAAAGGAATATTCCCGCCAACAAGCCAAGCAGGTCTGGTATGAGTGGCGCATCAAATTAATGGAGAATATCTTAAGTGACCTTTCTTCCAATTACGAGATTCTTGAGTCGGACAAGGTTTCACTTGTGGAAAATATATCGATTCTCAATTCTGTATATGAAGAAATCAGAGCAAAGTACGAAAGACTCAGAGAAGAGGTGGGAGTTACCCTACAATTCCAGGCTCAATTAAATCTGCTTGACGTTGGACAATTAAAGGAGTTTCGGGCCAAACTCATCGATATCAATCAACAACTCATGCATTACCAACAGGAAATTTCTGTGACTGAGTCCACGTTGACTGAGTTATCAAATGTCATGGAAGAAAGAGATAAAGAAATAAAACAGGTTGAGTCTCAAATCACATCGCTACAAAATGTTCTTCAGGAGCGTAAACAATATGATGAGAACGAAATTGCTTTTTTGAAAATGAAGTTCCTTGTCCTCCAGGCATTGACCGGCCTCACCTACGTGAACACTGTGGAGAACGTTATTTCTTTTAAATTGTTCGAGATCCTTCAAGTTTCTATTGACTGTACCAATTTAGGCGACTCGGACGGGTTCAGATTCTCGGTGATCTCCAACAACCTACACAACAAGTCGTTGTTGGACAAGCTCTTGGCCGAATTGCCTTCTCATGTTTCGTCTAAACCTCTTGAGTCCCTTGCTGAAACTAGAAACCTCCTTGGTGCTCTCATAAAGTTCGATCTTGACATCTACAAAATCTCTTTGAAGCACCCGATCAAATTGAACGAAGGTCCCGACTTTGGATTTTCTGCTAAATTCTTTTCTTGGAAACACAACTTCAAGCTCACAATTAACGCCTCGGTGCCTTTAACTCAATTGAGTAACTACCCGCAACATACTGATGTAGCGGCTTTCGTTGTTTGCTCTAATGGCAAGCTTGATAAACTGTTCATCAAGCTGGTGATTATTGCGGATACCTGCCCTAATGGCATCCTCAACCAACTGACCCATATAGTGATTACTAGTGAATAGCTTAAGGCGTTAGTTTATGTAAGCGCTTATGTAACGCGGTGGAAATGGGTGTTTTGCCCTTCCTCAAATGTGCGTCCGCTGAAAAAAAACACCAGCTCCCGGCCTTGATATCATGACCGAAGCCGTCACGTTTTATTTGGGAAAGTCGGCCGCCGAGTCACTTGGAAATCTCGATATTCCATTGAGTAATGGAGAAATTGTCTCTATTAACTTGGTGAATGAATTACCCGAGGATCCTAATGAGTTGAGCAGTTTTCTTACCGCTGAAAACTGTACAAAGAAATATTGGCTTTCGGTAGCCCAAGCATATGCTCAGAAAAACAAGCTTGATGAATCACTTCAAATCATCAATACGGCCTTGTCACAAAGCTCGCTAAGTGCAGCAGATAAGGTCTCTGTTCACAGATATCTCGGGTGGCTATATTTGAAGTACGTCTCAGAAGGTATCAACAAGCAGGAAAACCTCACAAAGGCCAACGAGGAGATCAGCCAATCTTCAAGCTTAGACTCTACTGATGTGGCAAACTTCCTTTCTAAGGCTGTGTTGTATCTTCATAAAGACCAAGCTGATCAAGCTTTGGTGATCTTTGATAGACTCCTCAAGATTGACAATAATAATTGTTTTGCCCTTCTTGGAAAAGCTAACATTATCCTAAACAAGACCAAAAACTATTCCAGTGCTCTCAAACTATATCAGCAGGTCCTCCTTATAAATCCCCTCATGACTCCCGATCCTAGAATTGGTATTGGTTTGTGTTTTTGGTTTTTGAAGGACGAGAGCATGGCTATGAAATCTTGGAAACGGGCCTTGGAAATCAACCCCGACAACACAAAGGCCAAGATTTTACTTATTCTCGGTCGCTTTAATAGTGCCTTTAACAAATCTCTATCCGACGAAGAATTTAAGAACAGTTACGAGCAATGTTTGACCGAACTCTCGTCTCTTTACTCTGAGAACAAGAGCAATCCCGTGATTCTTCTTACCCTTGCATCATATTACTTCTCGAAGGGTAATCTTGAGCTTGTCGAAAAGATTGCTGCAAATGTCATCCAGTTGATTTCCGGCGAGAATTCCTCCGGTTACGCTTCTAAAATTTCCCCCTTCCAGTCCAACTTATTATCACAATCTTCCTTCTGGCTTGGAAGAGTCGCATTCGCAAGAGGCGAGTTCACCCAATCCCAAAAGTATTTTCATGAGAGTATAAAACTCAATGAAAACAATCTCGCTGCAAAATTAGGTCTTGGTCAATCCCAGTTTGGACGTGGTTCTACTGAGGAAGCGACCATCACCTATGAGTCTATTTTGAAAACCAATCCCAAGTGTTTAGAAGTTAACTATTCGTTGGGTCTTGTGTACTCTCGACACAAGAGTCGCAGAAAGCAGGAACAGGCCATTCATTTTCTTGAACGGTACATTCGTTTAGCCAGCAACCGAGGATTATCAACTGAGGGTGATGATGCTAAGTTGATAAAGGAGCCTGTCACATTGAATGCATATCTTGTGCTCAGTAAGCTTTATGAGACAAGAGATGTTTCCGAATCGCTCCATTACCTAGAGAAGGCAATTGAATCCAGACAGCAAATTGGACATGACGCCCCATTGGAGGTTTATAACAATATTGGAGTGTTTCAATTCCTTAAAGGTAATAATGAAGCGTCTTCTGAAAGCTTTCGACTCGCCTTGGATAAACTCGAAGCTAGCGATGATTTTGAAAGCGAAGACGGTGACGTGCTTGTTGATTTGAAGCAAGATGTTGCGATTTCCGTGAAGTACAACCTCGCTCGTTCAAAAGAACTCGAAAATAACGGTGCCGATTCGATTGCTATCTACGAGCAGCTACTTCAGGAGTGTCCTAATTACTTCTCTGCCAAGCTTCGGCTATTATTTCTCGACTGTATCATAACTAATAAGCTCGGGGCAGAGGAGATTAAAGATGAAGTTGAGCAACTCCTTAGTGTCAATGCTTCTAACTTAGAGATCAGATCGTTTTACGGTTGGTTTGTGAAGAACTTTAGAAAGAAGCTTGGTTTGAGTCCTGATGCTGACACTGCTCACCAAAAGAAGACTTTAGTGGATTTTGACTCCCACGATTCTTACGCCCTTATTTCGCTTGCCAACATCTACTGTGTAATGGCACGTGAAGTCAAGGGCCAGTCCGACAAGAAGAAGAAATACTACATGCGTGCCATTGAACTCTTTGCTAAGGTTTTGTCTGTTGACTCTAAGAATGTTTACGCGGCACAAGGTCTTGCTATAGTATACATTGAGAATAAGGAGTTTAACAAGGGCCTTGATATCTTGAGAAAGATTCGTGACTCTTTGAATGATGTCTCAGTTTACTTGAATCTTGCGCATGTTCTTCTTGAACTTAAGCAATACACCAAAGCTATTGAAAACTACGAGATTGCACACGCCCGATTCTCCAATGGAGCGGACCCCAAAATTCTATCTTTTCTTGGACGCGCGTGGTATCTCCGTGGTGTGAACGACAAGAGCCTTTCTTATTTACGAAAGGCTCTTGACTATGCTCAGGAGGCGTTGGATTCATCCAATGGGAAATCCTCGTTCAAGTTCAACTTGGCATATATCCAGTTCCAGATTGCAGAATTTGTGTCCAAGTTGCCATTGGAAAAACGAAACATCGATGATATCAGCGAAACCATCATCAGCTTGAACGAGGCCATCAAGACCTTCAACGAATTATCATCAGAGGAAGAACAGTACGCTCCCTATCCAAAGGCCGAACTTAAGGCCAGAGCTAACCTTGGTACCTCGACCCTTTTGAATAGACTCACTACTGCACTTGAGGAAACCAAGGAGTCTATCAATCAAGCCGAATCCAGACTAGAGGTAGCTAAGAAGGTTCGTGAGAAGGAGGCTGCTGCTCGATTAAAGGAAGAGGAGAAGAGACTTACTGCCTTGAAGGCTAAGGAAGAGGAGTTGGCTAAGGAAAGAGCCAAGTTGCAAGAACAAGCTCAACAATGGGCAGAAGAGTCTCGAGCTGCAATTGTTGACAATGAAGATGACGATTTCAATGAGGAAAGCAAAGATGCGAACAACGATAAGAAAAAGCGTAAAAAGGGAGGTAAGAAGAAGGGTAAGAAGAAGGACTTCGTTGACGATTCCGAAGACGAAGCTCCTTCTCCTTCAGGTTCAGAGTCGGACAACGAAGGTGGGGCTGAACCACAAAGCAAGAAAAAGAAGAAGAGAGTCATTGAAGACGATGAGGATGATGAGGTGATTACCAATGGCAAGAGAAAGAAGTCAAAATTGTCGAAGGAAACGATCGACGATAGCGACGAAGAGTTGGACGAGTTGTTTGATGAGGAATAAACCAAAAATATAGTCATAAGTGTGTTATATACAATTCCAAATAATGTAATATTGTATCTGTAATGTACCGTTATTCTTTTAATCATTATTCATCCAACGACGCATATTCTTGTTGCTATCTGATGTCTGACGAAACAACTTCTTTTCAAATTCGTCTAGCGAATGGATGAAGTTGTTGTTGATTTGCTTGTTGGCATTTCCGGCATAGTTGTTGATTTCAAACGCACGTTCTTTGAGCATTGTCATGGCCACTTCCACAAGTTCTGCTTCGGAAAACATGGCTGCCCATTTCTCTACCAACTTATAAAAGTTGGGCATAATTGAATGTAAGTCCACGCTGACGGGATCTGACTTGACGGCATTAATAACCTTGGCGCTTATGAAATCGGGCTCAAGTAGCTCGATAAAACTCTGTTGGGATTCTTCAGAGATAATGCAAATGGCCAACACCTCTGCAAGCCATAAGGGAAGTTCCAATTTCGTGTCTTTCTTGATAGACTTTCCTGGATTTCCCTCTAAGTAGCCAAGACCGGGCACTGTTAGGTTAAACCGACAGGGAACTTTCTCGGAGTCTGCTAGAATATCATCAAGATCGTAGTAAGACATAAGAGACGCGTTATGATTTAGAACAGAATATCGCAGTCCTTCATATAGGAAGAAAAAAATACACTGGTTTTGATAATTCAGAGATGCCCGCCAAAACATTTGATGTTGACATGGAGGGGGATGAGGACCCCAACTCCCAGATAAACTATGATGATGCTATCCAATACTGGTCTTCGGTTCCTGCTTCCGTTGATGGTGTGCTCGGAGGCTTTGGAGAACAAACCCCGGTGCCTAAGGCAGACATCATTGGATCAGGAACTTTTCTCCGCAAGCTTCAGTCCAGAATGATCTGTCCAGAAGGATTCGAGAAGCTTACCATAGATATGGGAGCAGGCATAGGTAGAATTACTCGTGATTTACTCTGGAAAGTGAGTGACCGGGTTGATTTACTCGAGCCAGTTAAATCATTCGTGTCGCAAATGCACAAAGAGTTGCAGCAGGTTAATGCCAAGGGGAAGCTAGGCACTATCTACGATATCGGCATGCAAGAATGGCAACCAGATGCATCCAAGGTTGGTAAATATTGGTTGGTGTGGTGTCAATGGTGTGTGGGACAATTACCCGACGATGAACTAGTGGAGTTCTGGATCAGGTGCAAAGAGGCACTTATTGGCAATGCAGTAGGTACACTCATCGTGAAGGAGAACATTGCTCCAGTTGAAGATATATTTGATGAAACAGATTCTTCCGTTACTCGTACCGATGCCAAATTCAGAGATCTTTTCACCAGAGCCGGCTACAAGTTAATTGCCAGTGACATTCAGAAGGGATTACCCAAGGAGCTTTTCCCCGTTAGAATGTACTGCCTCAAACCCTTGGTCTAATGACATGGACGGTTCATGTTACATATGTGTATAATAATTTAGAATGCGAAAAATTTAGCGATGGCCATGCACTCACCTATTTTGCCCATAGTGACCACTGCACTTGCCACAGCGGCAGTCACAGTGATAGCCATGGAATGGTGGTATTCCCAGAAGCAAGAAACGCAAGTCAGAAAACCAGCACGCAAAAGAGCTCACGCTCACTCAGAGGAGCTCATCAGAGAACAATTGGCTCGCAATTATGCATTTCTAGGAGAAGATGGTATGGATAAGGTAAGAAATCAACGAATTGTTATAGTAGGGGCAGGTGGTGTTGGATCGTGGGTGGCCACTATGTTGGTCAGATCAGGAGTCGGTAAGATTCGGATCATTGATTTTGACCAGGTCTCCCTCAGTTCCCTTAATCGTCATGCGGTGGCTGAATTGAAAGATGTGGGAATCCCTAAGGTTGAGTGTATCAAAAACCACTTGAGTGGTATTTCACCATGGGTTCACTTGGAGACTTACAACCAGTTGTGGAACCTCGAATCAGCGCAAGAGTTAATCTTTGGCAGTGACTTTGACCCCACCTACGTGGTTGATTGTATTGATAACATCGATACCAAGGTGGATCTTCTTGCATTTTGTCACGAAAAGAATTTACCGGTGATTTCCTCTGGTGGTGCAGCCTGTAAATCTGATGCTACTCGTATGAACATTGCAGATATCAGCAAAACTGAGGAAGACCCACTATCTAGATCAGTGAGAATTCGATTAAAGAAAAGAGGAATTTTGACCAATATACCCGTTGTTTTCAGCGCTGAAAAGCCTGATCCTCGTAAGGCTCAGCTTCTTCCCTTAGCAGACGAAGAAATCACTAAAGGGGAAGTCGACCAACTTGCTGCATTGCAAAATTTCCGAGTGAGAATTTTGCCGGTATTGGGAACCATGCCTGGTATCTTTGGTCTTAACATTGCCACTTACATCCTTACCTCGGTGGCGGGATATCCAGTAGAGCCCATTGAAGGCAAAAACAGATACAAGATCTACGATGGAATTCTTCAAAGTTTGGCAGGTCAACAATCTCGAATCGGTAAAACAGATCAACGAGTTCCAATTTCCCTTAGTGATGTCAGTTATATCCTCGAGGATATTTATAGAGGAAAGTCGCCCATCTCCAATTATTCTACGAGACTCACACTTTCTAGATGGAACCCTTCCAAAGATTTGAGCTACCAAAACGTGGTGGTTATGACCAAGGAAGAGCAAAAGGCTCACGAAGATAGAATTCTTAAAGGAAATGAGAAGATTGAAGATGTCTATTCGGCCGAAGTCATTGAAACAGTGAATCGTCGTTTCTCGGAAGAGAAGTTCTACTCTCAGTTCCGGTAGATGTATATAGAGTGCGAGTGTGAAGAATTCTACCTGAAAAAAAAAAAATCGTAACCCCAAACTAGCGGCAAACATGTTGAAACCTGGACTTTATGGAAGAATACGGCCACTTTTAAGGTATAATCTCTATCGGCCTATCACCAGAAGTGGAATGAGATTTCAATCTACTCAAGCCAAAAAACCCACCGGTATTAGAGCATTGATGAAGGAATATGGCTATTCTGCTCTTGGAGTCTATCTTCTCTTGAGTTTTGTTGATTTGCCGATCTGTTATGTGATGGTACACTCTATGGGAAAGGATGAGATTCAAAACTATGAAAACCAAGTCAAGCAATTCTTTGGTTTTGGTAAATCCGATGAAGAACTTACCAGATTGCAAGAGATTAATCGTATCAATGAAGAAGCTGAATCGCAAGGATTGCCACATCCTAAGGATCAGGGAGTCCTTTCATGGGTGTTATCTCAATTCTCATGGACTGAATTTGCTATTGCTTATGGTATTCATAAATCTCTCATTTTCATTCGTCTTCCCATCACTGCCGCCATCACACCATCTATTGTCAAAATGTTGAGAGGATGGGGGTTCAAGATTGGAACCGACAAATTTGCAACTTCCGCTGCAATTGCTAAAGAAGGTATCAAAGACTTTACAGCCTCAAGTACCAAGTTTGGTACTCGTGCCTCCAAGGGAAAACGTTGGTGGTGGTTTTTCTGACTTGTATATAAGTGTTGTTTGATTTGATCATGTATGCACAATAAATAAATATGTCTAAAAATGTCATATTCCGAAGAGGATCTTACATCTCTCGTAGACGTAAAATGAGCATGCCAGCATGGGGACCACTTTGATGTAGCCAATGCTTAAACCAACAAAAAAGCCCCTTATCCCACTTTCAGCAAAGATGATTTTGACAGCATTTTGAAATGAGAGAAATCTTCCATGGTCAACAGCGCCACTGACCTGCATTCTACGACGAATGACTTCAAAAGGATACGCAGCAGTTTGGGAGAACATTCCGGCGAATCCACCAGCAATGAGTTGGGCATATACTCGCAATGGTTTTCTGGAATCACGGGTATTATGATGTTCCTTGTCCCTAGATTTCTTGACAACTCTGTTGGGACCCGGCGTTTGATCGCTAACAGCATATTTGGCAAAGTATTTGGACCGAAAGATGTCGTGAATGAGGTCATGGGTATAGAAGGATACACCAGCATATGGAACCATTCCGATAATGGTGGGCGCAAACCCTCTATAAAAATTGGAAACCGATACAATGAAAGGCGGTAATCGCTGACGAAGATATGGAAGCCAGGCAGGGTCTCCAATGCGTGAAGGTGGGTGCTCTTGGAAGACTTGGGATATGATGGAGACCACTCTTCCTCTATGGTGGCCTATGAACTCCAGATGTATATGATGAGGGGGATGATGAGAAAGGTTTCTGGTTTCAAATGCTAATCTGACCCGAATAAGATCGAGAGGATATGTGAAGAAAACACTGGCCAATCCAGATAATGAACCTGCCATAATACGACGGGCTGCTGTTTCCATTTGATCATTGGGGATTAATACAGATCGGATTTCTTCATACGCCACGAATTTGATGGCAGCATAAGGAAAAATTCGAAGTAAGGTAATCGAATGGCCTTGAAATAAACCATATACTCCGTCGTTGGCCCAAATCTTGGCCCCTGCTTTCATCAACCCCCCAAAGGAGCCCCTGTAGGCCAAAAACTCGGGATTTCGGGTTTGAAATAAAATCTTTATACGGTCTAATGGTGCTATAAGTGTCTTGGCTGCACTGCCTGCTATTCCTCCAGAAACTCCAGACCGAATAACGTATTCTAGAGATTGCTTATCGATGATTTTCACAGTAGCCTCTTTGTCATCTTTTTTGAAATATGAGGGTACTAGACTAGAAGTATAGTCTGTTAGCAGACGTTTCATTCTAGGCTGTCAAAGGGGAAAAAAAACTTTCTTGGGCCAATGTACTCCGATCAGGTGATGGCGATGAGGTATTAGATGTCGGTGATTGGTGGATCTTATCTTTCAAGACGAAGAGAGCGAAAACGGTCAAACAGAAATGAAAGTAGTAACAAAGAAAGGAAAAAAAGTCTAGTATTTGATATTATAAAAGGCAATATTTCTCATCAGTCAAAAAGTATGGGGTTCGAGTTTCTTATTTTTTTCCCACTAGGCATGATTCGTGGCCCCACCCGCACGCAAAAATTTGAGCTCGGTTGCTCGGGGCTCGTGCTTTTTGCTTATCGGGACCAAAGTCCGTAAAATCCGTAGCAGAAGTGGGGCGGGTTGGTACCCCCCTGGAAGCCGGGCCTTTCCAAAATGCGGGAATGATGATGAACAAAGTACAGAAAAAAGTGTATTTACAAATCGTCCCTGCTGATGTGAATTAGTAGATATGCTTCTATAGTTGTAATGTAGAAGAATTTGACGATTTGATTCGCTACACTTTTGGAAGTGTTTGGTCAAAATTTCCCCAGAATTGCGGAAATGAGCAGCTTGACACAATTGCTATAAGCCTTTACGGCACCCGTTTAAAACCTTCTTTTTTAAACCTATACTCTATCACGGTAACCAAAATCAGGTATATACACAAGGATAAACATCGCCTGTTGATTGAACAGCGATGCAATGTACTTACAAAGGCATTGATTGAGAACATAATGCTCCCCCATGTCCGCATATAGCTGCAATAGAGCCAATCTTATTGAGGAAGATTGGCCCGGTAGCCTGAGGTTTTCTCCTTATGGTAGTTAGAAGGAGATCTGCCTCTGATGATTAATGGAGGTGTTTCAACCGATGCCAAGAGAATGGGCTGTGGTTGATTTTGCTCATCGTGATAGATTCCCAAAAGACCAACTTCTAAAGTAAAGTACCGGGAGCTGGTGGTAGTAGTTTTCACTCTAATGGAAGAGGAGAATTGAATTCTTTCAAACCTAGCCACCTTGGCAATTGTGTTACTGGGATAATTCACGAGAATGGAATTATCCTTGAACTCATCGAGTCTGGTGTCCTCATAATATGCTGCCCGGTCAAAACAGAAGATTTTGTTCATGTTTTCAATTTTACTGTTATTCCGCTTATTACACGAGGCCTTGACGGTATGGTGATCGGGTAAATCGCCAGGCACAGATGGGTAAATCGGAGGAGGGAACTGAGGACCTTTGTCTCTTTTGGCGGTATGTTGAATCAAGCTAATGGAAACCTCATCATCAGAACACTTTGGGGTGAGTCGAAGAGCAAAATAGCTGATGTCTACTCTTCTGTCAACTTCCATACCATCCTCTGTTTTAAATTTTCCAAAAGTGTAATACTTATTGTGGATGAAACGTTCAAAGTCATAGTTTTCAAAGGAAAACGATGATACAAGGGTAAAATAGTTCCGCTTGTAGCCAATCCAAGTACCATTTTCACCAATTTCAAACCCACGATCAATTCTAGCCCTGAGAATAGGATTTATATCGATGTTGTTCTCCTTAGAATAGATTTCATGGTGTTGTCTGGTTGAAGAAAATGGTGGCCCAACTTTAAAAAGGTCTGAGGATCTGGGAGCCACTTTTTTAGTTTGAGTCTCGAGTAACTCTTCCTCGTTTGAGGGTAAAATATCAAGATGAGGCTGACTAAGTTGAACATGTGGATGACGAACGTGATGTGAAGGGTGCGTATGGAACTGAGGAGTTACGTTACCACTACCAGGATGTTGATGATGAGAAATTTGAGTATGAGTTTGATGCTGTGGAAAGTGCTGAAGGTGAAGAGGATGTTGAGGCATGGCTTGAGCAAGAGATGCATGTACTTGGTTAGACACTGAAACATCAGCAGCTGCAGCGGCAGCCACCGCAGCAGCATGTTGACTCAATTGATGGTTCAACTGAGCATTTAATTGGTCTTCGGCATCATGATGATGTTGAGTATGCTGATGATGATGGAGAACGTGATGTTGAGGGTGAGTTTGGAAGTGCAGTTGGTGTGGGTGAAGGTTATGGAACGGAGAATGATGTTGGATATAGGGATGGTGAAGTTGGTCATCTTCTTTGAGATGTGGTAAACTCGATACCGAGTTGGCGGCTGCAACCACGGCAGCAGCATCGTCGGCGGTTATTTCATCATTCTGAAGGGTCATCATCATGAAAAATAGTTTCCGTAAACGTGTATCCGATGGACAGCTTTTAGATGAGACCTAGGTACAACTCAGTCTGATGAAAAAAAATATAAAAAGCCTGAATGTGGACAAACGGAGCAAATCACACCAAGGAAAAAGAGTGTATGAGTGAGGTATTGAGGTATCTTCGAGGAAAACAATGTCCGATGATACAGAGATTGTTTTTTTCGTAAGAAATCAGTAGAGAGGAAGGTGGGAAACCAGAAAAGATCAGATCGTGATGTCTGAAGTGTACAGCCTTTTGTGCTATGTTGGAGGAAATAAAAAAAATACCAAATCAAAGAAAAAAAAAAAACGCCGTTGGAAAAAAAGGCGAGAAATTGCTTTTCGGGCTCATCACGTGTTTGTCGAGGCTTCCCGGAAGAAAGGAGTAACAGCCGACATGCGATGCCAACGGCCGCTCAACAGAAGTTGCATAAAAACCAAGTTGATGTGATCATTAAGAAATATTCACTTATATATAGTGCACTTTGTAAAGCTTTCCAATTAAGAGACGAAAAAGAAAATCTTTCTCCACCAAGGTTTCTTTCCCTCATCGACATATTCCATACTTTCTTCTTCCTCAGATCTGACAATTAATCCAATGATGTCAACCTCCAGGGGATCCTTGAAAATCTTGAAATTTCTGGTAACGAACATATGTCCAAAGTAAAGAACAATAACGATGAGGACGGTAACGTAGGCAGTGAAAAAGTCATTGACCGACCAGGAAGCAGGGAAGAACACTGCATAACCGTTCGTCAAAGTTAATAAGATGTAGAAAAAGATACAAGCATAAGCCGAGTACAAAATGTAGGGAGGATTGTAAGGCAATCTGGACTCCAAATTGTGGTAGGCAATTACCTTGGTAAAACGAACGTAAACGGTGGAAACAATGACCCAAGAAATGAAACCGGAAATGGTTGCAATATTGGTCAACCAATTGAAGACCGTGGTGGCCGAGTTGGAACAGTTTAAGTAGGCGAGGGGAGCAAAACATGCAGTAGCAGCCACACTGTAAATGGGAACACCATACCTATTCACCTTTCCAAAGATCTTGGGGGCTTCATTCTTTTGAGCCATTGAGTACAACACTCTGGAAGCACTGAACATCAAACTGTAACCACAAGAAGCAGCCGAGGTGAGGATACAAGCATTGATGATGTCTGGCAACACATCCACATTATAAATGGCAAGCACAAATGGAGAAGCGGCAGCACTTGTTGAACCAGAACTGACTGCATTCAACAATCTTGGGTTATTAGAAGCAATGATAACCCCAATTACTAAAGCACCCATGATGTAAAAGAACATTAAGCGGTAAATGAATTGTTGACAGCATGTCTTGATATTCTTTCTTGGATTTTCAACTTCACCAAAGGCACTACCCAAAAGCTCGGGAACAAGAATAAAACTGAATCCACTCTTAATGATTGCAGTCCAGAATGCAAGGAAACGACCAGTGGATCCATCAACGATATGCTCCACAAAAGCACCCGGATCTCTCCAGTACTTAAAACCTTGAACACCGTGCTGATCTGGGCCCCCACCAAAGAAAATCACAATACCCATAATGATCAAACCCGTCAAACAAAGAATCTTAATTGACGCAACCCAGAATTCCACTTCACCGAAAACCTTCACTGGGAACACATTAATACCAACACTAGTAATAATGAAAATGGTGATAAAGATGGCAGGGTTAAGATCAGTCCAGTAGTTAATAATTAAGGCACAGGCGGTGATTTCCGAGGGCACAATCATAGCTTGGGCGTAGTATAAATTATAACCAGCAGTGAATGCAATAGTATCAGAAGCATATCTTTTGGCAAGAGCATATAAGGTGGTCTCACCAGAGAGTGGAATCAAGGAAGTCATGATACCGATTTGGGTCATGATAGACCAAATAAAACCAGACATAATGAAGTAGGACATGAAAAGTGGAGCCGGTCCACAGACAGAAAGGGCACCTCCGCTACCAACGAAAAGACCAGTACCAATAGCACCCCCTAAACTTATAAGAGTCATATGACGGGTTTTTAACCCTCTCACCACGGTGGTGGGAACTTGTCCCTTTTCGAGGTATAGCGAATCAACATCCACAACCTCAACTTCAACACCAGGCTTTTCCTGTGCTTTGGACGGCAGCTTAATAGACGACATGATGATGTTTTTTAAGCTGTGATCAAATCCGAAATAAATTTAACTTTTTACGATGCTTCGAACTCTTTATATGATAATGGCATTATTAGCCTCCAGCATTTTATGCATGCTCTGTCGCGATAAGCTCCCAGAACCTAATTTAAGATAATTAAGCGCGATTGGCAGTAGCTGCGTTTTGGTTTTCGTGGGTCGATATCTCTGATAACAGAGTCGCATAACCACAAGCGGCTTGAGATAAGATGCAGTTTTGCTTTGAATTTTTCGGGCAACGGCATTTTTCACAAAGACCAAAGAGTAGCGCCATCTCGTTGGGATCGTCCAAGGAAGAGTAATGTCTTCTAAACAGCATCATCATCAAGTTCGGCTGTTAATGCTATAAATAAGAGGGTCTCTGCAAACAATACGAAACTAATTAATTGGCAAAAGTCATAACCATCAACAACGTTGATCTTCCTGACACAAGATGCCACCACTGACCGTGGACCCCGCAGTCACAAAACCAGTGCCCTGTACAAATTGAAAAGTATTATTTGAAAGAATATCACAGTAAACACTAACAGCAAACTCCAATCAATGCCAAATTGGGTTAATCGAACGTCCCATATCCAATAAAACGGTTAATATAACGTACCGTTTTAGATGGCTCTTTGAACTCTGTGTCATACCTCGTATTTTTAATTTCCTATGTAACATGCAGTAGCAATACTAATAGAGGTGATATTATTTGGCATACTTAGGGCAAGGGGTAGTCCATAGCGACGGATAATGATAAGTACCTACTTTCTGCACTCCCCACATTATCTATTTCCGTTGATCGTATCATACGCTGCAAACGATAGCGATGACCAAATCACTCATTAGTTTCCATCAGTCTGTTACAAGCTAGCCAAATGTCGGCATGAGAAACCCGGTATCAGTGACTTGGCATGAGCGCCCAGAATCAATTTTATGGGTGAGTATATGGTACTTTCTCGATTCGGATTGGCGCCGGCGCCTAGCCTGATTCCGCCCCCAGCGCTTGAGCGTGTGGCGTAGTTGGTAGCGCGTTCGCTTAGCGTGCGAAAGGTCTCCGGTTCGACTCCGGCATGGTCCATTGTTTTTGACTGTCCGGATAAGGTCACATGACGTGCCGTACTACTTTCACGGCGGCGGCGCCCCTCACATTTCCGTCAGCGCTTACCACTATTACTCATGGACGAAAAGCTAGTGGTTTCGAAGCCTGCTAGGCACTCGAACACGATCAGAGGACCGGTTACGATAAGACAAAGATTATTATGTGCGATTCTTCTCGGGGTACTCATATTCTTGTTGAATGTGCCAAAAGTCACCATGATTTTTGGTAGCAACGAACCCCTTCGGATTACTTTTGGTGAAGCCGAATTGGATCCCTCTGAGGTGCTTTTGAAGGCATTGGAGATCAATCTTGCCGGAAACTGGTCCAAGAAGTATACAAGTGAGGCACATCTTCCCGGTACCAATTTTGGATTTGTACAATGGACTGCTGATAAGTTCGAAGAATATGGGTTGAAGTCAGAAATTGACACCTACGATATCTACGTTAGTTATCCTTTCGAGCATGACTTGAATCTTCTTGATGCTAACTCTGGTGACTTGTTATATAAAGCCCCATTGGAGGAAGATGAACTCAAAGAAGATGAAACGTCCAATGGTGATGATCGTGTGCCTACATTCCTTGCGTATGCTGCTAATGGAAACGTTACGGCAGAATTCGTCTACGTAAACTACGGATCCCAAGAAGACTTTGCTCAATTGAAAGAATTGGGAGTCGATGTTGAGGGAAAGATTGCTGTGATGAGATATGGAGGCATTTTTCGAGGTTTAAAAGTTAAGTTCGCCCAGGAGAATGGGGCAGTGGGGGTTTTATTATACACCGATCCTGCTGATGACTACGGTATCACTCCCAAGAACGGCTACAAAATGTATCCACATGGACCTGCGAGACATGAGAGTGCCGTTCAGAGAGGTAGTGTTCAATTTTTGGGTGGAATTGGCGGTGCTCCCGGTGATCCTACCACTCCTGGATACGCATCCAAGGGAGACGTCAAAATAGTTGACCCTCAGGAACATAACATTGGTAAGATTCCCGTGTTGCCCATTTCTTATCGCGAGGTAAAGCCCATCCTTCAAAGCTTGAATGAGCATGGTAAGAAGGCACCGGCAAATTGGCACGGAGAATTGGATGGATATGATTACCACATTGGGCCCAACCCCAATGTCACACTCAACTTGTATAACAACCAGATTTATAACATTACCCCTTTGTGGAATGTTTACGGAGAAATCGAAGGGGAAAATAAGGACGAGGTGATCATAATTGGAAACCACCGTGATGCTTGGATCAAAGGTGGCGCCGGGGACCCTAATTCGGGTTCTGCGGTGTTAATGGAGCTCGCTCGTGCATTGGGTCAATTGAAGAGCATGGGCTATAAATTTAAGCGGTCGATCATTCTTCAAAGTTACGATGGCGAAGAGTATGGGCTACTTGGTTCCACGGAATACGGCGAGTTCGCCGCCAAATCATTGCAACGCAAAGTGGTGGCATATTTGAATGTTGATGTTGGTGTCAGTGGTAAGAAATTGAAAATGGGAGCCTCTCCCTTACTTAATAAGGTTCTCCGTAAAGTGGCCAAGGAGTTGGCATACCCTATCGAAGGAAAGGGAACGTTATACGACCATTTTGTGGAAGAGTCACAGGGGCGTATAAAGAACCTTGGATCCGGTTCCGACTACACCGTTTTCTTGGAACATTTGGGTATTCCAGCCGCTGACTTGGGGTTCGGTGAATCTAAGGGAGACCCCATTTATCAGTACCACTCCAATTTTGACTCCTATTACTGGATGTCAACATTTGCCGACCCAGGATTCGTATTCCACAATCTATGTGCCAAGTTCCTTGGGTTAATTGCATTGGAACTCTCTGAGCCGGACGTTCTTCAGCTTAGCCCCGTTGATTATGCCGCTGATTTGATGACGTACTACAATGACACGGTCAGCAACATTCCTCGGGAATGGTTTTCAAGTCTTAGTCAATGGACTGATGCAGATGAAACCGATAACTGTTTCTTCAAGAAAGTAACCAACGGGTTTTACCATGCCAACGTGAAGTTCAACCCTTCATCTGTGGATGTACACAGTTGCCATCACAAGTCAATTGATGTTGAGCACAAGAACTTAACCCTCGATGAAATTGTGGGTCTCACATATGGGGACTTGGAACGACTTTTCTATACATCACAAATTTTCGAAGCAAAAGGGCTTGAATTATCGTCGCAGGCAGCAAGGCGCAGCGAGTTGTCATGGTGGCAGCGTTTCAAATTGCACTTCGAGATCAAGCACCACAACAAATTGGCACAATATTTTGAACGTAACTTCCTTCACCCAGAAGGGTTATATCAAAGACCGTGGTTCAAGCACATTGTATTCGCGTCTGGAAGATTTACCGGGTATGCTGGACAGACTTGGCCAGGAATGCGCGAAGCAATTGAAGATGGAGATTTTCCACGTTTGGTAAAGTGGCTCGGAATCGCTTCTAAGGCTGCTCGACGCGTATCTGATAGCATCGAATAGGCTTAGTCATTGATAACCCTTTGCGTGGTTTCGCTTCACTGTTTGTTCTAATCTAAAATTATGAATTAAAGCCGGTAGCTCGTAAACTCTGGATTCGCTTGATGCTAAAAATGAGGTTTGATTGTCAATCAGGATGAACCTCCAAATTAGTTTATGGGTCCTCGTATCTTTTTGGTAGTAGTGTCCTCAACTATCGAAGGAAAGGCTATTTCCTCGTGCACAGAAGGATCCTTCTTAGAGGCCCTAAACTTTTTGTTGGACAATAGTTGCCAAGACCACCATTTATGCCTCCAATCTCGACCATACAATCTATGTCCTATAACCTCCTTTCTCTCGCCAAGGTATGTACAAGAACAAGAACAACTAGCATGCGGCGGCGTATTGATTAATAGACGTACGTTAGGTCGGCATTATAACCTACAGCTAATTATGCCTCATTAGGAATTATTTCAATGATCGAGATTGCGATACAAAAAATAACCTTACGCAGAATACATTATGAAGAAGAGAGAAAGAAAAAAAAACACGTTTTACTCCCACCAAAGTCAATTGAAAAAGGAGATATAGAAAAGAGGCGTTGGGAGAACACTTCTCGACTCTCAACCTTTTGTTGGCAGTTGCAAACAAGCTTTGGCAGTGGGCTAAACTAACATTCATCAGCCTCACCAATAATTTTTTACTCATTAGTAGTGGTACATGTACGACGGATGATGCTCATCACTTGAATTGCGACTCAAGCGGTAGGTTCAACCCTGATTTTGGACGAAGTCTACCCTTTCTTTGAATCGGAAATCTGCTTCCGTTTTCCCTAACAGGAAGAATATGCCCCCCCTCCCCCATTGTGAAATCTTCCTGGTTACCATCGCCTGCAGCTTGGGTTATATTGCATCTCTTCGGTAGTACAAACACTTATCACGTTATCAAGCCATATTCCAGGAAATGATATATTGTTCACAATGATCTACATGAAGGGCTAAACGAGAGTTTCCATTAAGAAATAGAAGTAACGAGAAACTAAAAGTCGAAGGGCGATCTCACGACTCGATGCAACATAGTGATCCTCGTTAATAAAGCTATTCATCGCATGGCCATCAACAATTGATCCAATGATGCATTAAACACTAATGTATCGGCTTGAGGATCCGATATTATTTTTACGTAAGGCACCCTAAGAAATTCTTTGTTCCCTTGACATTGTTCCGAATTGGAGAAAAAAAAGAAAGTATTTCCCCTTGTGGCTTGTGTTAGAGAGCAAAATTTGGCTGCTGCTGTGTCTGGTTTTCTTTTTACAATACCGAAGAACCTCGTGCATTTTCACTCATTTGATACAATCACCTGGCATTCCCCAGGCTGACAATTGTTCATCTGCTTCAAGTATGTTTATATAATCAGAAGTGCTTGTAATCTCTCGACACGCCCCGTTCAAGAACACTTCTTAAACCACCGAATGCCCGCCCTTTGAACGAAGCCCTCCGTAATTCTTTTTCTGATCTTCATCGTTAATATTGGTCAGCTGCAATTCTTTCAAGCGTTTGTCAATTCCATTCCTTGCTAGCTTACTTCTTTTCATTTGTTGCAGTGCATTCATAGTTTCCTCATACACCATCCTTTGCAACCATGAAACCTCATCTTCACCGGCCGTCTCCGCTAGTCGTCAAACCCATTACTCCTCGAAACTCTGATCCCATTACTCCGCTGGAACAGATGATCCCTGATACCTTGAATCATCCGCCTCCTTCAGATATGATTTTGGATTCTGCTGCTACCATTAAGCGTCAACTATTATCCCCAGATGGGCTGTTTTCTTATAATGAAAATATGCTTTCAGATCTAAGTAAGCCCCTGATTCTGTTCTTCACCAGTGCAGATAAGCTTGAGTTGAATTCTGGAATGAGATCCATAAACTGCTTGTTAAATCTACAATCTCCTCAACTATATGATGAACAATGCGAGCCTGAGGAAGAGTACGTCAAGCAACAAATCATTGACCACTTGAAATCTGAGCTACTTAAGGTTCCGAACTGGGACACCTGCATCGGTTTTGCCAACTTGGGGGAACTTCTTTTAGTCGAGAAACTTGGCGTCAGCAGCTCAGGAGAAAACTGGGACCAGATGTACTGCTATCTATTTGAAAATGGGCTACTTCTAGTCGATCAAACCATCATTGGCCAGGTTGTGCTTCCTGATATTGTCAGCATGAATCATCTTGACAGTACGATAATACTTCACTTGCAAAATGAACAACTTCCCGAATTACACCTACACTACTTCCATTCGTTTGTCATACATAAGTGGGCACATTACTTACGCAAGATATTGGCCAAAGATCTCGTCCAGCCACCTCTTTTCCAGTTGAGTGCAAATGCTTGGAACTTGATGGATTTGTCCATCCTTCCCTTAGACATCTTGACCTTTTATGATTTGGTAGATCGTGGTGCCGACATCCCTGCTCGTTTCCTTGTAAAGGCAGTTCCTGCTCCCGACAAGCCACCACTCTCGTTGGTAGTGGCAATTAGTCTCATCAACAACGTCACACCTCCTATGTCTGACAAGGAATACAAGTCCAACCTCGTGGAACTTTTACTGGCTATACGAGGCTCTTTGGGCAAGACTGATAAATTCGGGCTCATTGTGGTGGGGTGTGACAAGAAAAAGAAGGCATCCTTCACCGGATGTGCTGACGTCGACTGGGATGGTTGGGATGGTTTGATTGCTTCGTTGAGAGTTTCTTCCTTCAAAATGAATGCTTTGGAAGAAATGTATCATTGCTTTGATAAGTGCCAGCAATTATGTCCTTTCATTCCAGCCAAGTACAACAGTAAGCTTTTGGTGATCTCAGGAAATTCATACTCCGCGTGTGATGAGGCCAAGGTTTCCAAAGCAATTACCAAACGGTTATCCCTTCTAAAAAACCACATTCAGATTGAATTGATCCAGGTTGGTCAATCTTACACTTATCATACTCTCAAGTGCCAGGAGCTCTTGGGGGCCCCGATCGTGGTGAATGATACCATGATCGTCTCGGTAGGGAATAAACTTACCAGATATTCCTCTATTCATGAACTCACGAAAAAAGTTCCTTCTCTCATTGCTTCTTTTAAATCTGTTTGTCTTCGTCGAGTTACCGTAAATCTCACCAAGGTCAAACGTCTCGGGTGTGATGCGGTACATTATTCCACTATTGAAGTTAATGGACAAAATAAGCCCATCAACCCTTGTGTTTCAAACATTACCGTTCAATTCAATGGGTTATCGGCACTGTCTGAACAAAGCTTATTAATGTCACTTAAAGTCAACTCCAACGTGGACACTCGCACATTGAACAATACCTTGGACAATTGTTTTGAGCTTCCGTTAATAAGATATGGTTCTGATATACTGACTGATGATTACAAACTCATGTCAGTGCGTCTCACTCAATGCAGCATCCAAGGCTTTGATTCCGGTAACATAACCCCTCCTCATGGAACGGATGATCGCTATTACATGAACATCCCATTACTCCCCCCACTCTCGACATCTCGTGAACAAAGCTTTGTCAAACGCAAAATTAAGCATGAAGTGATTCAAGCCATGCTATCCATTCACGGCCAATTTGATTGTGAAGCCATTATTGTTCAATGCGCCAATATGGTGAGATATTTGTCTCGTGGGGTAAGCGAAGCCAATTTTCGCTTTCATGAGAATTGGGGCATTGAAACATTTCTGACCCTTATTCTCGGAAAGCTCGAAGAATGCCTTGTTGCCAATAGATCCAATGCTTCCATTGGTCAAGTTAAATGCCGAGACTTAGCAAACCTACTTATGTAACTATCAATACAGAACTCTCGAAGTTCAGTAATGTTTCCTGATTTGGACCCTACGCGGCTTATGTGCACACCGGGGCTGCAGCTCCAGTCATGGATCGCAACACAGATGGCTGGCTAGTCTCAATGTCAATATGTTATGACAACACAACCTGACTCCACAAACAAGGCTTGGATTTTCCACCCTGGTATATAAACGGGCAGTTTGATCTGTTCCTATTTTTTTCTTCTTTAGTTATCCTTTGATATATTTTTCAGCCATGTCCCTTTCACTCTATAAACCTCTTGCTATTGGATCTGTTTTGCTCATGCATTCGGCCCTTGCCCTCAATCTTGGTGGCCTTGACAGTACCGAGGAAAGTGACGACAGTGGTGATTCAGACACCGCTACCACTGCCGCTACTACTGGTACCACTGGTACTGCCACTACTGCCACTACTGCCAAAACCGTTACCACCGGCACTGAGACTGCAACCACCAAGGCCACAACTGATACAGAAGCTACCAACACCCACACCGACACTGCTACTACCGAGACAGGTACCGACACGGCTACAACTAAGACTGGTACCGACACCTCGACCACTATTTGGTGGACTCCAACCTCCGCAACCACAGCTACTACCAACACCAAATCGACTGGTACCACTACCGACACTACCGACACTACCAACACCAAATCAACAGCAACTGGTACCACCAGCGGTGTTACCTACAACAAATGGGGCTTCACTGGGTCTCAATCGGTTTGGAAAGCAACCACTCTTTCTTCGGATGTTTCTGGATCCAGTTCCGACGAGGACCTGTCCGCTGCTTCTGTTAGCAGTAAATCTAGTGCCAACCGAATGCGCGTCACCCCAGTTCTTGGTGACCGGGACTATACATGGAAAAAGACATTCTTGATCTCTGGAATCCTTGGTGCCGCGGCTTTCTTGCACACTTTATAATGGGCTAAAAATGCTTTCTTTTGGTTTTGCTCCGGTTTTATATTAGTTAACGATCTTATGTATAATAGATGAAAAGTATAGATTTCATTTTTCCTCAATATCTTTCGTACACAGGAAGAAATTTCTCATCATTCTTGTGTTTAAGGCGCGCGCTGATAATAATCCCTTCCTATATCAAATGACGTCTTATCCAAGACGTGGTGGCGGCCGTGTTAATGGCACAAGGAGAAGAAATAACAACAACCGCCAAGCCCGGCAAGACGCCCAGCCTTACGAAGGCTTCCGGCCTGCTGAAACCGTATTTAAAGGCAATGACGTAGGGCTTCCCCTTGAACACTTCTCATACATACAGTCGCTAGATCATGACAAAATACTGCAAGCATTTCTGAATAGTCTTCGCAAGGACATCGAAGAATACTTTGAAAAAGCTGATTTTCGTCATCACCCTAGTATGAGCAACCCCGCCCGTCAGCTGCATCTTCTTTCTTGCATGGAATCGGTTTATCTTCGCAGTAATGTGCTCTTCTGTATTGATGTGGAGGCATGGGAGCAGAACACCAAGGCTGTCACTGAGATAGGAATCGCCATATATGATCCAAGATCACAGCGTGCTGCCCTTGTACCCCGGATCACCCAAATTCACATACTCATCAAGGAAACCATGCATCTTCGAAATGGACGCTTTGTTCCTGAGCATTCTCGTAATTTCAATGGTGGTACCTCCCATATATTGACAAAATTGGAAGCCACCAGGTTCATTCAGTGTTTGATTGATTATTACTTCTTCCGAGACAAGAGTGTGGAAACGTCTTTGGTTGGACATGACATTAAGGGAGATATCAAATGGTTCAAAGAACTTGGAGTCGTGCTTCCCGACAGTTTTGCAGTACTCGACACTCAAGTCATCTACTCATACACTAACGGAAAAAAAGGCAACTCTCTAAAGAATGCCTTGTTGACCATGGAAATTCCCCACGCGTTTCTTCATAATGCGGGTAATGATGCTTACTATACTCTTCTCCTCGCCCTCACCATCTGTGACCCCATCCAAAGATCATTCTCTGGAATCGATAAAACAGTAATTGACGACGACAATGCGACGCCCGGGAAGCCAAAAAGAACCCCAAATATTGCCGAATTCGTGGAGTTGAAAGATGCTGACGATCTTAAATGCGATATCTTCAGTTATAAGTAACCAAAGTCACTCATGAGTATAAAATGTTCATGTCTAGAAGTAACCTTTGGTAATGCTGGTTCATTTCATCAAGACGAAGGAGGAGTCCGGCACACGAACTCTTCACCTTGTCGTCTATAATATCTTGCCAAATGACGCTTAGCCATTCTTGTACAAATCTTAGTTCTGTTGCAAAATTTGTAATCAAAAATTGGTCATTACCCATATCGCAAACCAATAAAATTCCAGTAACAATACTATCGATGATGTCCACTTGTTCGATGCTCACCTTTTTGATCACTGGAAGTGCAAGCTGGATAAACTCTTTGATCATATCGTTTAGATTGATTGCCAGTGGATACGCAGTATGAAGAATAAGCACTAATGTCTTTAAGTAGTGACCAATTAAAATCGGCGAATAATGACCAATGTTAATGTGGCCAGTTTCGTACCATAAACTGACAAGCGGAAAGAAGAACTGGCTTCCCACCAGCTGGGAAAAATTAGAGCTGGAAGTTAGAGGCAACGTCTTACGTTGAAGGCCACGAGAGATGCGGATGATTTTTCCTCCAGTTAATTGATCGGCGGCTTCTTGTGATGCATCTGCAAGTAACTCGTTTTTGATAGAGAATTGGATTCTCTCGAGCCCGTAGTCGTTTTCAGGTTGGGTGACGAACTGGTTGTGAACACTCTCCGGCAACATCTTGGTGGGGAACTCAGTCTTACTAAACGAGTTGAGCACAATATCATCGTTGAATCCCTTGAGTTCCCGAGCTGCCAAAGATATCGCCGATAATAAGCATAATCTTTGCTGAAGTGAGTAGTCACCCACACCCAAAAGATGGCAGATTTTTGCAACTGAAGCAGGATATGCCACCACCACTGCAATAAGACAACTGAGCCGCTGCGATTCAAAAGTGGAAACATCAAAGTTATTGGACATGCCGATAAATGCTTGCACAAGATCGTCGGCGTGAAATGCAATTTCCGACCCAAAGGAAGCCTTTTGACGGATGAGAGTAGGGGCATTGGCTAGTGCCACTTGTTGAGATTCGTAAGCTTGTGGATGTTTCGAGTCTAATGATATCAAGTCAAGGATATCCTTCACATAAAGAGGCTTCTGTACTCGCTTTTTCGCCCCAACAGTGGGATCATCTTCGTCGTCGCTATCGGTCGTACCTAGGTTGGTGTCCAATGTCTTTGTAAGATCACTGATGTCATTAGATTCATCTTCAATCACATTTGGTTCATCTAAAAGGTCCCATGCCAACTGAACGTCGGAGAATGCCATATTAGACCTCTTGAAGTAAGATTTAGGGCTAAAGAGAGTGGCGTATCCGATATTGTCTATGTTGAAGATTCGATCAATACCGGCAAACTCACAGAGTTTGTCTGCCAACACCACTCCAAGAGACTTGACTTGGTTTGAGTACGAGCTTAAGCGTCCCGATACTGCATTAAGAAAGTCGGGCAGTCTTGATATCACCTTTAGGAAGTCGGGGTTGCAATGAGAAAGAAGGGATATAACAAAATGGGTACGAGCCTCTTGTTTAACGATTGATTCACTCTTGATTAGATTTGGATTGGCCCAGTAGCTCAATGCCTCAGTGACCATTTCCTGATATGCCTGCACCGGGAGATCCGAGAGTACTAACGATGTAAGGGTATTGAGATGGATGTTCACGCACCCTATAACCTTCTCGATGATAATAGAGTCAATAAGACTCCCATCCACTAAAGGCTGCATGAGAATACTGATGGCCACCACTTTGTCCATCTGAGGGTTTTTCAAGTGGGTTTGAGGAAGATATGTACATAAGAACTTGGTAACGGTGGCTTTTCTTTCAAATCGCTTCATCTTATGAAATGACGCCACAAAATAATGCCAGCTGCTTTGACAAAAAACGATGTCAAAGAGATGATTAAGAGAGCTCGAATTAAAGAGAGCCAATGAATTCACAAACATGTTGATGGTCCGGGGATCCACCTCTGCTTGGTAAAGAGAAAGAAGCTCGTGAGCAAAAAATTCCACGTATGCTTCGGATGACGAGAGTATTGTTGACACAGACACATTGCTGTTAAGACTGACCTCGGCTAGAATAGAGTAGGCCTTACCTTTATAGAAAAGCTTGTCAATTTCTTTGATTTCCACATGTTGGCAATTGGCCACTAGGCGCAAGACAACCCCGGGTCGAAGGAGATCACAGAAAAACTTCACCACAGTCAGAAGCGCCTCAACCTCGTTGGGATTTGTCTTTAGCATTTCGATTTTGGTAAGAGTGTTTCCCAATCCTGTCGGTGTTTGAAAAAGTGGTGAGAAGAGACGTTGGTAGTTGGGGGTAAGAGAACCGTATGTCTCTGGAACGGTGTGATTTAAGAGGCAAGTAATCAAATGGAGCCGTGTAACGGGGTTATCCACTAGCGATGAGTCTATGGAGGATAAAATCGATACAATCTCCGGCTCCAGGGGCTGTGCCATTAATTGGGCCACGATTTGATTCATGATGGCGTAGGGAGAAAGCTGCGAATGCGATTACAGAAATATTTTATTCTCATGCTACTTTCGATGAGACGATCTGTCCTTAAAGACTTGAAAACCTTGAGAGTGTGGAGCTCGTTGGACCTGGCTAACCAATGCAGTCATGTTTGGTATCGTCTGATTCTGAATTCTCGCCGGTGGTGGAATCAAAGCTCATGCCCATCTATTGACGGCCCCCGTGAACCCCATCAACTGGTTCCCACGGGCGAACACTTTTTGTTGGATCAAATTCATTACTCCCAAAGCATTCTGAAAGTGCTAGAAGAACGATTGGGTGCATATTTTCAAACAACACCCTTCTCTTTTATTAAGAAGAATGCCAGCACTATTCTAGAGTCGTCGATGCAACTTGTGTATCTTCGGCAGCACCCACTAGTTGCAATTGACATTGAAGCATGGGAACGCAACCTCAAAGATGTCACCGAAATTGGAATAGCCATCTACGATCCTTCGCATCAGAGGGACACCATTCTTCCTGACATAAAAGTTGTGCATCTCATCATTAAGGAACATCGCAGAATGTATAACGGCAAATATGTAGCCGATAACAAGCATCGATTCATGGGAGGAACGTCCTACGAGATTCCCCTTCGAGAAGCCAAGATACTTTGTGACGGTATCATCACTAAGTACTTGACAGACAGAGATGGAGTGTTAGTAGGGCATCACGTGGAGACTGATGTTAAATGGCTTCAGCAAAGTGACATTGCAATTGATTCTAATGTCAAAATTGTGGACACGGGAAGACTATTCCAACTCAGTCGATCAAGTGGTGGCACTCTCAAAGGTGTACTACAGCTAGTGGGTATCCCTCATGCTTTTCTTCACAATGCTGCCAACGATGCCTACTATACATTACTTGCAGCATTTGCATATTGTGATCCTTACATTCGGCAAAAATACAATTTAGACACTTATACTGAAGTTCCAAAAGCATCCAAACCAAATAAGAGGCAGTTTGATAGGGCGGTCTCTGAAGTTGTTGATAGTGGGGATGACCTCTTTAAAAAATTGTTCGCAGAGTCCTGATAACCCAATTTTACATTTTCACGCGTCCTTGTATTCACCATGCCTCCAAAGTATGTACGCTCCACATGTTATTACTCATTAGCTTTACTAACCTTTAAGAAAAAAGACAGGACCAGTTACGTTTAAATTCTCCCGGATTCCCGGGCCCTATAAGTTTGGCGCACATGTTGCCATGGCCGGTGGAATCAGTAATGCTGTGACCAATGCCATGAACATTGGAGCCAACAGTTTTGCTCTTTTCCTCAAGAGTCCTAGAAAATGGGTTTCACCTGATATTAAGGAAGATGAAGCAGTCAAGTTCGCTGAGCTTTGCGAGAAGTATGGGTATAACCCACGGACTGATATACTTCCGCACGGGTCTTATTTCATAAATTTGGCCAATCCTGATGCAGAGAAGGAGAACAAGGCTTACGGATCGTTTCTTGATGATCTTAAGCGATGTGAAAAGCTAAACATTGGCCTCTACAATTTCCACCCTGGCTCTGCGTTGGACGGACCCAAATCAGATGCTTTAAAGAAGCTTGCCAAAAATATCAACCGTGCCATTAAGGATACTTCTTTTGTCAAGATTGTAATTGAGAACATGGCAGGGCATGGAAATCTCATTGGAAGTGACCTTCAGGATATCAGGGATGTCATTGATATGGTGGATGACAAGTCCCGGGTGGGAGTGTGCGTGGATACTTGCCATTCATACGCAGCTGGATATGACATGAGCACCAAAGAAACATATGGTGCATTCTGGGAAAAGTTCGACACCATCGTCGGTCGAGAATACTTGAGTGCCATCCACTTAAATGACTCTAAGGCTCCACTTGGAGCCAATCGCGATTTGCATCAGAAATTGGGATACGGATTTTTGGGACTTGAAGTATTCAGACTAATTGCCAATGATGTACGTTTACAGAACATCCCTATTGTGCTAGAGACCCCAGTGGGCAATGATGATAGCATTTACGGAGAAGAAATCAAGCTTCTCGAATCTCTTCAGGGTAAAAGTGCCGACGATGAAGAGTTCTCCACCAAGAAAGACCAATTATCGAAGCTAGGAAAAAAAGATAGAGAAGAACATCTTAAAAAGTTCGAAATCAAGACAGCAAAAAAGACAAAACGAGGTGCCTCAGGCGACATTGCTACGATGGTCAAGAAAAAGAAGGTGTAAGATAGTTTCCTGCAGCCGCTACTCTGCTTAATTCACCAGTATAATCTATAGGTTTCAATCGAAGAACTAACTCTTAACAGCTGCACAAAGGGCGCAAAATGGATTTGGCGTGCGCAAACTTTTTTTTCATTATACACAACTCAAGTCACCATGTTTGGCTCTAGATCAACGTCAGGGTTCGGTGGTTTTGGAGCTTCATCCAACAATACGGGGTCTCCATTCGGTGGTAATAACAATAATGCCGCCAGCGGCTCTCCATTTGGTGCCAACAACAACAACACCAATAATAATAACAATTTAGGAGGTGGCATTTTCGGCGCCTCAAGCAACACCAACAATTCAAGTGCTTTCGGGGGTGCCAATCAGGGATCTGCGTTTGGTCTCAACACTGGTTCCGGTAGTGCTTTTGGGAGCAATACAGCCAATGCTGGTGGTGGAATCTTTGGAGCCAGTAACAATACCTCATCCCCCTTTGGCGCCAATAATACAACTTCAGCATTTGGTCAACCTGCAAACAGTGCATCCGTCTTTGGTGCCCCAAACACCGGTGGATCTATGTTTGGGTCCAATACATCCAAACCAGCTTTTGGTGGAGGATTTGGAACCACTTCATCTCCTTTTGGTGCTACTAACGCCGCTCCCAACTCCTTTGGTGCTAATTCTGGCGTCAATAATGGTACTCCAGTTCCGTTCAAGGCATATAATGAGGAAGACGGAAACAAGGCACTTCTCCATTTTCAAACCATTGCATCAATGCCTGAATATAAGAATTATTCATTCGAGGAATTGAGATTGAAGGATTACGAGCAAGGTCGACGTTTTGCTACTGGAAATACATCCGCTGGTTTTGGAGCCGCCAACGCTAGTGGTTCATTTGGGGCTGCTCCTGCTGCTGCTGGCGCATTTGGACAGTCCAATGCAGGTGGTGCTTTTGGTTCATCTAATGCTGGAGGTGCGTTTGGCTCCAACCAATCTGGTTCGCCATTCGGAGCCAATAGCAATACTAGCGGAGGACTTTTTGGGTCTACCAATACCGGTGCCGGTAGTTCTGCCTTTGGTGCTAACAACTCCACCTCTGCTTTTGGTAGCAAGCCTGGATTCGGTGCTTCTGGTAGTACATTTGGTGCTTCGAACACTACTTCGGGTGGTCTTTTTGGAGCCACCAATAACAACAACAACAACACCTCGCCTTTCGGTGCCAACAATGCTTCCAGCGCTTTTGGTGCTACCAGCAACAACAATAGTTCTCCTTTTGGTGCTGCCAATAACACTAATAATTTTGGTGCCAACAATAACAGCTCACCATTCGGTAAGCCTGCTGGATTTGGAGCAGCACAAACCGCATCTCCATTTGGTGCTACGGGGAATACCAATACCGGTGGAGGCCTTTTCGGAAACAATACCTCCGGTAATAATGCATTTGGAGCTACCAACACCTCTTCTGGATTTGGTGCCAATAATAATAACAGTACTCCCGGTGTTTTTGGTGCCAATAATAGTCTGGCCAACAACGCGTTTGGACAAAATAAGCCAGCTGGGCTATTTGGAGCATCCAATAGTGCTTCGGGCTTTGGTTCCACTGCGAATAGTGGAGGCATGTTTGGAAACAACAATAATAACAATAACAATTCGGCTTCTGGTGGGTTATTTGGAGCCAAGCCAGCTCAACCAGCCACAGGTGGTGGGCTTTTTGGTGCTAATAACAACACTAACTCTGGTGGTATGTTTGGTGCTAATAACACCAACAACACCAACACCTCTGGAGGGCTTTTTGGTGCCAAACCAGCTGCAGGTGGATTCGGTGCTACCAATAGCGCCAGCGGTGGCCTTTTTGGTGGCAGTAACAACAACACCAACAATGCCAGTTCTGGTGGTCTTTTCGGCTCCAAACCAGCAACTACTGGATTCGGTGCCACCAACAACACAAGCGGTGGGCTTTTCGGTGGTAACAATAATAACAGCAGTGCGCCATCCACCGGTGGAGGTTTGTTTGGCAGCAGCACTAACAACAATAGTAATACAGCTGGAGGTTCAAATGGAGGAGGTCTTTTCGGGGCCAAGTCGGCAGCGCCCGCATCTACTAGTCTTCTAGGTGGTAACAATAATAATTTGGGGCTCAACAACAACCCCTCTAGTGGTGGTTCTGGTCTCTTTGGAGCGGCTCAACAACCTCAGCAATCATTGGTCAATATCAATGCGCAAAACCCATATGGTAGCAACCCATTATTCCAGAGTATTTCAGGTGCACCCGCTCTCGTCAACGGAGAGGTTCCTCGTGCCAGGTTGGTTGGGTCTCATTCGAAACAGAAAAAGCCAGTCACTCTTGGAAGTGCTCATAAAGTTGCACCACTATTCGCCCCAACCGCATGGAAGAAAAAGGAAACACCTGTTACTTCCACTGCAGTCACTGTTTCTCGATCCAGTACCAGCGATGTGTTTAATGCTTCTACTGACAACGCCATCGTCTCGTCTGATCTTTTTAGAAACAAGACTAACTTTAGAAAGCTCGTGTTGGATAAGTCTAAGGATTTACATGGATCGCCCATTCTTCCTGGAGTGGAAGGAAGAAAGTCTCCAAAGCAAGTCGGTTTCACATTTGAGAAAATTAGTGACTCTGAGACCACTAAGCAGCTAGCTGCTACCACTAGCTCTAATGTTACCACTCCCTCGTTGAACTCAACTGGCTCGTCTGAATCGACTGCATCATCTCCTGTTCCTTCTCCCGTCGTCAATAGCGTTGTAAAGGAAGCTGATATCACTAGTGAGGGTTACTACACTTCTCCTTCACTCTCGGAGTTGAAGAAGATGTCACTAGCTGACAAAAGAGCTATTGACCACTTCAAAATTGGCCGCAAGTACTACGGAGAAATTGAATTCCTCAAGCCTGTGGATTTGTCGGTATTCCCTAATATCGAAGATGTTCTTGGTAGACTAATCGTATTTTCCTCCAAAAATGTTGTTGTTTACCCTGATCAGGATACCAAACCGCAAATTGGCGAGGCTTTTAACTTACCGGCCCGCATCGCCTTAGAGGGATGCTACCCCGTTGATCTGGCCACTAAATTAGACATTACCGATCCCAAACATGAGGTGGTTCCTATACACATTAAAAACCTCAAGGAAATGGACGACATGAAGTTCATTTCCTATGACCCACCTTCAGGTAAGTGGACCTTTGAGGTTGAGCATGCCGATTGAGAATATATAGCATCTATCAAAATGAAGGATTTGAATCTTCGCAAAATTTAAATTTATATATATTAATAATTGAAGCATTGAAAAACGCGTACGCGTCACTATGGGTGTCAAAGGTATGGACTATGGAAAATGTCAAGGTATCTTTATTAACATCAAGGTCTTAATCAGTTGGTCAAGGAGTATTCTCCAAGCGCATTTAAAGAACTTGCTCTCAAAAACTTGTTCGGGCGTAAAGTGGCCATCGATGCTTCGATGTGCTTATATCAATTTTTGATTTCCGTCCGTCAAGCCGACGGACAACAATTGACCAACGAAGATGGTGAGACAACGTCTCATTTATCAGGGATGTTTTACCGGACTATTCGTCTCGTGGAGAATGGTATCAAACCTGTTTATGTCTTTGATGGAAAGCCACCAGTATTGAAAGGAGGTGAATTGGAGAAACGACTTAAAAGAAAGGAAGAAGCTCTCAAACAAATTGAAGATATGAAGGAAACTGGTACGGTGGAGGATATTTTGAAGTATGAAAAGAGGACAGTTCGTGCTTCCCGAGAACAGAATGATGAAGCTAAGAAATTACTCGAACTAATGGGAATTCCATTGATTGTTGCGCCATCCGAAGCAGAGGCCCAATGTGCTGAATTGGCTAGAGGCGGGAAGGTTTATGCTGCAGCTTCAGAAGATATGGACACATTGTGTTATGAACCACCAGTCTTGTTAAGGCATTTGACATTTGCGGAGGCACGTAAGGTGCCAATCGATGAGTTGAGTTACAAAGAAGCCATGGAAGGCTTGGGCATGGACAAAAGTACGTTCATTGACTTGTGTATCTTGCTTGGGTGTGACTACTGTGAAACTATCAAAGGAGTAGGACCAGTCACCGCATTCAAGTTGATAAAAGAGCATGGATCTCTTGATAACATTGTGGAATGGATTAATAAGAATTCTGAGAAGACAAAGTATAAGGTGCCGGAGAATTGGCCCTATAAAGAGGCTAAGGAGTTGTTCATGAACCCAGAGGTTACCAAAGCCGAAGAAGTACTGTTAAAATGGAAAGAACCGGATGTGGAAGAACTTGTGAAGTTCATGGTAACTCAAAAAGGATTTAGTGAAGAGAGAATTCGGTCGGGTGCCGAAAAACTAAAGAAGGGACTCAAGGGAGGGGTTCAAGGACGTCTTGACGGATTCTTTACCGTTGTTAAATCTCCTGCAAATTCCAACAAAAGAAAAGCAGAACCAGCTAAGGGTAAGAAAGCTAAGAAGGGGAGACGCTAATTGTATACTACAGATATATCACTTTATAGCCTTAATGATAACTTTGGTGACGAGGTGTGTACATTACGTTTCATTACAACAGTAATGGAGCTAGTTTTCTTTTCTAGGCTTCTTCTTTTCAGCTTCCGCTTCCTTCTCGGCCTCGATTTCATCCACGTATTTCTTGATTTCATCAACGTTCAATTTATGAATACGGTCTCCCGACTTCAAGACTGAAACTTCAATATTCTTGGCACCAGTTTGAACAACCTCCAACAAAGACTTGATGGTAAGTTTGATAGTGGATTCGTCACCCAAGTCCTCTTCGTAATTCTTCTCTAGATATTCCTTCACAGTCTTGGCAGATCTTCCGATGGCATGGGCCTTCCAAGCATTGTAGACACCAGAGGGTTCTGTTTGATATAACCTAGGGGTGTTTTCATTACTGTCAAATCCAGCGATGATGGTAGCAATACCAAATGGTCTAACACCCCCCGACTGGGTGTATCTTTGTTGGACACCCGCAACATACTTAGTTAAATATTCCACAGTAACAGAATCCTCCAATGTCAATCTATGCGATTGAGCTTCAACCCGAGCCTTGTCCACAAGAATACGTGCATCAGCATTCAACCCAGCAAATGCTAATAGCACATGGTTGTCGATCTTGCATATTTTAGATGGGGTAATTCTAGGATCTTGTAACTTAAGTGTGGTTCTCTTTTCACATCCGAGTACAACACATTCTTTTCCTTTCACTCCAACTGCACATGTACCCCTTTTCACGGCTTCGGATGCGTATTCGACCTCTATAATTGTTAGTATTGTCGTGATCTCAATAAATGCCACCATAGTATGAAGTGCACTATTAGTAATACATACGGAACACGTGTCCATCAGGACTATAGGTTAGTAAGATTTCTCGGTGACGGCCGATTGAGTGTGGTTGAGGTTACATACGAAAAAATAGACAAAGCACTATCGTATCCACTCATGATAAAGAAAACGGGAAACTTTGAAGGCAAAATACGTTGGTTGGAAGGCGCGAAATGTATGGGCTCACACCCGTACCGCAACACTTTTATATCGCAGCTCCGAGTTTCCCACCTACTCATCTGATCTCTATGGGGAAACAAGGCAAGGCGCCAGTGCCCCCAAAGACAGTGCCTCATAAAGACCATTATGCCAGAATCTCATACTTATATCAAGCATCTAACATTCTTATTGCAAATACAAGATACTCGCTACTATCTCGACATCTTTCTCGAAATGTGGATTTGGTGTCGAAAAAGGCCGTATTAAAGTTGGCACCCAAGCTTAAACGAACTATATGCAAAAGATGTAAGGTTGTTTTAATTCCTGGTTTAACACTTGTAATGAGGATCGAAAATAATTCAAAGAATCATTCAGACAATAGTGACGTTCTTATTCATACATGCGGGTGTTGCCAGATGGAAAAAAGGTTTCCTATTGGAAAAGACCGGGAATATCAGCTTTTTTGTGAGAAAGAACAGGTAGCTCATGATGTACCATTTTGATGATAATGACCGATTACTGCATTAAGCTAATCATAATGTATATATAGCTTCATATAAATTGATAATTCAAGCTAATTTAGTCTTTGGGGCCGATCATCTTTTCAGGGCGAACCCATTCGTCAAACTCAGATTCGTTCAACACGCCCAACTCCAAAGCACTTTGCTTCAAAGTCAAGCCCTTTTTATGAGCATTCTTGGCAACCTTGGAAGCGTTATCGTAACCGATTTTAGGGTTTAAGGCAGTAACCAACATGAGAGATTCATTCATGATCTTGGAGATTTTTTCTTCATTTGCCTTGATACCTTCAACACAATTGACTCTAAATGAGTTACAACCATCACCAATTAAACGAATGGAAGAAAGAAGGTTAGAGATCATCACGGGCTTGAAGACGTTTAATTCGAATTGTCCAGAGGCACCTGAAAAGGTGATAGTGGTGTGATTTCCCATTACTTGAGCTGCTACCATAGTCAAAGCTTCATTCTGAGTGGGGTTCACCTTACCGGGCATGATTGAAGAGCCTGGCTCATTTTCAGGAAGTGATAATTCTCCGTATCCACACCTAGGACCAGAACCTAAGTATCTGATATCGTTGGCAATCTTGAACAAGGAAACAGCAATGGTATTCAAAGCACCAGAGGCTTCCACGATCGCATCATGTGCTGCCAAAGCTTCAAATTTATTGGGAGCAGTTTGGAAAGAGTAACCGGTTTGATTAGAGATTTCTTCGGCTACCATAACATCAAAGTTCTTTCGGGTATTGAGACCAGTTCCAACTGCAGTACCACCTTGGGCCAAAAGGGAAAGCCGAGGTAATACACCTTCAATCCGGCTGATTCCAAAGGTCAATTGTTGGACGTAACCAGAAAATTCCTGACCCAAGGTCAATGGAGTGGCATCTTGAAGGTGGGTTCTTCCAATTTTAATGATGTGATCAAATTCTTTACTCTTCTTGGCCAACGCATCTCTCAATTGAGTCAATTCTGGCAACAATAACTGGTTGATTTCAGTGACTGCGGCAATGTGCATAACCGTTGGGAAAGTATCGTTGGAAGACTGAGACATATTACAGTGGTCATTAGGATGGACTGGCTTTTTGGAACCAAGCTCTCCTCCCAAGATTTCAATAGCACGATTGGAGATCACTTCATTTGCATTCATGTTAGACTGAGTACCAGAACCAGTTTGGAACACCACCAATGGGAAGTGGTCATCCAATTTACCTTCTGCAACTTCAGTGGCAGCCTTTCGGATGGCCTCCGAAAGCTTTGGATCCAAAGCTCCCAATTTTTCGTTGACAATAGCAGCGGACTTCTTGAGAACACCGAAAGCTCTGATTACCGGAATTGGCATTCTTGCAGCATCTCCACCAATCTTAAAATTCTGCTTGGATCTGGCGGTTTGAGCGCCATAGTATTTGTCGTTGGGGACTGGGATTTCGCCAAAGGCGTCAGATTCGATACGAGACATGGAGAGGTTGGTAATCGCAGGAGGTGGGAAATTTGAGAAGATTTTATCGGAGTCATCCCGGAAAAATTAGGACTATTTGAGTCCCCACCTTCCGGGATCTACGATTTTTTCAACTGTACATGAAAAACCTTCCGTAGCACATGCCTTGGAAATTAGCCATGAAATGAAAAACTTTTCGTATATTCGTAATTACTCTGAACAGCTGATGAGGGAGAAAAACGGCTCAACATCCTGATCAGGCGGGGAGGGTTATGCATGGTCGCATTCCAGTCTCTATTACCCATTATCAACGATATGAATAATGTTTCTAGTATGTGTCTTGTGCCGCTATCCTGCCTGTCATATCAACAGCGTGATAAAGTGAGCGTCTAGAGGAATTTAGATTCGGACTGTTGCTTAACCATTCGCCGGGGTGGGCTGACTTTAGCGCCTGTCCAACCGTATCTAAATCCAATCTCGTGGGCAAGAATTTCACCAAATCCTAACATTAGCCCGTTGATGAAAGGAAGAACAAGGTTGATGGATCCTCTTCTGAGAATGTCCCAGATGTTAAATGTAAAGGTAGTCTCGTGTCTTCCCGCTTCTATTATTTCTTCAAGATTTTCCATGTCTCCTTCTTGAATTACTTCATCGGCGGACACCTGTGATTCTAACACAGCGAAATCGTTCTCCATTTGTTTCTCGGGGGCTACACTGTATTGATAGCCCAGACTGGAAACCTTGGTCGATTCACTGACAAAGGACATAATGGAGATAATTGTATACAGGTAGCGGTTGAAAGTGCGAATGTGATGTCGTCGTAGTTGGCTGCAACTCTTAGTCAAGAAATCATTTACAAAGATGAATGCTATACAGCGTGATCGGTATGTTGAAAGAAATGCCGGCTGACATATTCTTACGGAAAGATTCCGTGAGAGGGTACTTGCTTAAAAAACATCATGACGTACGGTGCATATCAGACGCAACTTAGACATACCACCCTAAAATTTTTCAAAGGGAGATATTTTTAAGATGGATGATGTTGATGCACATATCGTGGAAGTGCTGATATTGTTATGATTGGTACAGCTATGGGTTCATTCATACCCAACAAGAAGATTGTTATGATTCGGAGAAAAAGTCAAATTTTCGCAAAATCTAGCATAATTGAAAGTTGCTTACAGTTTAATTCTGATAAACCCAAATATTCATTCATACTCTTATCTATAATCTATATTCAGTTTTTCTTGACACCAACTGACAATCCATTCTTTAATCTTTTTTGGGTCAAAGCAGCGATGATGGCAGCACCAGCACCGGATCCATCCTCAGCAGCAACAATGACAATAGGATCTTCCTTCTCTGTCCATTGGAAAATATCTCTCAAACCTTTGGCAGCTCTTTCCTTGAAGCCAGGGTACTTGTTGTAAACAGAACCGTCAGCAGCGCAGTGAGCAGTCTTGTAGCCTCTCTTCTTGCAGATGGCAGCGATACCGCAAATGGACAATCTGGCAGATCTTTCACCAATCAATTCAGCCATACGACGAATAACCTTTCTTTCTGCGGCGGTGGTCTTAATACCCAAAACGGATTGGAATAGTTCTTGCACGTCAGACAAGTTCTCGAACGGATCTTCCTCAATTCTAGCTGGGAAAGAAGTATCCATAATGAAAGCTTCGCTCAACTTGGAGAGATCTTGGTTGGCGAAAATCAAATTCTTCTCGCTAGCCCATTCAAGCAAAATTAATCTGAGGACTTCACCCAAATAATAACCAGAGATCATCTTCTCGAATGATTGTTGACCAGGTCTTGGAGATTCAGCGTCAATTTGAAGGTCCCACTTAGTACGGGGTAACACCAAGTGCTCATTATCGAAAGCACCATACTCACAGTTAATAGCCATAGGGGAGTCTGGAGAGATATCTTCAGGAACCAAGCCTTCCAACTTAGGAATGTCCTTTACAACATCATAATACGCACCATTACATCCGGTACCAAAAATCAATCCCATCTTGGCCTCTTGATCAGTATACATGGAAGCAACTAGAGTACCGGTGGTGTCATTAATCAATGCGACAACTTCAATTGGGACATTGACCTTCTCAATAGACTTTTGTAACATGGGGACGACGTCATGACCTTCAACGCCATCAATGTTGAAACCCTTAGTCCATCTTTGAAGAACACCTTCGTTGATGGAGTTTTGAGAAGCGGGGTAAGAAAAGGTGAAACCAAGGGGCAATGGGGAAGAGACACCTTCAGGGAATTCTTCATCAACAAAGTCTTTGAGAGAGGTTGCGATGAAATCAAACAATTCATCAGCAGTCGAGTTTCTCATGTTACTTGGAAGAGAAAACTTAGATTGTGTAGTGTCAAAGGTACGGTCTCCACCCAATTTGACAAGAACAACTCTGAGGTTTGTGCCACCCAAGTCGATAGCAAGGTAATCACCCGACTCCTTACCAGTGGGAAAATCCATGACCCAACCAGGAATCATAGGAATGTTACCACCAGCCTTAGACAAGCCCTTGTCCAATTCAGTGATAAAATGTTCGGTAATGGATTGTAACTTCTCTGGGGACACAGTGAGCAACTTTTCAAGCTCATGCATTTCATTGAGAAGAGCTTGAGGTACATCGGTGAAAGTACCTTTTCTATGTTGAGGAGGTTTAGGACCCAAGTGAACCATTGTAAAAAAATTTATGTGTTAAAGAAAGTTAAATAATTTCTGTGAATTTTTCCCAGGAATCTGCAACGATTTATACACGAATGCACCTGATGATCTCGGAATATTTGCGTCGGCGAGAGTCGTGCGAGGTAAAGTTTCTTTTTCCACAAACACCAAATATTTACTAGGAGGGACGGAAGTGGGGTTTCAAACGATATTCTCGAGATATAGCCATTATAAGATAGCAATTATAGGTATATGGTACGAAGAGTCCACTTTCAAGAGAGCTGCACTATCATGTTTGGGCCGGGTGGTCGTGGTCCGGCCTAGATAATCTTAGCCCCACGGGAAATTTACGCACTCCACTGTAGTTGTCGCGGAGAAACAGGGGGACAAATAATGGGATGATTGGCCGGAATAATTAATGTTCTCTCGGAACGTGTGAGGTGCGACGCACCACAAAGTGAAAATGTCACGTAATTTTCCGGCAAGTCCCTCCAGTAGTTGTAAGTGGCCAGTTTATCCGGATGCCCGTCATAGTGCATACTTTACGCACTAGTTTATCCATGGTGCAATTCATCACGAGGTGCGGGCATACCACATTAGGATTGTTTGCGTGATTATAAAGCCATGCCACTAGTAGGGAACCGAACGGGCCTAAATTTTTCCCAATTCAACCCCACTCGGACCCATGGGGAAAAATGGGTCGGGTGCGTAGCGTGACGACACGCAACTTTGGCGAGAAGGTCCTGCCTGCTCGCTTTTTAGAAGGATGTTGCAAATGTGGGAAGAGACTTTACTCAGAGAAAGAGTGCTCACCATAATTCTCGGCGTACGCCATCAAACTTTTTCATCAGTTCTCCCATATTTTCGAGATTTTCTCGAATGTCCTCCACATATTGATCCATTTCCTGAAGATGAGCCCGGCGGTCAGTAGGATCACCGTCAAAAAAGTCACTAAGTTTATGAGCCCGGCTTTCATTAAGGCGATCTGTATCGTTGTAGTGTTGTCTTGACATCACCTCTAATAGCTGTGTCTGGCTTTGTTTGAGTTTCTGGAGTTCCTCATTAAACTGATCGTTGAAAAATGATCCTTGCTGCTTGACTTCATCACTCATTTTCTTTACATCATCCAACACATCGATTTGTGTCCACAATGTATCCATGTACGTTGCACTTGGCTTGACGGTGGCAATCCGATCAATGGTTCGAATACTGTCATTCATCAGCTGATCGTCTTGAACCAGTCGGGTGGAGAACCCAGACAGCTTGTTCATATACGGACTAGCCACTCCAGTGCTGGAACTGGCCGCTCCGGTTGAGTTGCTGTTTCGAGGAACCAGCAAATTCATGGGGGTAAGTGCTTTTGAGAATTTCAAAATGTTTGTTTTCTCACTGGTAAAATTACGCATTCCACCTTGATCTTGATCTTCCATGACGGGCATTGGCATTCGAGGTCGTTCAACGTCTCGACGGTGGAAAAAGCTCCTATATCTCAAGCAACCATATCCAGATAATTACACCGACATTTCGTTTTTGGATCAACTAAAGACGAATCAACGTGTTAGCAAGTATTCATATTGGCGTCTTGTGTATGATTTTTCAGTAATCTCGTTCTACCTACTGACAATCTTCATGCTGGTGCTATTGTTTGCTGGAATTTACAACGTCGTATTCGACTCCCGCTGCTTATTTGTAGCCAGTGGTTTTTTCAGCATATTGTCAGGAATCATATATCGACAAGCCGTCGGTGAAAACTTTAAGTCTTTCTTTGTCATTACCTTCATTCTACTTGTCCTATCACCGGTACTAAAGTCATTGACCCGATCCACGTCTTCAGACTCCATCTGGGCCCTTTCTTTATTTCTCTGCATAGCCAATTCCCTATTTCATGATTACTCGCTTAATTCCACAACCTACCGACCCATCATATCCACCAATATATCCCTTGCAAATGGCATTGTCTTGGCGTCTCGTCTTAACTTAACAGAACAGGTTTTCTGCTTCCTTGTCCTAACCATACAAATCAACATTCTTCTTCCCTTTCTCCATCATCTCGTCCGCCAGTCTGCTCAAGGGTACGAAACACAGCTACTTTTTTTGATCAACACCATAGTTGCCTTTTTATGCTTCACTATTGCCCCAAAGCTTCTCGTGCTTTGGGTGGTTTCTCAACTATGCATCGTTTTCCTACTTCCAGGGTATTTCATGTTTCTTCAGAAGTATAAGAACGAGATCCAGGGCCCCTGGGACATTGCCAAGCCCGTCATAAGGAGCAAGACATAATAGGCATCCCTTTCACTTCTGCACAGAGTTTCCATAAAACCACTCTGCTGACTGCTGTTATTAATCAGTTCAGCTCGGGTCGATGATGAGTTTCTCATCCGACTTCTTCTACATAGCCATTACTACACAATCAAAAAGCGACCTGTATTAAAGCATCCCTGGACGTCAGCGTTGTTGACTTTTTTGGCCTGTGGGGTAACACCTCAGCATGCCTCGAACACAACACAGATCTTGGTGTACGGAAGTTCCGCGAGAAATTATTTCATCATCATGTCCGACGACAAGCGTGAAGCTGCCCCCACGGCTGCATCCAACGACAATGGGCGCATCAAGCCCAACACTCGAAGTTCAAGCAACAGTGGAGGAAGTGCTCCCCGTGGAAGTCAGCCACAGCTTTCCCAAGCTGACCTCAATCGAATTGTGCTTGAATATTTGAACAAGAAAGGTTATCATAAAACCGAATCAATGCTTCGGTTGGAAAGTTCCAATTCTCCGACCCCGCCTGCCCCCAGTGTAAACCCTTCAAATACATCCATGGCCAATCCGGCAGAAATAGGGGGTTCCAAAGATGAATTCAAAGACGACAAGGAATTGCGGGAGCTCAAGGAAAGACAGGCTCGGGTGGAACGCGAATTACGTGAGGTGAAGGATAGAGAGAGTGCTCTTGTTAAAGAGAAAGAGTTGAGGGATTTACGTAACCTCCAAGAGAAGAAGAAGAGGGAGAACGATCCTGAAATTTACCTTCGAGCATACTCAATTCTCAGAAATTGGGTGGACACTTCACTTGACTTATATAAGCCAGAGTTGTCCCGTATTCTCTATCCAATTTTTATCCATTGTTACCTTGAGCTCATTTTCAAGGGTTTCTCGTCTCAGGCTAAGATCTTTTTGGACCGGTTTAAAAGCGACCATCAGACTCTACACGGGTCGGAAATTAGTCAATTGGCCGGTATTTCCCTTCCTGATCACCTTAAAGAACACGAACTTGCACAAGCCTACAGAAATAACAAGTACAACATCATTGTGTCAAAAACCAGTTTAAATTTGCTTCTCTACTTTCTACATGAAAATGAAGCAGTGGGTGGGGCCATTCTCATTCGTATTTTGAATCAGTACTTGAATCCCATCACATCTACCAATAAAAAGCCCGATTCTCTGAACAAAGAAGGAGAAGCAGACCCTGCTGAAGGTCTTCCCGATAGCGCTACCAAGCATTCAGAAGTTGACAAATTCAATGAACAACCAGTTCAGCTTGGAAAGATGCCGTTGGAGCCAGAAGTTGCCAAAGAAATCGAGCTTGAATTAAAGGTGAAGGATGGAAGCACTGATCCAGTGGACGGCAAGAGTCTTGTGGATGAATTTAAAGAGATGTCTCATCCAGATGATGACTCACCTGCTCGTGAACTTCTTCCCTTGCCCATGAAAGATGCATCTGACATCAAGAGACACATTCTTGCTGTTGAGGATTCTCGCTCTAAGATTAAATTAGGGGCAATTCAAGCCAGTGCACCCTCTGTCTGTATGTACACCTTCCACAACACAAACAGCAATATGAACTGTCTCGAGTTCAATCAAGATTCCAATCTCGTGGCTGCCGGATTTCAAGACAGTTACATCAAACTCTGGAGTCTCGATGGAAAACCGCTTAAATCTGTATTCAAAAGAGATGCACAGAATAATGATACTCATCGCCGACTTGTGGGTCATAGTGGGCCTGTCTATGGCATGTCATTTTCACCGGACAACAAGTTCCTCATCTCCGCTTCTGAAGATAAAACAGCTCGGCTCTGGTCTTTGGATTCTTATACTGCATTGGTGTCTTACAAGGGTCATAACCAACCCATTTGGGATGTAAAATTTAGTCCTTTGGGCCATTATTTTGCTACTGCTTCTCACGATCAGACTGCCCGTCTTTGGGCTACCGATCACATTTATCCATTAAGAATCTTTGCTGGTCATATCAATGATGTTGATTGTGTGGAATTTCACCCGAATTCATCCTACGTCTTCACTGGTTCCTCCGACAAAACGTGCCGAATGTGGGACGTACAGAGTGGATCAGCGGTGAGAATATTTATGGGTCATACCGGACCAGTCAATTGTATGGCTGTTTCCCCTGATGGTAGATGGTTGGCAAGTGCTGGAGAAGACAGCGTAGTTAATATCTGGGACGTCGGTTCAGGAAGAAGGCTTAAATCTATGAAGGGACATGGTCGTTCGTCCATCTACTCGCTTGCATTTTCAAAGGACGGCACCGTGCTTGTAAGCGGGGCTGCCGATAATACAGTACGTGTATGGGATGTGAAGAGAAATACTAACGAGGCGGGTCCCGAACCGGAATCATTCTCCTCGGATGTGAATGGGTCTGGTTCAAAAAATAATTCTTCCTCCGCCGATGGAAAGTCTGATAGACCTGCCAGGAAAGAGATAATTGCTACCAGTGACCACATGACGGCATATTTCACCAAAAAGACACCCGTCTATAAAGTTCACTTCACTCGAAGAAACCTTTGCTTGGCAGGAGGTGCTTTCCAACCGTAAAGTTTGGTGCGCCATAATGAACAGAATCAGTCGAAGCTTTGAGAGTTTTACAAATGAGGATTTGTATCGTCATACTAGTGTACATTACTATAAAAAGAAAAAACAAAAAGATGAACGTAACCTTTTCATGGTCGACTCTGTTTTCCTGCATATGACAGAAGGTAAGTACTAGAAGTTCCAAGTTGCCGCAGTTTTGCATCAAAAACGTGCCCTCACACGGGGGCCACATGGGAACATTGCCTTCTTGTGGAGACAGCAAACAAATTCAATGGAAAAGGTAACAGTGGTGGAGGGGTCGAACATAATATGGCTTTCCAGTCAAATCTTTTTAGCGAATGTGAGGCGGAGTTGTCAAACTCCACTTTAGATGGCGACAACCGAGGAAAGTCACGGTGTGGACGCATGGCTTTGGGCCTCATTCTACATTTAGACACCCTAGCCCGATGGGGCCACGGGGAAGCCACGGGGAAGCCACAACTGTGAAGGAGCCTGGATTTTAGGAGGAGGTTGGAGCAATATATGATCATTAGACGTGGTTGCTTGCGGCGAATATTGAATTTCGTTACCCCTTTTATGCTGGCAAAAATAACCCGTGTAGTGTTTTTTTAAATGGAACAAAGAAACCAGGGAGTCGGGGCTAAAACCATGATTGGGTATATAAAGGATTGTGGTTTTAAAATTTGATTTCCATCTACTTTTACATCAATTTACTAAACCATTACCATGAAGTTCGCTACTATTCTTTCTTTGGCTTTTGCAATTACCTCAGTGTCTGCCTTGAACGCTCAACCTGTCGCTCAAGCAATTATCAAAAGAGCAGACGAGTCCACTACTGCCGACTCTTCTGAGTCTACAGATGACTCTTCATCCTCTAGTGACGATGACGCTACTTCCACCGATGACGGCGATGCAGCTTCTTCTTCCGATGATTCAGACTCTTCCTCTTCCTCCGACGACGCTTCTTCCTCATCTTCCTCCGACGATGCTTCTGCTTCCTCCGACGATGCTTCTGCTTCCTCTGACGATGCTTCTGCTTCCTCTGACGATGCTGACTCTTCTTCCTCCTCCGACGCTTCTAGTTCCTCCTCCGACGCTGATTCTTCTTCTGCCTCCTCTGATGACTCCGAATCCTCCAGCTCAGACGACTCCGGCTCCTCATCTGCTTCGGATGACTCCAGTTCTAGCTCTGCAAAATCTTCCAGTTCTTCGGATTCTTCTTCCAGCGCCGGTTCTGGTGCGGTTAACGTCCCCATCAACGTTGGGGTGGGAATTGCCGGAGCTTTGGTGGGCGCTTTGTTGATCTAGATCCAAAATTTGAGTTTTGTATGTACCATTAAATGAAGGTGTCTATATGATTCAGTAAATAGCGCAACGGTCTATTTGTGGAGTGCACCCTATTAATAAGTGAAAGCCTCAGAGAGGTTACTAAAAAAAGTAAAGACATTCATGGCTGTGGGGAGTTGGGTGCAGTGCGACATTTTTTGGCGGCCCGGATCCAAGGTATGGGGGGCTATAAAAGTGTCTGATTCCCCACCTCATCATTTTTTCTAATCATCGGTTCATTACTTCCACACCTTTTTAAAAGATGCATGTCACACGTCTAATTGCTGCCTTAACTATTCTGCTGATGTCTGCCGCCTACTCGGTGGACAGTTTTGATATTGCCTTCGCTACAGCATTGGTGTCTGATTATAAGGCCAACCCCAAAGATTACCTCAACTTCATTGCCACAGCTGATAATGTACCAGAACAAGTAACAGCATTGGCCATCAAGGCTGCAAAGCAGAACAATAATGGTTATACCACCATATTGTCCAACTATGACATGCCCTCGATTGAAGCGTATGCCAGCAAAAACTTACCATGGTACTCGAGAATCTCGGCCGCCGTTGCCAAGGCCGATGTAACTGCCACCGACTCTGGGTCTTCTGAAACTTCCAGCAGTGTTGATAGCAACGATGAGGGCAGCTCAGAAACTTCGGAAGCCACTAGCGATTCTGCCACTGTCCCTGCCTCTGCCACCACCACATTATCCACCTCGCACACTTCTTCATTCGATTATGACGATTCTACCAAGAGTACTCCAACTGGAGCTGCTGCCGCAGGCCAAATTGTCAATGTTGGTGCTGTTCTAGGAGCACTTGCGCTTGTTTTGATGTGATGTCCCAACTCTCTATGTACCATAGTTCCCGTTTACGCATTATACCCAATATCGTACTTACCTAGTTAGGCTGAAAAATTGTTGCGCATTCCTCTTTGGGCAAAGTAGCTCTGGTGCACTGCCTAAATAGGAAAATGTCGCATGTCGCACCTTTATGGTTCTGCTTCAGCCGTTAAAAAAAGTAGAAGGTATTGGAGATTCCAGAGGAAACTGTCTAGACAGTCAATTGGGATATTATTCGAAACCTTGTAGTTTTCCTTATTCTTTTGGAAAAATTGACCATAGAGTTCGGTGACATGATTGATGAGAAGTACGAGATTTTTATTGAGGAGGTTGAGGGCCTGTTCAAAACTAGGGCTCCGTAGAACATGGCGCTTTTGCGACCGTATGTACTCAACCCCCACCTTCTCCACTCTGGAAGCATCAAAAAGAAACAGGTACTTGGCTTTTCCTGTCAAGTCATAGATGTATGAATTATCCATGGGAAACTTGAAATTAGAATTGGTGATATCTCCAAGTATAAGAAGAAGTTGGACGATATAGGTGAGACCTGCATTTATATGATGAATCATGTCTGGGGCTTCGGTAGGTGTTGTGTAAGGGATGTGTCGAAGGGAATGCAAAATTGTGTTTTGGAGAGGAATTTGATTATAGTAACAGCTATCCAAGAGTTCCTTCATCGATTGAGGGAACTCAAGTCCCATGATTGTAAACCGTTGAGTATTGGCAGCGGCGTCAATGAGGAATACTTCCTTTATGACAAGACTTAGTTGCTTGAGCCGAGAAACCATTTGTGGATAGACTTCGCCTATTAGCAGCTCCTTTAGTGGGTCAATTTGACTTTCCACTATGGCAATTTGATTGACCCGCATCTGCCTAATCACCGAGAAATCGTCGTCGATGATCAGATGAAGTCGACCAATGGCCACCTTGGTGTGAGCAATGTCAGAAGTTAGAGAGTCATTGACAGCACGTTGCGCATGGACAGATTTGACAATGTTGCGTATTCGTATTGTAAAACCGGAGGTGTTGGTATAGTCAGGCTGGTTTAGACTGCTGATGTGACGCGAGACCTGAAGTGAAAGCTTCTGCTTGCTAGTATAGAGCTCAAGCAAGGCCCGGTTCAAGTTGTTGAGCAGGCGGATATGATCAAACGAGTAGGATTTGATTTTCGCCAGTCGTATGCCATTGTTTATCACCTTTTTTTCCTTTATCACCTTTATTGAATCAGGGTGGGTATACACTCCGTATTGGGTGAAAAACACCACGGTGTTGGATTTAAAAGTTTCCTCATCGTCGTCCGCCATAACAAACTTCTTCATGTTCACGTCTATCTCAACCACAAAAGTCCATTCTCCGTGATCGGTGTATTCACGAGACTCTCGGCACCATACCTTTATCGTCACCCTCGAGGCTGTCATCTCCGGTATGCATATTGCACTAAAGTCAGGACTGGTGGCACAATAAGCCACCTCACTAACATAGACCAATTTCCTATTCACGTGGAGCGAGAAGAATGAATCGACGAGTTGGCTGCGGTTGGAACGAACCAACTGCAAATGATCACTAGCATCAAAGCCTAAAAAGCTAGTTCTGCGACCCTTTCGAGGCGTTTTAACGTTGACCTCGGGTGTCAGGGGTAACACAAGGTTCCGGAGTGACACTGATTGAAGGTGTTTTATCCGAAGGTTCATCAAATGGGTGGTGATGGTAAGCTCGTTGATGAATTAATCTATTGGTGAGGATTAGAGCGCACCTGTCCCACGTCACGCTCCCAACTACCCATTTCTCGAGTATACAACCACCAAACGAATGAACCCTTTCGAATATAATTGCACTTCCCACCTGTATCTCTTATGAATAATTTCATCGTGTGTTTGGCCCACTTCTGCGAGCTTCATGGCCCGTGTCCTATAATATGTACCCAGAACACCAACGAAGCGAAAAGTCTTCATCACTTGTTGCCACCATCGCTCAATTTACAGGCGTGTGCTTCTTGTAAGATGGTATTGCCAAATGACAGTATGAACTTAGTTACCCGATCCGACTCCAATGTATACGTTTCCACTCACTATCCCGCTAATGAGAAAAGGTACACATGTCTCATGAAATTGGTAATGAAAATGCTCTCAGTTGAAACCGTTCCCGATCTGAACAAGTCCATGTTGTACGGGGATGTGCTTAATGGATACTGCGTGTCTCAAATCTTCAAGGTGGCCGACATACATGCTCGAGGAGGGGAGAGGAAGTATGCTATTATGACTATTTGTGACTCGGAGCGGGCCATCCTTGACAATTGGAACATCATTACCCTGTATCTTACAGAGCAGATATCTCTCATCAAGGAAATCATTGAAAGTGTTCGACTTACAGGGCTGGCTGAAAACGAACGCTTCTTGAGAAGATCCTTGGTTAAGCCTCGATCGCTAGTGGAAATGACAAATGACGATAAGTTATTTGTGAAGTTTCATCTCTGGGCCGCCGAACTCTTATCTGACATTATCACCAAGGTCGTCTGAGCCGCTTACCTTATTTGAACTCTTACGACTTAATCGATGACCTCGTGTTTATAATGTCTTTAAAGCTGTCATCTACCTGCATATCAATACTTACCAGAAATTCATGTAGAGGGTACTTCATTTGTCTACTTAATTTTCGATACTCTACATGTCGATGTCGTGTTCAGCAAAATGGATCTGCTAAGACCCCCTACAAATTTAATAATGGCGCTCACATTTTTGCATCCCGCACCGATGTCGTTGTGTCTGTGGTTCCGACGGATTCGACGATTTCTAAGAATTCTCCATTCCAAACGGATTCTCCAGTTCCTCGTGTCCATCGTCCTTTGTCATGTTGCAGTTTATCTTTACTGCGCACCCAAAGTTGAATCACTTGTCACCATCTTCGATGCTGAGAAGTATCAATCAATACCCCATGAGCTTCACAGATTTAGCCCACAGGCATTCGACTTCAGATATCTCCCGCTGCGGTGGATGTCAATGATAGCGGAGTCGGTGCATGTTCACAGTGGCATAGACCCGCTGCTAACGCTCCCGTTTTCGTGGGCCGATCTCGTCGAGTTAAAAGATCCTTTCGTCTCCTGTTCTCAGTTTCAAAGTTGGGCCCATATCACCCCATCCAACTTTACAGAGTGCCATAACATCGGAGGCAGGTTCTCATTCTCTCACAGTCCCAAATTCTTGTCCTCGTCTGTTCCTGTTTCTCGAGCCATTGGCCACAGCTACCTCCGCAACTGGGCACCTGCTCCACTAAGAGCGTGCTTCCTACGAATGGGCCCTGATAACGCCACATTGGTGGTACCTCTTGATCCTAATAAGAAGTCAGAGCAACCTGACGGATTTCCCGCCACCGTTGAGTCCATTCGAGCGAAATGGAGTCTGGTGTCCACCCTCCATCCACACCAGGTGGACATCGACACCTTTAGAATGACTGTACCAAACATTCTGGTTGCCGTTGATATGGAGGACTTTCGATTCGATGTAAACCAGTTCTTCCGTTGCCTCATGGACGTGGTCAGTCAGGGCCACCAGTCAGGCCGTATTGTCCATCTTGATAGCTTGCTTCTTCGTACATTCAAAGAAGATGACGATTTCCCCAAGTACTTTCACGAACCGTTCATATATGACCCCTACAAGGGCATTCATTTCGACTGGCGTTTCTTTTCTGACCTATCCTACTCACAATACGAATTCTCGGCAATTCTCCATCGGTTGACGCGTGCATGGCTTGACTTTGCAAATTCTCTGGGGCTCCAGACGTGGCTCGCCCATGGTAGTTTACTTGGGTGGTATTGGAATGGATTAAGCATGCCGTGGGACCAGGATGTCGACGTTCAAATCACTATGAAGCTGCTCGTTACGTTGGCTCGCAACTACAACCAAAGCGTGGTGGTGGATGCTGACGGCCGGTCCTACTTCGTGGATGTAAGTCCCAGCTTCCATGCCCGTCTCAAGGGAAATGGAATGAATGTCATCGATGCCCGATTTATCGACGTAGCATCTGGAATGTACGTGGATATCACCGGTCTTTCGGCTACCATGGACACTCAGCCCATGGAGTCATCCGAGGAACTCTACCAGCTTCTTAATCCCGACTATGTCTATGATAAGCAGAGCTCTACCATCAGTCACGACATGCTTCACGCCGATTTGGCTCAGAGGTACCGGCTGTTCAAAGACACCGGAAACTTGATTAACTGCAAGAACAACCACTACTACTCGGTGCAAGAGCTTCATCCTCTATTACCCACTCTCTTCGAAGGTGTACGAGCATTGGTGCCATCTGGATACAAATACATCCTTAAACGAGAGTACCCCAAGGGGATGCTTCTCAAGGAGTACGGCGACTATAGGTTTCTTCCGGTTCTCGGCATATGGGTTCCTAAAAGCACCTGTACGTCCGACACCGTGGGCAACAAGTGTCAAGATGTCGTTGCCCATCTCGAGGCAGATGCTGCAAGTAGTATAGTCAGACAGCACAAGCAGGAGATGAACCTGCGACACAGCTTTGTTCCTGAGGAAGTAGATCCCATTCGGGTGGATCCTTGGTTTATTCAGCACGCCATCGCCTAGAGTTTCTATCGCGGTCGTGATTCATTAAATGCATTCCATTCAATGGTGACTATGTACTATCTATATATCATCAATGGATGCGACATCAATGGTGTGGGGTTTTCGTGCATCTCGTCCTCCTTTCAGTATGTCAATGCCAAAACGGGAAGGAGGCCAAATAACTGACACCACTTTTCCCACCACCAATCCTTGACTAATAGGACCGAAGTTATTAGAATCGATTGAATGAAACTCGTTGTCTCCTTCTACCCAGAGATGATTACGGGGGATCTTGGCTTGGGTTCTGGGATAAGGAGGACTGCGGGTCAAGATCACGTCACCTTGTACACCAACAACTCTCTTGGTAAGAAGTCTTTCGGGCTCATTTGGGGAATGGAACATGATTACATCTCCTCGCTGAAGGGTGTTTGAGTCCTTGACATTGAATTTCTGGATGAGCGCAATATCATTGGTAATAGTTTCGGTTCCGGGATTGAAAGTGGGGGACATAGATCTTCCTGTTATTGAACATGGCTGATATACGTGATTTGTAAATGAATATAGTACCGGAAACCACGAAAGAGTGACCACGGCAGTTTTGAGACTGGCACCTAAATTGTTCATGATGAATTTATTCGATTTCGCGTGAGCTCTCTCCCCTCTGACCATGGGCAAAAAGTGGTTGGGGTTGGTATGAAAAAATCACCGCCTACTCAGAACCATTTTTCCTATTTCTAGACTGAAGTCCAACTTGAAACTTATTAGCTACAACTTCTCTTCTTCATATATCAAGCCTGTTGACTTTTGGAGCCATATGTAGAGCGTGCGAAAAATTGCAATTCATCATACTCCATTCTTCTTTGCTATGGACAAAAACGGAGTGCTTGATCAGATACTATTGGAGGACATTGCCAGATTCTGCCCCCAACAGTTTTTAGCCTTCCACCAATGTATGACCAAGTCAAATCCTGATGCCAATAGCTGTGCTCTGGAGCAATTCAACCTTGCTGGATGCATCAAGACAGGAGTGCCGGCATTTCAAAAGATCCAGGGCCAATGTGCTGGGAAACTTCAAGCTTACGAGGCTTGCCTCCGAATGAATAAAAATGATCTGAGAAAGTGTGGACATGACCTTCTGCTGTTGAGGGCTTGTGCTTCTTCAACACTATAGACACTTTTTCAAATATTCTATTTCTGTATATAACCATATAGCCACAACAGTCTCCTAATATAATAGCCTTCTTATAGAGCAACCTCTCAAAACAGCTCTCGGATTCCTGTCATGAACTCCGATTTACAACTAGTCGCCCCCAATTATTCGTCTGCCATTTGCTTTGGAACAAACTCACTTTTGAAATTTGAAGGGAAGGTTCTCTCGCCGAACAGGAGAAAGAAATTGCTGAGAGATCTTCCTTGTTTCTTCTCCTTGATTATGAGTCTCCTCCATGCCGTGTTCGTGATGCAAGAGTTCATGCTCGATATCTTCCTTGTGCTTAATGTGGACCTCAGGATCTTGGTCAGCGTGGTACTTTTTCCAGTGATGTTCCTCGTATTCACTTTCAAAATCAAGATGATGACCTTGTCCATATCCAAAGTCTGGCAAGTCTTTACCGTCTTTTAGAAACTTCCTCCACTCTTCAAGTGACACCTGTCCATCGCCATCCTCGTCAATCAATTTGAGAATGGTATCCACGACATGGTTCTTGGCATCAGAAGTGATAGTTTCTTCTTCATGAGTATGCTCACCCATACCACTGCCATCTCCCACAATGTGATCTCGCGTCAATCCATACACGTAAAGGATGTCCAGCGACGTCCAATAGCCGGAATTTTGAAGATCGTGGAGTTTGAAAAAAGTATCAGCATCATATTGATCTAATTGATGCTCCTCCACCATGTGCCAGCTTTGCCAGCTCATTCCCAGCTGACGCTGCTTGTGCTCTCCATGGGCGCTGACGGCGGTCACTAAAATCGCAAATAGCCATGATGTTTGGATGAGCATGTTGATCTAAAATGGAGATCTACACAGCAGAAACACCCGTGCACCTGAACACTTTGACCTCGTCTGTAAACACCTTCAACGAGGCAAAGTTTTTTATTCAAGGGGTAAGTGCATTGGATGGGTTGACGATCTAAATCGTTTACCCTGTATCGTGAGTGTTAAGTAGAGCCGGAACTCTTACGTTGTCTACTAAATTGAGGACTAAGTCATATACGCGCAATGTGGGGCAACTTTTTTTCTCTCTCCACACCACATGTCTATTCCTACTGGACAGACCACTCAATCCCGTGTCGGTCGAGAGAACCAACGCTATTCGGAATCCGGAGCCCGGATGGTGGCTGGGTGTATTTGCCTAGATGAGTCCCGTACCAAAGTGCTCATGGTGTCTTCCAGCGCTGTTAAGGGAAAATGGGTGCTACCGAAAGGAGGAATCGAGTTGGATGAAGGTGACGACTTCTCGGTAACCGCAACTAGAGAAACATGGGAGGAGGCGGGGTGTGAGGGGAAGATTGTCAAAAAACATCCTGTGTTGTATGACTCCAGAGGAATAAAAGCACCGGTAATTAAAGGTGAGTTTGATCCATTGAGGCAAGTTCCTAAGACTGAGTACTACTTTTATGATATGATTGTGAATGAAATGCACTCAGTCTTTCCTGAGAGCGAAGGAAGACAGCGCAGGTGGTGTACGTATTCCGAAGCGAAGCACGAGTTGTTGAAAGCAAAAAGAAAAGAACTTGCGCAAGCATTGGAGAACTCCAGCATCATAAAGGATCAGGATGACGTTACTGCCGATGAGTACTGATGGACTGCTGGCAGGTTTGATTTTACGACTATGGTATTCCACTTTTGTAACACTAGTATATATTTATTTAAGAATGCATGGCCAATTCACTTAAACAACCCACCCATTAAGTTCGCCAACATGTTCTGCCCCCCACCCGAGTTTCCAAGATTAAGCAGGAAATAGAAGCGTGCTAAGTACTCAACCGGGCCTGTCAATTGATGTTGGTCAAGCACGGGTTTGTACTGGTGATATAATTTGAGGAACTTGTCGCCGGCATTTTCCTTGCTGAGAGTGATGGCAAGTAGTTGAAGAAATGTCACTAGGGGGTGCTTATCAAACACATAAAGTTTGTGAGCTCCTTCGGTGATGACTTGGTAATCTTGAGTTTTCAGAAGTTTGCTGATAAAAACTGACACAGTTTCATTGACAAATTTGATGTTTTTAAGGTACCCATAATTCAAAACAGCACGGGCCAAAAACACACCGGCATCAGAGCCTTGGTCTTCCTGAGACCATGTATACAAGAAGTCAACATACGGAGGTAAGGAGTCGTGAGTTCCGAGAATAAGATGAAGCTCAGCATACGAAAAGAGTTTCAGCCTAGCATCTTCTGGTTGCAGACTTTCACTAACAGCATTTAAAAACTTGACTCCAAAAACGTGATGTATGGTGCTATCGCCGAATTTAGAGCCTTCGTTAGCAGTGGACCATTTTATGGCCTGGTTCGCTAGGTCAGATAAACTGGGTTCGGTATCTGGTAAGAGACTCACCAACTCCACCACTTTTATGCGGGATTCGGGAGTACACTTTATCTCGGCTTCACCATAAACCTGGAGCAAGTAGGTGATCAAGTCACTGGCAGAGCCATACTCTTTATTTTTGGCCAAGATCAAGGAACCTTGGTATAGAAGGTCAATGGCTGAGGTGTACTGTTTCAGCTTCACAAATCTATTGGTGATGGTTCTCAAGGTTTGATGGGCCTCGTAGAACTCACCTCCGTCAATTTTGGCTTGGAATCGGGCAATTGTTCGTTGAAGTTTGTCAGACATTGGTGATTGTGTTCGTGGCGAAAATTTATTAGAGAGTCGCGAGATCAAGTCGAGTTTTCAAAGTCTCCAAATAAGTAGTGGCTGACACTTTTCGATGCCACCGGGGAAATGGAAGGTTATTCCCAGCCAACGTAATATGTAACACATTACTGATGGTATGATTTAGAGCTAATATACATCCTGGGCTGATCCTTTGAAACTTGGGTACCCATGCCTCTAGTCCAGGTAATGATGTGGAGTCGAGTATGGTGAGTTGCAAATGAGGAAACAGTTGAGAAAAGAGTCCAGATGCTTGATGAAGTAGTTGGACATCAATATTATTGAGTTGCAACATCCGGAGAGACGATCTGAACTTTATTACGATAATTGCTAGGGCGGTTGAAAGCTGCTGAATGGACCCATCAACTAAGTTCTGCGTGGAATCGCCGTGGACAAAAATAGAATCACGATATCTAGCCTTTTGGATTGGCTTGCTCGAGCTAAATCTGATAAATTTCAATGCAAATTGACAGCTCGGAAGTTGGATGTGTTGAATTAACGCCGTTAACTCAGCAGTGTTTCGACACGGACAGAAATTAGCGAAGTTTAGCTTCCATGTAAAACTTTGAAGCCGCTGACAACCTTTGAGTACGTATAAAAGACTGGTGAGGTTATTGGAAGACAAGTTTAAGGATGTCAAACTCGAAAATTGGGGAACAACCCTGATAATCAACTCGTCAAAATTATAATAATCATCCTGATGGCGGAGTTGTTGCACCCTACACACAATTTTCAGATGTGAGCTATCGTCATCCACATTCAACACTCTGGCACGAGCAACTAACCAAGGCTTCTTGTAAAGGAAATGTAAGTTGTCTTTGCCAAGGTAGCCTCTGCCCAATTGAAGACGGAAGCGGTTCTGGATTACCACCGGCTTGAGAGTGTACAAAAGGTACGCATACAGTAAATATGCCGTTTTACAGGTGTGAAGAATTGGAATTAGGTTCAGAAGCCTCACCATATACGGATCATCTGAGATAATGGCAACGTAATGAAGAATTCGAACTCCAATTTCGTGAGGGAGTTGAAGCATTTGTGGATCAACACCATAAAGTTGCAAAAGTGTACAACCAGGTCGTGCGCGGAAAGCCCGGAGATTCAAGGCAACAAATAATATCACCGACAACTTTTTTAACAGACCGACTTCATCTTCACCCCGCGATATGAGACCTGGATTCAAATTACTTCAACATGTACCTCTCATCAAGTTTGTGGGAGGCCCCCACAGTCATAGTATGTGTGCCGGAATGGAAGCGAGAGAAGCCCCTATTTTGTTTCAATACTAACGTTTCTAGGTGCCTTGAGCTCGGCCGTGAAGGCTCATCCCTGTGCTCCAAGAGGATTGCTACCAGGAAAGGCACTGTCTACCTCTTCATTCACTCATAAAAGTGGCGTGGAACCAGAAGAAGGTGTTTACTTCTCCAGAGCTCAGTTACCCAAAAGATTTAGATACACCTTCCCTAAAGATACTGAGATGGAAAATGTACTTTCCGGGGGTGCTGAAATTGTGTTTTAAACACCTACTACACTATCTGTTTTGGCTAAACAGCATCACTAGACATTATGGATTCGGATAATGCTGATGAGGGCCGCCCCGGCGATCCGGGAAATCACCCGTGAAAGAATTACACCATGATAGTATTTATTACAATAAACAACACGGCTCAATTCTATGGTTCACTAGCATTGCAAGTAAGAATGCCGATGCTAGTGGCTGATTAGCTGTAGCCAAGCAAGCGGTGGTTATAGCACCCGGTGTCTGGGGTACGGGTGCTTTATGAATGTTTCGCACTGTTTGCCACTTAAACCAACGTACTCTTCTTCATGAACCACGATCCATATCTTTGGGGACGCCCCAGCAATGAGACATACGGTCAGTATAATCACTCTATTGCCAATGCACATGTTCAGGAAAGTCATCACTCACAATTGGACTCCTTCCCAAAGATGAATACCCAGCAACCTATCATAACCGGTACCTCAGTGTTAGGTATCAAATTTAAAGGTGGTATCGTGATGGCTGCCGATAACATGGGATCTTATGGATCATTGATGAGGTTCAACAACATTGAAAGACTAATCAAGATTGGTAAAGAAACCATTGTTGGTATTTCAGGTGATATATCTGACTTGCAACAAATTGAACGAATTCTTGAAGAATTGGAAACCAGCCAAGAGATTTATGATTCTGATGGAGGTAATAACTTGAGAGCCCCTCACGTTCATGAATACTTGTCTAGAGTCATGTATGGTAGAAGAAATAAGATGGATCCCTTGTGGAATGCCATGATTGTGGGAGGATTCAATGATGACGGCAGTCCATTTTTAAGATATGTCGACTTATTGGGGGTAACTTACGGTGCATCCGCTCTTGCCACTGGATTTGGAAGTCACTTGGCCATCCCATTGTTGAGACAATTGATTCCTTCGGATCCTGAATATGTCAATGTTGCTGAAGAACAAGCTCGTGATGCCATTGCCAATTCTTTGAAAGTATTATACTACAGGGATGCAAGAGCTTCTGATAAATACTCGTTGGTTGTACTTCGCAAATCGGATACAGGTGTTGAGGTAGAGTTCCTTAAAGACTTGAAGGTTGAGGGACAAAGCTGGAGATTTGCCAAAGACATCCGCGGCTATGGAAGCGCCCAGCAGTAATGCTGCAGTCAACACCTTGACTATTTTATAGTGATTGGTGCTTCTTGGTAGTGCATTAGCTTCGGAGCAAATTACATGAATGATTATCTGAAAGCACAATATTTCGTAGGTCTGATAGTGCATGGACGAAACGTAATTTTCATTTCTGGCGGAATCCAAATTGCAATCATCAATGGGCTTGCATTTGCTTGCAGATTTTCGGTTATTACTTAAGTTTAGCCTCCACTACTACTTGCCTTCACAACGGGGCATCACCACTAGCCCCAAGATTTCCTCCGTTGCAGTAAATGCAATATCCGAGTTGTGCTTTAAACCTCTAACTAAAATATTCCTATTCTTACTTCTCGTTTAAAAACATGTTGATTATTGCTTACGCTGTTACGATGTGCAAATATCGCGCATTGAATCTTCGGCGTCGCCACAGAAGAGATCAAACAAGTTTCAGGCATAAAACGTAGTCAATTACTGATCCAGGACAGCTAAGTTTTTGCACTTTATAACTGTAGAGGGGGGGGGGAGAGGGAGGGCAGGTTCCTTTCCTCGTATCCCCATGTCAATAAGCTTCTAGAACGATTGCATGAGAATTCTGCGGCGTGCCCTAATAAATTTATAGTAACGTAATGTACCAGCGAGAGAAACCAAAAGAAAATATTGTGGATAACCGCCCAAATTTTGCCTCTAATAGTTTTTATTTCTTTTTGGCTAACAGGTGATTGTGTGATTTAGGTTTCCCTCCCTATTTCTGCTAGTGGATTTCAGTTTTCTTTGTTTTCAACTATCAGCCTCATTGCGCGTCCTCGTCTCCGAAAACAGTATTGTTCTGGAAGCCACTGACGAGGCGTGGCCCCGCGCAACTTGAAGACTTTTACTTGTTCTATTTTTTTTTACTTCAAGTCTAGTGATAACTTATTTTTGTGACTTGCCCGCAATTGCTATGCTCCCAAGCAAAACTCGAAAAAAAAGCTGTAAAGGTTTAGAAGAAGGAGGGCTAAGTTCACCGAATAGTGCACTCGATGAAATCTCGTGTTTGTCGGGATTATTTGTGATGGTACTTGGTACCTTAAAATAAATTTTTCATCATACCAAAATCTTCTGTTATCACTTGAAAAAAATTCTTGCATTGCATGGAGGATGATTTTAATACATAACGCATATCGTAGCTGATCTTTTAGGAATGGAATATTTATTGCTTATAGAACCTCCCAGTTTCATAGCTGCAGGTTGACATGTCTCGTAACAGCCCAAAGAAGAAATGTAAAGGGAGGACAATACAATTTCCCTGAATAAAAGAGCCTTCAAATCCTCTTTGCAGTTTGATTATTATCCCTTTTTTCTTTCTACTTCCATCTGTTTGGGTAACATTTTTTCTTTCCTTCGTTGTGTCGGTTTCAAACCTCTTCGTAAACGGTCATATTCTCTTTCCACCTAAGAATTAGGGATAGAAAAAATATCGGATAGCAATTTGTCTCGGGATTCTCTCATCGCGAATACTTTCTGGTTCCTCCCCACACACGATTTTGGCTCGAAGCTCAATCCATTGTGTTTTATTTTTTTTTCAACTTGCAACTTCACTTGCTTCGAATATTTGATTGATTTCTCCATTCTACCGTCCTTTCTATGGCTATCACATGTCTTTTACAATCACTTTCCTAGGTACGAGTGGAGGACCAATCGACGGAACCACATGCTCAACGCTCATCAAACCTCGGGACTACTCATATCAACATATCATCAACCAGAAGTGGCTGGACCAAATCTTATGTGTTGATGCCGGGTGTGGAATGTCACTGATGAGTGAAATCATTTACAAAGAAACCCATGACATAAAGGAAAACAATCTTCTAAATCTCTATCCCGATTCTTTACCCCAATCCCATTATATAAAGGCCCCCATTGCTAACCCGTTCAGAAGTTTTTCCACCAACCCTTTCAAGCATACCAAAGAGATTTACAATGTACTTAACAACTTCCTCATAACTCATCCTCATCTAGACCACATTGCAGGGTTGGCCATCAATACCGCCGGATTCACTCCTAATGGAGGAAAAACCATTCATGGTTCCTGTGACACCATAGATGCACTTAGAAATCATATCTTTAATGGAATAATATGGCCCAACATGCCTAAGAATGACCTCATTAGTTTGATAGAGCAAGATTTTTGGCAATCTTTTGAAATTGGTGATTGGCAAATCACCATGATGGACCTTAGTCATGGTCAATTGGTTCGTACATCCCAAGATGTTTTAGAACCAATAATTGATCACTGTGATCATTGTCACGGAAACTTCCATCTTCATCATACTAGATCTCATGACCACGATCATGAAGAGATTGATCATTACTTATCCCTGGCTTTCCTAATGCACAATCGAAGACTTGATGCTTCCGTATTGATATTCGGAGATTTTGAGTCTGATGGTGTTTCGAACCTTTCTAAAAACCTTCAAATTTGGAAACACATTGCGCCTATGATCACGAGTGATAGCAAACCATTGAAGGGTATTGTGTTGGAATGTTCGTTATCTAAAGTTTCGTCGGTGCAGGAGCTTTATGGTCATTTGACCCCCCAACATCTTATGAATGAATTTAAAGTTTTGGAACGGGAATGCATTAGCCTGTCTTCCAAACCGTCTCCACTAAAAGGGTTTAATGTGATTATCACTCATGTAAAAGAATCAATGAGAGCTGATGATGACCCTCGAAGAAAGGTGCTTGAATGTTTAGAATTACTCAACCAGGATTACGGGCTCGGCATCTGTTTCTCCATGGCTTTAAGTGGGGTATCCATAGAATTATAATCTTGCATATATTAGAATGAGTTTCGATTTTTACTCATTAGCAAAAAGATCTGAACAGTTGATAATTGTTGTGTATTTGAACATATAACAGAAGTTTACAATACTTGATAACTTTCAGTAGTCAAGTTCGAATGCAAATCAAATGGTAATGATTGCTCATCTTCATTATTGGTGACAACATCCACAACTTGTACTTTTCCCAAAGCTGTTTCTCCCTCGATGGCCTCGGTCTTGGAGTAGGAGATTTGAAGTTGAATGGGGAAGAGAGAGTCCTCGTCAGGAGATGGAATGGTGAATTCAAACGAACCTTGAGGATCATCAAAGGAAATGGTTTCGATATTGAAAATTACTCCGGCTTCTGTAACTTCAAAGCTAACTTTGCCTGCCTCATCATTTAAGTTGACATCCTCAGATACAATTGGAACTAGAAGTTTAATATCCTTCAAATCTTGTCCAGGAAACAGTTCAATGAACGAGGAGCTTAACTCATACTCCAAGGTAACTTCAGCAACCCCATCATTGCAGCTAACCCACGCGGTGATTATCACAGGAGTAAAGGAAGAATCATCGTCTTTTCCTACAGCCCGCCATCTCAATACACCCAAAGACTGATCATTGGAGGGAAACGGTTTTGTCTTATCCTTCAAACCAATAATACTGCTCTGAGTAAACAAGTTTCGGTCGACGTTGGGATGAGTTTTATATTGAACGCCACTGGACTTGTCTGCCACGTTCAAAAGAATTTTAGAATGGGCAAGCTCGGCGTCGTTTATTCTCAACTGAAGATCACCCTTAACTTCACTGGAAGAGATGGATCCTTCTCTGCTTAATTCGGCAATTATCTTTTCATTGATGGTGATCAAAATACCATTGTTGGGAATTTTTGCAGGAGCCGGAGATGCTGATACCGTTCTTGATACTCCTCCACTAACAGCATTAGGGGATGGCGCGTGCTGAGAGGAATGATGTTGAAAAATTGGCTGTTGAGAGGTAAGAAGTGGCTGGCCTTGTTCATGAGCAACTTTGACGGGTTTCTTACCCAATTGCAACCCACCACCTCTGGCAAAAGGCTTGATTGGTCCAGACGCGGGACTGTATTCGTTGGTCTCGATAACAGGAGTTGGCTGGTGAGTTGGTTGGTATGATTGAGATCCGTTGAATCCTGAATCGTACCCTCCAAATGACTGAGATGGAACTTGCTCAAAGTTCTTTTTGGCCAATTCTTTTCTCTGTATTTCTTTAGCCCGTCTCTTTCTTTCTTCAGTCGCTTCCAATTCTTTGTTCCGATCAACGATTTCTTGAATCTTTTCTTCATGAGAATCCATCTCCAAAAATGTTTGAACTTGAGATAGTGTTAAGTTTTCCTTAAAACCCAAATTGATGATTTCATCAAATGAGCTCAAGATTTCAAAAGCATTATCAAAGATCTCTCGTTCGTCAATCGATCTTAACATATTGCTGACGGTGGACGCAAACAAATGCAAGGTGTCAATATCTTGAAGAATGTTTGATTGTTTATTGGTCAATAAAACAATGTAGAATTCTTCCAATGGTTGATATACATATCTGACACTTTCGTCTTCAACAGTGGTATGTTGGGATTCCGAATTTGAGAGTAGACTGGGGAAATTGGCCAACAATGCAGTGATTCTATCCTTAGTGATATCCCGGAACTGTCTAGATAAAAGGGCCTTACCACCACGAGTACATATAGACACTGCTAATACAACCATGACCTCGATTCAATATCCTAGTTCTTCGTCACGATTGGAGTAAATTGCGTTGATGCAAATGATGGACTTCTTCCTGGTTGGTGTTATCGAATCGAATCGTGTCAACAAATCGAAAAATTTGGCCTATGAGTGCGCGTACCAAACTTACTGTCCACAGAGTGTACAACCACACCAATACCACTACTCGAGCTTGATCTAAGTGTTCGAGATGTAAGGTTAAAGAAAACCCTCTAGTAGATGATTACATGGACGTTCGAATGGTGAGTAGAGCATTCAAAAACAAAAAAAAATGACACGGACAGGACTTGAACCTGCAACCTTTGGATTTGGAGTCCAAAGCTCTACCAATTGAGCCACCGCATCATTCTATACAAAAATATATGCATGTCATAACTATAATTTGAAAGCTTAATTTGTTGTTCATATACATGAGCTCTTCTAGTTTGGGAAGACTCATGTTTGGTCTTCATCTCGTCTTCGTAAAGCCTTTAGGTGGCAACCTGAATACGGCGGTGTAAGCAAAGACTTTTCGGGGTTTCTGTAAGGAATTGGGATTTATTTTGGCAAGATTTTTTCCTACAGAGCCATAATAGCTATAGCTTTTACTAGTATAGATTCAAACATATTCACGCAAAAATTCAAGAGTGGTGTGGGCGCCATAATGTTCGCTCCACTTCTCAATGTTTTCGTTGGCTAAAATTTCAAATACAAAAAGGCCATCGTGGATTCCATCAACGTCGATGCCGATCCGCTCGGGGTGGTTTTTAGTAAGACCAATCTTGCTGCACCACCGAAGAATTTGATCACTAAATGCTTCCTTGTCACCAAATATGACTAAAATATTTCCATCCTTGATGGTAGGAACGTTTTTCCAGTCGAACATATCTGCATTTCTCTCAATATTCACTATGGGACTGTCAAGAAGCAAATCCTCGTCACTTCCCACGTACGCTGGGGCAGCATTAGCTGTAGATCTTCTGCTAATGATATCATACTTTTCATTGGTTTCATAGGATCCACTTTCATCGACGGCAGTGACATTCAAGTATGGAGATATGGCAACCACGGCAGTCGGCCATTGTTGCAGCTTCTTCTTGAACAAATATTGGAGTACATTAACAGCTAAGTTTCCCCCGGCAGAGTCACCCAAGATAATAATGTTAGAGTTGCCCTCTTCAACGAGCTTATCGTAGATGTGATTTGTCTCGTTGTACTGTCTGGGATAAACAGCACCTTGGCTACTAAGACTATAATCTACCACCAATATTGATACCTTCTTGCCTTCGTTGGCCAAAACTCGATAAATATTGGCCAAGGTTTCTAAAAATAGGGGTAACATCTGAAGGAGAAAATACCCACCGTGGGTGTACATGATTATAGCATCCAGATTGGAACGATCCTCATCATAGCTGAACCAGCTACTGGCACATTGATACTCACTTTCACGTGGATCACTTTCAGAATAGACCGATCCATATCCCGGAATATCAGGATACTTGCGTTTCTCCTTTCTCATGATCTCTGCCACACTTACACCAGAACTTATAGCAGCATCACTAGCTTTCACGGCGGGGTTTATATGTTGAATAGCCCCCGCAACAAGCGTTCGCAACAATGAAGTTTTAAATGAAGGATGAATAAAATAAGTTCCTACTGTGTAGTACTGGATTGCAACGACGATGAGCTTAACGGGAAGAGTAATGAGTCGTAAAAGGAAAGGAATTGTAATCATGACAAAGAAATAGTTGTTGCTATAACAGACAGTGATATAACACCCACTTTGGGTCGTATTTGAACTATGATAATAGGAGCGACAACCCTATGTACAGGAAGAATTTCATGAAGGGGCTCGTGGACCCTCAAATAGCCGCCCTCATCAACTAATCTTGTCGTCTTTCTACTATCCTAATCGTAAACGTGGTTAGTAGCTACGGCATCAGCGGCGACCAAGGGAAAAAAGTGCCGCAAACCGTGATTTTACCTTAAATCTAACAAAATACCAAATACTATCCTTTTAAATATATACATACTGAAACTACTTTTTCATCTTGATATCCAACTCCACATCTCCTGCATTGACATCAGCATCATTCTTTTTCTTCTCCTTGAAAAGCTTTCCGAGTTCTCGTTCAATTTCAGGCAACAAGTCATCGTAGCCACAACTCTTGGACTTGACTCGCGCCTCACGAAGTAACCTCTCTGCGGCATCATACTCCCCAGTATGCAAATGTGTTACACCTAATCCATAAGTGGCCAATGCCACAAATTCGTTGGCTAAAGTGTAATTGCTGAATTCATCATTGGACATGTCGTTTGCATTAGGAGGGAATGCAAGCAGATGATGGGCCTTCAATTTAGAAGGTGCAAGAGCCACTTGATAGGATTCCTTGGCTAAACTTATATACTTGCCACGATTCGCAGCAGCTTCAAGAAGACTTAACACATCGGCATCTTGATCTTTGGCCAACTGAGCAAATTTTTTGACTATCTCGGGATCAGGATGCTTGTATTCAACTTCGGTGGTGTTTGCACTCTTGTGAACAGGAATCAATGTAAGATTTATAAAATCAATGTCATATTTTTCGGTAAGCTTGCGGCGAAGACGAATTTCCGATGATTCAATTTCCTCAGCTCCAAGAAAGAAGAGAGATCCGGTGGTACAACAGGTTCTTATGATCTGGTAATAAGGTTCTTTGTTAATGAGCATATACTCAATGATCTTCATGTTTATGTTGATTGCGTTGTTTAAATCTCCCGTCGATACACAAATGGCCTGGAACAAATCCATGGCGTTGAGAAGTTCATCACAAAAGGGATTAAGAATCCCAGCAGGTAGATCTTTAGGAACATTGAGAACGATATGGTCAAAATCATTATACAAGTGTGGATTTTTGAGAGAAATTTGTTTTTGCTTATAAGAATCAGTCTTTATCCCCTCCCCTTGGGTGTAAGCATTGATTTTCTTGGTGACCTCGTCAAATGCAATTAAAAGATGAGTGGTGAGAATGGCTTTAGAGAGAGGGCCATTGGTATTGTTGTGCTCCACGAGTTTCACTGCAATCCGAAGGTCCTTCTGGATGAGATGGTAACGGTGATCACTGTTCCTAATTCGTTTGAATTCTGGAGTTCCGGGTTTAGCTGTGAGAATCGAGAGGTATAGCGTAGCAATTTCATTATAAATGAACTGAGCTTCCACCATGCGATCCAATCTTTCAAACATTTCAGCGATTTTGATTTGAATACCGGTATATTCATCACTCAAGTTATCCATGCCAATTTCGTTGCAGTGAGCCAAGGCCTCAATGTAAAACTTGAGTGCCAATTCATAATCGTTTTCACCTTTATCGGATTCAGCCCAGAGCCCCTTTCTCAATATCTTGGCCACAGAGCTAGGAAATGTATGCTTGGGCCACCACATGTAGTAAGCAAAAGCAGTGAAAGCAGAAGAAGCCAAGAATCCAGCCATGAGTTTCTTCACCCAACTCGACTTGGGAGGGTTATGAAGTTGTTGATATGCCTGGTATTGATGATTGTACTGTTGATTGTAATCATACTGAGGTTTATACAAATACCTTGTAGATCCGCTAAAGGTCCGTTTGGTTACTCTGACAGTTCTGGTAAGCATGGGGCGTCTATACCCTTTAAGTTTCGCAGGCAAAAAACCCGTACCGCAACCACATGATAGCGGCCTACAATTTTTTTCCCTCTTTCACGCCATCATAGCCACCAACTTTTTACAACCCATCAAAGGACATATAGCCGCAACGCTAATCGTGTGCGAGAAACAACGGAACCCCAGTTGCTTGAAGGTTCACAGTTCTGGCCGTCTTTACTTATAAAGCATACAATCTTCGTCCGTCGTTGCATATAGACGCCATGCCCGATTCCAATATCCTAAAAATATTTAATCCTCCCCCTCCAGCACCCATCTATAGCGAGCCATGTCTCGGTTGTACTGCGGTTCAACTGTTGGTGAGTTTAGGAGGAGGGCTATACCTTTGTCTGGATTACGCGTTTAAAGACTTCAAAACGGGAAAAATGCCGGTGGGAAAAGACCGGCCGCCATTATGGTGGGTTCGAACCGTTCGGGGTACGGGTGTATTATTAGTCGGTTTGTCTGCATTCCGAGCTGGAGAAGTCATGCAAATGGTAATCAAGCGTTGGGATCTAGTATGATTAATCAGCAAATCTGCATCACGAAGGGATTAAATTTCGAAGTTGAAGTCCTGGAGTGGTATTCAATTTTTTGGCTGTGTTTGCAAATGGAATAGGGACAATCTCACGCCCATCTCTCCAGAAAAAAATTCTGTTTTTTTTGAACATAGCCATAATATGCAAATGTCAGCATTATTCGCTGAATGTAGCCGTTAAGGCGCTAATCGTTATTTTTTCTCACCAGCGTGTTTGTGCTCAAGTACACCGTTTGATCTGGTACCTTAATTTGGGGCCCCGGCCTGCCCAACTACCATATGAACAAAAAATATTCTGCCGAAAACTCTCCCAGTTTCAGATAACCTCGCGGGAACTAAATAGCTGTCACAAGGTCCCATCGACATTGATGCCGTTTATGGGTAAGTTTCACCACATAGCCTCGGGCAATATGTTGCAATGTTAGTAAGAAACTAGATGACGTCATGAGCCCAGCATCCACGTGATGTCATTATTGCCCCAAAGCAGTGTGCGCACACTAAAAAACAAAAAAAAAAGGTACAGTTTTTCAACAAACAATAGGACCGTGTGTCTGTTGTGCTGTGCACTAATATGAACCCTCCTGAACAAAAAAAAGAAAGGGCGATTTTTTTTTATTCTTTCGGCTTAATTTTGACTTTGCCTCCCCTCCATGTGATACAAAACACTAGATAAGGATGACGTGAAAAGTGAATTTTTGCCTTGACGATAATTTGATTGGTGGCGATGACTTTCGGGCACCGGCTGAATTTTCCTATAGTCGTCGAATTTTTTTTTTAATTTTGTGTATATGTAACCTCCTCACCTGGACCTAAAATAATCTACGTCACTGCAGAAAATATTCCGTGCGTAAACCAACAAAATAATATCAACATTAAAGCAATCGTCTGGCGCTACTTGCTACATATTTCCCTAGACAGTCCTTTCTTTTCTTCAGAGTTACCATCATCAAACCATTTGGTGGGATATATTTCGTGTTTTTCTTTAGATTCGAGCTTGTGAAAATCAAGGTAAAATCTGTGAGATACAACATACAGTTCCCAGCGAATATTTATGGTGAGAGTGCTCTTATTTCAAAACAACTCCAAATCCTTCAACCTTACAATAGAAATAGTCCGAATCATTATTCTCCACCATGGATCAGCCGTTTTTAAGTGTTGATACTTCTTTAGATCCCCAGCTTCCGCCTACGCCCGCCCAACCCACTGGTCAAGGACCCGGCCGCTTAAAAGAAATGGGTTATGATTCCCTCATGAATCATTCGGTAAATAACGACAACGGCAACAGCACCCAGTCCCATCAATCTAACCAACAGCCGCCGTCGTCCGCTCCCAATCCTGGTGGATCCACCACTGGTGTAAACCTCATGTATCCCCAACAAAGCTATGGCCTGGGGTTCTCAAACATGGTTGATGTCAAAAGTGAGTTAGTTGCTCCTATTCCTCCTTTACACGTTCAACAACAGATCGTCCAGTCTGACATTCAACAGCCCATTTTCAAAGATGAACCTGCTCCTAGCCATAACCACGTTTTCAGATCATCATGCTCTAGATGCAAGAAAGACTTTGTTCAACCAGTCATTCTTCCTCAGGATGATGCCAAACCTTTGGTGGAACCAAAAATCTACAAGTTATGCCAACACTGTCGGGATTTGCAACGCCAAAGATCTCGGCGGTGGCAGAAAAAGACAAAGGATAAACATGGTGCTTGTCGTCGTTGTGGAGCCGAGATCCCTCCTGAACAGCAAAAATTTGTCCTTTGTCCTTCCTGTCGACAAAACTTACGAACTCGAAAAGCAAATCGAGCTGCCCAAGGTAAATGTGTTCACTGTTCGGGACCATTAGATGCTTCCATCATCACCGACAAAAAAGAAAACATCGCCAATAAGTCGGGGTCTTATAAAGTTTGCCAACGATGTCGGGAGAACGATAAAATTCGGCGAACCAATCTCGAAAAAATGGGGAATTGTAATCGATGTGCCAAGGCTCTTGACCCCGTCGATCAAGGCAAACACAAAGTGTGTGCTAATTGTCGAAGCAGAAAGAAGAAACTTAACCAAACAAACACTCAACAAATACAAATCCACAATCCCCATCTGCCACAACTTCAACCACAACTGCAACACCAACAGCTCCAACAGGTTCAATCCCAACAAGCTCAACAAGCTCAATTGATGGCGCAGGTTCATCAAGCCCAAGCCCAAGCCCAAGCCCAAGCCCAGGCCCAGGCCCAGGCCCAAGCCCAGGTGCAGATTCAAATCCAAGCAGCTCAAGCAGCCCAGGTTCAAGCAGCCCTTGTTTCAGACCCTTCTTTACACCACTACAGTTTAGCAGATCATACTCAACAACAGAACTTACTTGCACCTGGATCTACGGTGTCTATGATTCCTGCTGACCAAAATGCTGCTATGGCAATGTTGGGAGGCGCAGGTTCTAATGTGGTTTCCAACGCTGGCGCTCCTCCTCCAAATCTTAGTCACCAACAGATATACAATCAAGCTTACCAACAGCAGCAATTTCTTGCCAGGCAGTACCAATATAACCAAAATATGATGAACCATGGTATTCAAAACAATAACAACTGACAAGAGGATATGAATCGGAATAATTAGGTGTCATCATGATAATTCTTACAAATGCCAAAATGGTTTTACCTAATCCCGGTTCAGACGTGGTCTTGATATTGTCACTCTCTGTTTTATTGATATTTCCCTTCGTCCTCCTCTCCCTTTCCCCCACTGTCCATGTGTTCATGATGCTCATGACTTCACGTTAGCTCGTAACTAAGCTTTTTTAGAAGGTTACGCAGCCTTTCTACTGCATTTTGTACATGCAATTTTGTTAACGCAATGTCTTGTTGATGTCCTCAAGACTCTGATGTTCATTTTTCCCTTTGATTTATTATTTTCATGTCTCCCTTCTTCAATTTTTACTTTCGCTTTCGTCTCATCTCCCTGTACAATTATTGATAATGTATAATACAATTTTATTACACGTCCTCAAACATTTTTTTTGCTGTTGCTTTGTTTTTCATAAACAAAGAGAAATTAAGCGAGTGTCTCCTTTTGTCCTAGCCCAACAGATGGTAGACCAAACAAATCGCTTTTGTTTTCTTCTTCATCGTCTTCTTCACCTCCTTCGCCAACTACGCTTTTCTTCACTTAGGCCCTTCGTTTGTTCTGTTTATTGTGATTTTAGAAAAATTTTTGTTCGCTCCATTTCGCTTATCTGTTTCTCCAACCGTCCCAGGAGAAAAAATAACGAAGGAGAAAAACAGGAAAAAAAAATTTCCTGGCCTTAAGTTCCGATTCAGCAACCCCTCCCCCATTCAATCCTCCATTCATTTCTGCTCGTACATTCTCCTACTGCGAATGATGATGCGATTAAGAAACTCATCACTGTCATCTCTTGGTTCAGACAAAGACCTTCCCGCTGTGCCTCCCCCTCGGCCTGCCTCTAAGCCGGCTCCCCTCAATGTTAGCTCCAACTACACCTTAAGTAGTCAATCTTCTAGTCGCCACAGCAGTAGGCCAGGTAGCCAATTTGAACCCACCATCAACACCAAGTCTTCAAATCTCGCATTGTCTGATAGAAGCCTCACATCCAGTCCTCTCAATTCTCCAACTTATAATCCCATGGGCCCCTCCATGGTATCGGCCATGCCGTCTATGGGGTCCTTGGGTGGCTATTCATCCTCTTCCTTATCGCTGCTGACTGGAAAAGTGCCTACAGACTCCATTGGGTCCTCTCGAGGGTCCCACAGCTCCATTCCATCTCTAGCACCAGAAGACACACCTACTTCAGATATTGACCCGTCGCTCTTACAGACAAAAACCCTTCGCCGCAAGAATTTCAAAAAACTTTCCCTCGAAGCATCCAACAATGACAGCATGGAGGGGAACAATGACTTCAAACCATCCATCCGTCCCCGGATCAAGGTCCGTCCTGCGCCGTTATTGGATCAGAATTTCATCAACCGCAGCAATCGGAACATTGATCCTGATTCTCAAACCTCCAAAGATATTATCATCAACCAATTCTCTAGTATGGACATTAAAGATTCCTCACACAACCTTAAAACCCAACTGATTACTCGCAAACGTCAAACGGTGATCTCCTCAATTTCTCCTATCAAAAGTCAAGCATCATCCCCCAAGGAGCAAAAATACGAATCCATAAACTTTAATAACGACAAGTCACCCATCTCTACCACTTCTTCCTTCAAGCTTAACAACGAAGACATTGTGACGTTGAAAAATTTGGGATCGGGAAATTCTGGAACCGTGTCCAAGATTCTTCACGTACCCAGCCAAAAGACCATGGCCAAAAAAATCATTCACATTGACTCCAAGACCGTCATCCAAACTCAAATCATCAGGGAACTTCGCATCCTTCATGAGTGTCATTCCCCCTACATTATCGACTTTTATGGAGCTTTCATTAACAATAATAACACCATTGTTATTTGTATGGAGTACTGTAATTGTGGCTCTCTTGATAAAATCATTCAACTTTGCCAACCCAGGCAGTTCCCAGTGGCGGTATTAAAGAAGTTGCTGTATTCCATGTTGTCGGGACTAACCTACCTTTACACCAATCATAAAATCATTCATCGTGATATCAAGCCTTCCAATGTATTAATGACTCACAAAGGTGACTTTAAACTCTGCGACTTTGGGGTGTCGAGAGAACTCACAAACTCGCTTGCCATGGCAGATACGTTTGTGGGCACATCAACTTACATGTCGCCGGAAAGAATACAAGGATTAAACTACGGAGTAAAATCTGACGTTTGGTCAATGGGCTTAATGTTTATCGAGCTTTCCACTGGTAAACAAGTGTGGTCCGACGATGAAGACGATGACATTCCTTCTGGTCCTGAGGGCATCTTGGATTTACTCCAGAGAATTGTCAATGAAACCCCGCCAACCTTGACCAACAAAATAAACCCTGTCACCAAAAGACCATATGATCCGAAGCTATGTCAGTTTATTGACTCTTGTTTGATCAAGGATGACGCCGTTCGGAAGTCCCCGTGGGATCTATTGAACGACGCAAACGGTTTTTTGTATGGGGTAGACAAGGGTGTCTACGATAAACAGGTGAAGGTTTGGGCCAAACGCATCCGACAATTGCATAAAGATAAATATGAAACGTCAACCCCTACCGATATCAAAATACCCCGTTAGGGTAATGTCATAAATGTACCTATAGCATAAATCAACGAACTTACAGACTACCAGCGGTCGATAATCAACAAGCCACAAGGCTTATTCCTAAAGCGTATAATTTCATTATAAATTAAGTGTCATGTATGCTAAGCCTTGTTTCCAGAAGGATCAAATTGAGAAGACTGTTCCGAATGGTGTTTTAAATCGAGTTCCGTGTCTGGCGTTTCAGTCTCATCCTCATTGAAGTCCTTGGCCTCGCCCGCTTCCCCAGACTGAGATGCAGATGCTTGTTCCGCCGTGGCAGCTGCAGCAGCCTTTGCTTCAGCAATTTTCTTGAAGTAAGCAGCATATCCAAACTTAGACTTTGCCCGGAAAGCAGGACCCCACTTACCAAAAATAAATGGCAAAGGTACCATGGCCAACGCAATGAAAGCAAAAAGAGAAGAAGCCCAACCAATTTTGAGTTTCTCATACATTTGTACCGTGAACAATGGGAATACACTGGCAATAAGATATCTCAACAAGTTGTTAGCAGCCAAGGCAGATGCCACTGAGATAGGAGGGAAAGACATGGAGAAGTACAACACAACAGAAAAGAAGATTAAAATCAATCCAAAACCGAAAGGAAATCCCGAAGCAGTAGGAGCCATCCAATGGATATCTTTATCGCGACCAGTCCATCCAAGCCAGAATAAAGCAATTGGCAAGCAGACAGCGCCAACTTTACCCACAAAAAGTTTTCTCTCGGGAGCATCCCAAATGATATTTCCATTTTCATCAAACTTTCCTCTTGTTCCATCCGGATTTTTGGGGAAGTACACCAACTTATCCATGATGATGTAGAAAATAACACCGCAAATCAACCCAAGACCAACTCCAATAAAAGGGAGACCGGAAATGCCGTTGCTCATACCGTAGACACCTTTGAAAATGATGGGGAATGCTTCAAAGAAACCAAACAACACTGCAAAAACAAAAGCAATGTAAAATGACAACAACGACACAATTGGTTCCACAAACAACATTTCGAGGGGTTTGAATAAGGTCACGAGAAGAAGAGACTTGATGGTTTCGAGATTTAAGGGTGGTTGGATAACCTTGATACCTCTCTTCTTGGCTCTGTTCTTCAAGATGACCGGTTTGAATGTTTCGGGACAGAGAAGAATGAAGGGAAGCACAGCTCCTGAAAACATCAACGATACCCACATGGTCCATTTCCAGCCTTTTTCCTCGGCAACGAAACCACCAATAATGGGTCCAATCACCGGACCAAGAAATGGGGCCACGCAAAAGAGGGCCACCGCAATAGACATTTCCGAGGGAGTACGACTCCAGAGATCCGAAACCGTTCCTCCAGCAATTGAAAGAGCAGGAGAAGCTATATAACCGGTGAAAAATCTCAACACCAAGATACTGGTGATGTTGTTGGATAATCCCACACCCATGGTGAACAACATGGAGATGGGGAAGGAAGTGATGTAGATCCATCTACGTCCAATGATTTCTGATAAGGGTGCCATGAACACAGGTCCTAACGCAAGTCCAACAAGATATAAGGTCAATCCGGCAAGACAAAGTTCTTGACTGGCCCCGTAAGTGACCATAATTTCCGGGACTCCAGAAACGTATAAACTGGAACCTAACGAAACACACAAACAGACAAGTGCGGTTGTGAAGGTGATGAACCATTTCTTCAAGCTAGACCAGTTCTGTGGATTATCCATATCATTCTCGTCATCCCAGTCAAGTTGAGTCAAGGGGATTCCCTCCGTTTGTTTGGAAGAATGACTAAGAGTCTTGATTATCTCTTCATCCGCGACTTCTCCCACCGATTTATTGGTTGCCCTTCGTTCGAGAGTAGAATTTCTGTTAAGTTGATTTTCATCTTCAACGTCGGCTTCAAATGGCTTGATAATTTCTTCAACATTGTAATCAGCCTCAGTGTTGACGTGATCGACGGCCCGGCTATTAGTGGTGTCAAGAATGGATGTGGGTTTGGGGGCCTTTATGGTGGATGGGGCAGACATTTGGTCATGTAAGTATTCTTCACGGTCGGTCAATTCTTCGTCGGCTGTTTCATAAGCTGACGCACTAGTATATGAGGTTCCATCAGTGGATTGTCTTGGATTATAGCTTGAGCTTTGGGGATTGGCAGCATTTGCAGCTGCTCTCAATTGAGCCTCTTCCTTGGAGGAAGTTCCCAAGAGTCCCATTGGAATTAATGAAAAGGGAAAACTGGAAGTGGACAAGAAGTCAAATAATAGGGAAAGGGAAAAAAAAAGTCACCACCTAGAGATGTTTTGATAAATACGAAACAGACGGGATATGAAAGATGGAGATTAATCTGTTCACAAAATATTTTTTTGGCGAGTGAAAACTGGTCCTAACTAAAACTTAAAGTGAACAACCAAAATTGTAAAATTGATATGTATATATATGAGATGACGACTTCGGGATTAAGCCGATAGCCATCGGCACAATCAAATGATACATTTCAATTTTCTAGTCCTTCTTCTATCAAGGATGCACGGACGGCTTTGCGCTCATTATATCGTGCATGGTTTCGGACACAAGTATGCATACCGGTTATACTAACCTCGCGACCCGGAAATAACAAAGAGAATTTAACATAATCTCAGCATAATTCGAGTGCACTCTTCAAACACCCACAACTAGGGTGAAATTGCACTTGGACATCGTACGGCACTATACTACTTGACTTAAAACAATTATAGGTCAAGAGTAATTTCTGAACTGGTTGCAGTCAGGTGATCTAATTTCGCCTTAAGCCGTCAACAAATTATCCGGATGCAGAAAATTATAGAATAAGTTGCCCCCCCTCGAACCGAGGAACAAAGGCATCAAAGAAGTTCGTATATGAGCAAAAATTCGTGGTGGGTTTTTGAGGTGGAGCACGGGCTTATAGCCGAAATCAGCCTCCTCATGATATCCTTGGGTAGGACATGGTGTGTTGAGGCTAAATCTTGCAGGTATTGCCGAGTTAATAAACTACTCCACCAAGATAATGCGATGAAGGTGCTTCCTCCTGATATAAATAATGGCTTGCAAGGAAATGATTTGCGTAAGCATCAATGAGGGGAAGCCACAACTGGACCGGTGGTTATCGTGTCAATGGGCGTCGTGTAGTTAGGAAAGGTACCACGTATATGTAGTTTGGGTGAAAAATTCCCTAGCAGCAAGCACGACGTCTAAATGGTTAATCAATGGTGATTCTTTTTTTTTCACTAACTGCAGATACATGAACTCCATCAGACAATTATTTAACGTAGCCGTTTGGATATTCGTTAAAGCAAAACCACTCGAACTCCGAAGTGGCATGTAGGTACTATCATGATGTAGTGGGTCTGGAGGATTTTGCCATAGATATTATTTTCGAGCCGTGAACCTTAAATTTTCCTCCGTGCCGCTTGACAGAACAGGCTAGACTTTTCAGGGCTAAAATCACTCCACCGCGCGAAGGCTAATGGAAACACCTCCTATGCAGTCCTTGTTAGTCAAAGAATACCCGATTTCAGTCGGACACGCCTTCCAGGTATTGGCACCATCTAGTAGAAGGTGGTCATTATTAATGGAAAATCCAGTGGTGGCTGCCTGGCGGCCAAGTGGAGCCACACTTCCTAATTCTCCGGTACTGGGATTCCAATAAACCCCACGTCCGTCTTGATCAAACATTGAGGTGTCCGACTTCAATGTCACTGTCAAGTCAGATCCGTCGTTACCGCCAATCGCAAAAACCTGGGGGTGTGACTCCACCTTCCTGATATTTTGCACTCCTGAGTCGCCGTTGATGCTGGTGAGGCCAAACGTCACCTCTCCTGCGGATTTGTCACCTGATTCGGGGTATACGTTATCAACGTCGGTGGTTGATGCTATGTACACATCAATTCCAACTGCATTAGAGGCAGACCCCACCGTCAACTTGTTGCCATCAGGATCCACCTTGAAGTCACGCTTACCATCGTAAAGTAAACTGTTGCCACTTATTGAAAATGTTTTCAAGCCAATGGAAGTTTCCACCAAGTTTTTGCTGGCGTCCACACTGATATACCTCTCAGATAAAGCATCCACCAAGCTTCCATCATCATTCAACACAAACCGAACAATTTCGCCATCTCCGCCCACGGTTATTATATCATCAGAAATGATCGGGGCATATTGGTATGGCGAACCACTTCGGGCAGTCACCGCCAGAAAGCTCTTTGCGGCAAGTGCAACAGGGAAAACAGTAAGACAAGTCGTAAAAACAGGCAATCGCATTATGAGTGGTAAGCGAATAAATCCCATAATCGTATCCATTTATACCAGCTAGTCACTGTAGTAACCCCTATCCCTTGGTCATGCCTTTCTGGTAACCCCTCGACGGTGGTGTAATACATCATAGTTGCCAAAACTGGGTGCGAAAGCATTTGGGGGGAGGCCTCCTAAAAATAACATATTGACGTACACCATGAAATTAGGAGCCCCAGAATCGAGATTATGCCACCGCTTAGTACCTAAATAATTGTCGACTGATTATGTACTGTGATTACTCCATCCATAGTATGTCTTGGCTCGGAGGTACCCGAAAATAAAATTACATCCAAACACCACCACAATGAAGCCAGAGACGACGAGCCAAAACTTCCACCTCAAAGGTTCCACCAATGAGTTCAAAATCATCCCTACCGTCTCGGCACTAATTACAGACTTGTGTCCCCCGCCATTGAAGGGATCTTGGTTCATACACTTGAGCCAGTAGCTACATTGCTTTTCAAGAGCGGGGACAATATTGTCAGGCGAGCAGTTATTGTCCAAATACTGTCTTTCGCAGCTGGCAATATCCACTAGGATGTTCGAGGTATACATGGAGAGCTTGTGGCCGATGTCTTGCTTGATGGAACTGATAATATTGGAAAGAATGTAGCCCGCATAAGCAAAGCTAATGGCGTTGACCACAAGTTGAAGATATGTGGCTAGCATGTAGGGAACCCGTTCACTGGGAGTACTTTCTTCCCAAGGTTGAGGAAGTTTAACAAGACAGTTATTATAGTGATGCTTGGTGACGTGTGAGGGTGATGATACGCCATTTGATTTAGATGGGTGGGTCTGCTGCTGCACCGGATCCATGTCCACATCCGGTAGACTGGGCGATAATGACATGAATGAAGCACCAGGGGAAGGTGAGGATCGGGATAGATGGTCCTGAGCATAGTAATGATGGTGATGAATTTGAATGGGACGCGACTTGGCCATTTCCATTTGTTTCCGGAACAAGTACGACCGGTTCATGGCGTTATCTAGGTCAGTTTCATAAGGGTGGGCGGATTTGTTGTCGGTGGAAGGGGTGGACTCTCGAGCCAAGAACACTCGAGCATCGATCCCCAGTGAGAACGAGCTCATGTTTCGAGTGGCAATAGGGGGGCTGGAGGTTTGGGACCGCTCGGGCGTAGGTCCGTACTTTTGAAATGTGGGAGTGTCGGAGAAGGAGCTGGTATCAAATTCATAGTCGTAGTCGTCGTGTTCGTGTTTCTTGCGGATGGCAAGCTGAGCACCAAGAGATGTGGGCAGAAGAATCAACGAAGTCAGCACTCCGAATGAAGACTCTGAGTCTTGAGGTTCTTCACCTCGTTGGACTTCCGTCGATACCAACGGGGTGGACTCGCCATTAATGTTGGTGATGGGCGTATGCCTTTCTGCCGATTCAATGGGTTCTGGGGTTGATTCAAGTTCATACGTGGAATCTACCTCCATCATGTCCACTTCAGTGCGTGTCGACTGACGGGCAGTTTCATAATCATCGTCTAGTGATAGCGACAGCATCAACACCCCGGAGAGGTCGTGGTACACGTCTTTGCTGGAGGCGAATGTCATGTTTGTTTTGGGTGCGAGAAGCGCATCAGATTTTCACCCCATTGTCGAGAACGGTCCGACGAGGGACGAGGGTTGAGAGATGTCATCGCTCTCACCTTGCGCTATTGAGACCGAAAGCAGGAACGAGACTATGTCTCATCAACGCAGAAGCGTGGAAGCTCTACGGATACCAGTGTATGTCCACCCAGTACAAAATAAGCAGGGTAAGGGAGGGACCTATCGAAAACAAGGTACGGAGCACATACCAGGCCATGTTTCGATTGAGGTGCTACGGCGACAGCGAGGTAGAGTACTGGTGTCAAAGTAGCAGTGGTGGTAGGTGGTGCTGAGACTCAGTTTCTTTGCCTAGATGGTCGCAGCAAAAACGAAAATCGCATCTCATCTCATCATGGGTTCCAAGCGTAAAAGATCTGAAAAGAAGAAGGACTTCCAGAAGGCCAAGCTCAGGGTAGGGAAGACGGCTGCCAAGCCTGAAAACTACACTGATACCTCGTTTACGGCCCGTACCATCTCGTTACCTAACCAATCCATTGGCAAGAAAGCATCGTCCAGTTCTACTTCCTCCACCAGCGGAGACGTGGACTTGACTCATCAACTCTCACTCACCAAACATCACAGTGCCACCACCCGCAAGGAGGTGCTTGCCTATATTGAGTCCCATCTCCCTTCTAATCCTTCCATCTACAAACAAATTATTACCAGTATCACTCCGTTGATTACCGATCTGAGTAAAGACGTTAGAAACGGTGCAATCTCACTTCTTCAAGCGTGTACTCAAAAACAACCGGGCCTTATTCAGCTTCACATTCGGTCGCTTATTCTTTTCATCCATAGCGCTATGTCTCATATTCTGCTGGACGTTCGAAATAGTTCTTCCAAATTCTTGAAAGTGATCGTGGAAAGTGCCCCTCAACCTTTGATCAGCTCGTACTTCATCAAGACATTGAAGTGCTATTTCACTGTCATGGCATGGACGTTGAATCAAGATAAGAAAGCAGTCTCCTTGGCAGTGACCACCAGTGCTGCAGTTGGAGGAGCCACCAAAAGGGCTCGCGTCGATCATTTGGCAGTACTCAAATTACTTTTACAAGCAGCATTGTTTCCTGAACAGGACACCAAGGACGATGATCGAAACAAAGATATAAAGGTCCCTCATGCACAATCTATGGCATATATGATTCCAACAGTTCCCTCCACCTACGCCCCACTCCGACTTTTCATTCCTGAATTCACTCAGTCTAAATATGGCGCTAATGACGACGGGAAATTCACCCTTGATGGACTTGATGATGTAAACACCGAAGATTTGGATACCCGCATCAAAGTGATGAACGATATCTTCTTGTCCCCCATGATGAGAAATCTCAGCAGTCTTGTCAAAGAAGGTGGAGATGTGGGACGCGAAGCAAACTCTATCATTGAGGTGCTCAGTGTACTTCACCCACCTACGAAGGCATAATTGTGTCATATATATAAGTAGAGTCCTACCCAAGCATTACAAAAAGTATGTATCTCCAATAATACCAACTATCGACATAAACAATCCAAGTCCCGCCACCGAAGAGCCAATGAGATAGGCGGCCTTGATGTTGTTCAAATCATTGATGAATTCCTTCTTGTACAACGCATTCTCAACTTCTTCCTCAATGGAGAGCTCGGACTGTGCCTCTTGTTGGGGACTTCCGGGGGCAGAAGAAGCAGGAGTAGAGGTGGCAGAAGATTCATCATCCGAAACGTGAATATAGGAATTACCAAGCGAATCCAGGTCACTCTTCTCAGACAGTGCGGAAGATGAGGAGGTCGGTGGCAAAGTGGGAGTACGCTTGGGAGTGGAGGACTTGGGGCCGGCTCTGTTAAGAAGCTTCGATTCGTACTTGAACGATTTATAGTATGTCAACAAGATACTAATGGGGACACTCAATGCCGAATAGACAATATATGGATGCTTATCCTTAGGGGGCGAATATTTAAATGCCGTCATCATCAACCCAGCAGAAGCGGCTCCCGCCAACACATTGAAAACCCGAGACCAGTTGATCATCAGTGAGACCTTTGGCACCACCTCAGCGGCATTCATGGTGATCTTTGCATTCAATTGGTTTATGAGAAGGGGGATGGCTTGAATGGATTGGTATGTAAGGGAACCAGTGAGAAGCCCGAGCGAACCAGCTCCAAGTACCTTGATGACAGTGATACACGTGTGGACCATAGTAGCAAGATTTCCCAACGATTCAAATAAAACTAGTCCACTAACAAGAAAACCAGGTAGCGTATTTGCAACAGAAGCAAACAAGGCAAATAAGAATTTTGAGGGGTGTGGTCGTGTGTGATCACTTCTCCCAAGTCATACCAAGCGCGATGGCTATGACTACCGCATTGGGAAGTCTACTTTTGGAAATCGAATGGAATAAGTAAATGCTGATTAATATACATAGAAATGAAATTTTGGATTGAAACATCAAGCGATGAGTCCGTAAGAGCCCTTGGAGATCTCTTCTTTGACTTCACGGACGACCTTTCTCTTTTCTTCGCTAACGGAGGACAATTCGGCCTCCGTCAACGAGTTGACGGAACGCAAGAGCTCGACGTGGTCGTAACTTAGTTCATGAAGTACGGGCTGCTGGCGGTTAACACAAAGCTGAATGAGGTCTTTCTCGGTGGCCTTAATCAATAGACTAGTATCGACTAAGGCATGACTTAATTGGGGACATTGGTCCAAAAGCTTCTTCATCAATAGAGGGTTTTCCAAACTCATTTGCTTGGCCTCCTGTATGATGGCTCGAGCCGTGTCTTCGTCAACAGTTGCAAGAATTTGAGAAATGGCTTGTTGGGGATTTTGGTTTGAAAAGAGCTGCGTGCCCAACGGTAATGCTGGTAGCTTATCATACGTGGCAGCCTCGGGGAACATCTGTGCATCGGTGGAGAAGGCACATCGTAAATGACGATTTCCAATGGCCATGTAATTTAGGTTACGGACGGCAGAGCTGGCCGTTTCATGGTCAACATATTTGACGTAGGCGTATCCCTTTGACTTTCCGGTAATGGAATCAAACAACAACTTAAGGTCTAGCACAGGTCCGACTCCTTTTGCAATCTCCATCACCTGCTCTTCCGAATACTCGAAAGGGATTCCACTAATATACACACTCTTGCTTTTATCCATGGTGGGCGGTGGATGGATGAGAATTTTCGTTGTTATATTGGGGTGCGACTTTCAAGGCCAGGCGAAAATTGATAAAATATCTAGAACCCCATCTACCCACATCACCATGGACACCAAGGAAATCAAGTCCACGGTCTCCAATCTAGAGAAATCTTCGGATGATACCACAATCATCAAATTGTTAAATATCTTGAATGATGGTGTGAAGCCCACTGAAAAGTTACTTCGGGAGACCAAAGTAGGGATGGCTGTGAACAAATTAAGATCCAGCTCAAACTCCGAAATCAGTAGTTTGGTAAAGAAGATGATCAAGACATGGAAGGAACAGGTTCAGCTCGAGAAGAAGAAGAAACAAGTCAAGTCAGCTCCTACGTCGGCATCCTCCATCTCTGAGGCCAAGACCGCAGCCGACATCTCCAGCTCCAAGCCCGTGAACAAATTCCATTCGGGCCCTCGGAATCCCAAGATTGATGGGGTTAACACTACATTATACGACAACTCCACCAGGAATGCCTCGGTGAGTGCGTTGTACACTGCATTGGCCATCGAGAGAGATGATGCCGCTGAACATATTCTTAGAGTGGCTCGGGAAATTGAAATCGAGGTGTTCAAGGCGGAATATGCTGCTGTTAATGACAGCTATCGTAATAAACTAAGAACATTTACCATGAATCTCAGGAACAAAAAGAATCCCGAGCTCAGAGACCGGTTGTTGTCTGGGCAAATTACCCCAGGTCACTTTATCAAGATGGCCCCCAATGAGATGGCCCCTGAGTCATTGAAGAAGGAGATTGAAAAGTTACACAAGCAGAATCTTTTTGATGCTCAAGGAGCCACTGAGAAGCGAGCAGTTACTGATCGTTTCACTTGTGGTAAGTGTAAACATAAGAAGGTGAGTTACTACCAGATGCAAACTCGATCGGCGGATGAACCATTGACAACGTTCTGTACATGTGAAAATTGTGGAAACCGGTGGAAATTTTCATAGACTACTCAGAAGGGGAGGCGGTGTATATGTAAATGTATGATATTAATACTTGATTTAGTGAGACTCATTCTTGGTTAAGAAAGAAATCAAGTCTACCTTGGTGACAATTTGAACAGGCTTCAAGTCAGCATCGGTGATGATGGCATTCGAGTTGGTTTCAAAAAACTTGTTTAATAAGTCCAATGAGGTATCGAGGGTTATGGGTTGATAGTTTCTCTTGGTGAAACCAGATTTCTTGGAGATGTCGAAAGACTTTTCGAAATCCTCCAACTTGCGGAAATCCAAGAATATAGACTTGATGGAGTTAGTCATTTGCACTTTCTTGGTGGAAAGAGACTTGAGGATCTTCGACAATGTAACAAGTCCAATAAGTTTCCCGGAAGAGCTCAACACCGGCAATTGATCAAACCCATTAGATTGTAACAACTCAAAAGTTTTGGAAACAGTATCGGCCACGCTGACAGTAACTACGGGTGCCTTACCAGATACCAAGTCCTTGATGGTGTGGGAAGTAAGCACATCCTCGGTGTTGGATGTGGCTGGAGTAGACTCAACTTCGAAACCGTTGGTGGTCATCCATTCATCATCTGCAAACTTGCTCAAGTAAGATCTGATAGAGTCCGGGAACACGACCACCACGGTGTCATCCTCCGTCAAGTCCTTCGCAATGAGCAAGGCTGCCTGAAGAGCAGAACCAGAGGATCCACCCACAAGAATACCCTCTTCTCTGATGATTCTACGAGCCAACTTAAAAGATTCGGAATCCTCCGTCTTGATCCACGCATCAACGTGCTTTCTATCAAGAACATCGGGGATGAAATCGTATCCAATACCTTCCACCAAGTAGGGATCGCTAGACGTGTTTAAGTTTTCGGGCTCGGCGAGAATAGATCCCTTCGGGTCAGCACCAATAATTTGAACTTTAGGGTTCTTCTCCTTGAGATACTTGGAGATACCGGTGATGGTACCACCAGTTCCAGCTCCAGCAACCAAGTGGGTGACCTTACCGTTGGTTTGTTCCCAAATTTCATAACCAGTACCGTAATAGTGAGCATCGGGATTAGCAGGGTTGGAGTACTGGTCCAAAATCACCGAGTTGGGAATTTCCTTCTCCAACCTTTTGGCTACCCCAATATGCGACTCGGGTGCATCCCAAGCAGCTTCCGTTGGGGTTCTGATAATCTCAGCTCCTAAAGCCTTCAACACAGATACCTTCTCGTTGGACATTTTCTCAGGAAGAGTAATAATGGTACGGTATCCCTTCACTGCACCGAGAAGGGCCAATCCAATACCTGTGTTACCACTAGTTGGTTCAATCAAAGTGTAACCAGGCTTTATTCTGCCTTGCTTTTCAGCTTCAAGCACCATATTTTTGGCGATTCTGTCCTTAATGGATCCACCAGCATTGAAAAGTTCCACCTTAGCATAAACTTTGGCTTTAATGCCCAAAGATTGGGGAATCTTGTTGAGCTTGATCAATGGAGTGTTTCCAATCAAATCAAGAACGTCTTCTGACAATTGAGGAACGGGGGACATGTGAATTAAAGAGGAGGATTTCTGTTTTTTTGGAGCTATTTATTTGAGCGCCTAGGTGTGGCTCGCGATGAGACCCTTACACCACCGCCACTAACCGAAAAAAGCAAGAAAAGTTGGACCCGTGGGCCAAACCCCGTTAGGAACTACAAACGCCACGGAAAAGCTATATGCGAGAGTCTCTATTAACCAAATGAGGATGAATGCTTTCGCATCCATTCTCCAAGCCAACCAAATGTTCATGCACGCTCTTGCAACCATTTCTCGAGGAGACTAAATGTTGATGATCTTGCATTTGACCACATCAGGGTCTTCGCCAGGAACTCCCTTTGTAAAGTCAAACACAGAAAATACTCCTTTTCTGTCGACAGCATAGACTCTACCACCGTCATTGGAGAAGCGCACGGAGGCAGCTTCGGTAAATCTCTCCGCATTAGCCACTTCGCCTAGTAGAACCACAATCTTCTTAGATGAAGACACCGATTGTAGCATAAGATTTGGTGTCTGTAAGAGGTAGAGATGACCCCGTTTATCGAGAAAGACAATTCCATCACCCCGAGGCGAGATTGCTACTCGGTGAATGGCATGGCCTACTTCCGGAATGGTCATGATGACATCAGCACTCCTGATATTGTCGAGGTCGTCCACGTCCTTGCTGACCAAACTTGACTCTTGGGAAAGTTGAGAGGTCATATCGTTTCTTACCGAGCCATTATCCTCAGTGTCAAGCTTCAATACGATACATGGGTTGTTTTTGAGAGTGCACGACGAAATAACAAGGGTGTTGGGCTGGGCCACCGAGAACTGAATGTCAGTGATACCTTCATTGTCCATCATAAGCTCGTTATCATCGGATTCGTTGTTATCGTCACCATTAGCAGTCGTGCGTCGCTTCTTGTCAGCCCAGATCAATCGGGGCTTGCGGTAGTTCAGAGACCTCTCGCTACGAAGCTTAATGATGAAGTAGCGAGACTCCCATACCGTGCAACAAAGAATATGGGTACTCAGAGCGTTGAAATGAACAAACTTGATGGGGTCCCGGAAAGGTGCACTGATGGTCATGGGCTCCACGGAGGAGAGCAGTGTATTTTCGCCGCCCACAAGCCGATGGACAACAATAAACGGCTGCTCTTGATCTGAGACCCTTGCCCGAGCAGTAATGGAACATGCCACCAATTCTTGATTGGCCGATATCGCCACACACCGGATGGGGAAATTGGTGGTGTAAGTGTACACGGGCTTCCCCATCTTGCCCTGGACGCCGCTAATACTAAACACTCTCATAATACCCTTGGTACCAGAAATGACAAGAAAATCATTTGAAAGAGAGCAATGGAGAAATTCCCACGATCCTAACCGCTTCACATGGTCATCGTTTTCGGCAAACACGTTCTTCGTCTGTAATCCCGTGACGTCATTCTTGATGATGATTTCATTGGTTGTGTCGCTTTGCAAGTTCTGCCAGTCAGGACCATAGTCCCCGTTCAGCTTACCACAGCATAATAGCAACGGTTTATCGTTAACGTATTCATATAGCTCCCACCGTTTCTCAGATATGAGTACAAATTTGGTGGCTTTGCCATCATCGTAGATGTCGGAAGAGATGTAGCGCACCAGTTTGCGGATGGTGGACTTTAGGGAGAAGTTGAATTTCATTTGCTGAGTGGGGAAAGTGCTTAGTTTCCGGTGAAATGGGAAGCATCGACTAAAGTTATATTCCTTTTCTTCATTGAGGACAATTTCTTCAGAAATGTGATTCTTGATACCCTCAAACATCTGCGAGTGAGGAGAAATGGAAAGCATGTCAAACGGGCTATTTTTTAGGTTAACTGGACTTCCATGACTATGCATACTGCTGGACCGGGTGGACGGTTTGATATCTATGGGCCCAGAGCCCCCAGTCTCGGGGCCGGCCTCTTCTTTTGCATATTTGCAGAAAAGGGTGAGGAGATCAACACTTTCGGCACGGAGTCCAGATTCGCCACCTTGCTTGTTACTGCTCTTGCGTCTATGGTGAGTGGGTGTGGACTCAATTGTCTTGATTATGGTATAGAGTTCTCTGAGTGGATCCACCGGCGCCAAAACGGAACTTAGCTGTTCGCAATGAGGACATGGCGCTTGGCTGGATAAACTGGTTAGTAACGAACAGAAATAGGATTCTGACGCCAAACATCCACACGTGAGCACACACGCATCGGACACCAACGATGAAGTGTGACCCGGGAACCGTAGAAGCGCCTCCAAGTCGGCCAATCGGTATTCCATGGAGAAAGATGGAAGAGATGGTAATCGCGATTCTGCTGGCTTTGATCGAAGATTATTTTTCTACAGAGAGCCGTTCATTGCAAACATAAAATTCGTCATAACATTATACGCTTATATACGCAATTTCCAGGGCTAATAGTGAGAAACGTCGGCAACATCTTCTTTGTCGGCAGCACTATGGATGGTCTGGACTCGACTGACGGACGCCATGGCGATACCTGGTTGTGGGGTGGAGGATCGGCTAGGGAGGCTGGATGGAACATCTGCACCGGGTAATTCTGGCGCCTTCGCGGCATCAGACGGGGATGGGTCCTCACGGGCGTGTTCCAAGTTAAGAAGAGACTTTGCAGCAGGCGAGGTTTTATCGAGGGAAATAACCTCTGGCTTAGATGAAGTGCCCACCACATCAGCCAGCTGTTGGGAGTGAGTGTCTTCGGAATGTTGTTCGATACCATAGTCGAAAAATGAGTAGAGAGCGTGGCCCATGCGGCCGATGGTGCCACCAATTTTGCGTAAAACACTTACTTGAGGGTACGATTGCGCCACCTTCTTATCGTCATACACTGGCTTCAAGATCAAAGCACTGCGGGGGCAAAGACCAAGATCAAAAAGCCGCAAAAACTCCTGGGAGTCCGCGTACTCAATACGAGGGATACCGGGGCGGTGGAACACGTAATGTGTAGGTTGCGGTTGAGATGAGGTGGCAAACGATGGTAAACTTGAGTTAGGAATGATGGAATGATTGGTGGTCTCTTCAAGCCATTCACGGACGTCGTTAAGTGTTTGATTCTGGCGAAAAGTACCCTTGATAGACCGGCCATCAAAAAGACGGACAATGAGCTGGCATTCATCCATGTTTCTTTTGTTTGGTTTCGGGTCATGTTTTGGAAGCTCAGCATCACTGTAGAGGGTCTTGTGGGACGAATGGATAACTTTGGGAGTTGAGGTCAGGCGGGAAGACAGTGCCGAAGCGAATCCTTGGGATGTTTCTTCTTCCCGGGGACGTTTTTTTTGCATAGGGGCGGGGTGGGTAATAGGCTTACCGATAATCTTTTCTATTCTGGAGATAAAGTTAGTCTTGGAAGTATCGGCTGTGATTACATCAAGTAGCTTGCCCTGGTTGACGATGTAGAAGCTGGGTGCATGTACATCAGGAAAGATCTGCAGAAAGAATCCAAAATCAGCTGTACCCACTTTGAGCTTGAGCCCAACAAAATGGTTAATGATCACACTAGTGACATGGGCCATATCTTCTCCGGAAAATAGCGTGGACGAGAGGTCGGATGCATCGGACAGGGTCACATTCACGAACAACGGCCTTTTGGTCCTCAAGCTGGCCTCGACGGCACTTTGACACGAGTCTTGGAAAAAAGTGTTCATGTTGTTAGTTGGACAATCCGCAATGTACGCATGTCTAAGAATCGGAACCGCAATGGCATGATACCATGGTTCGCGCACGACGGTTGCAACAGCCCCGTGCGTTGTTGTGATAAGCGCCATTGGCCACGGTAGCACCAACGAAGGAGCCTGATGCAGTACGCGACGTTGACGTATGAACCAAACCACTAGTTAGGCGGTTCCATTGTGATTCATCGCCGTTCACGGTTTTTGTAAAAGTGTGCATACCGTATGGATGAGGATCGGAGAGGGGTATTAAAGCGCCTTTGGTATCATTCAAATGACTACCCACACTAGCAACGCCCCGTCTCCACCTTCGGGTACACTTGACAGTAAGGCTGCTGGCATTTGAGCAGGCTGCACACTGATTGTTGATAATTTAGTATTTTCGCGTATTCCACCATGTCATCTTCCATCAAAGTGTTGGTTCGAGTGCGACCGCTTCTACCCCATGAACGTCGAGATGGTAAATCTGCCAGCTTGGTAACAATGCCAAATCCGCGTCAAACCACTCTCCGGGTGCCTCTCAACTCGGTTTACCATTCCCAGCGCACCAAGGCCGTCAAACTGAGCGAAGCAGTCGAGGAACTTCTCCACTACACGTACGATGAGTCAATCTGGTCCTTTGAGCCACTGGATCCACACTACACATCCAATCGCGGATTTCATCAAAAGACAGGTGCCGACATCTTGGAGCACTTCTTCCAGGGGTTCAATGTTTGCTTGTTGGTGTATGGGCAAACTGGATCAGGTAAAACATACACAATGATGGGGCTAGAGGGTAGCGAGGAAGATGCTGGTCTTATCCCGTTGATTATCAAAGATATCCTAAATCAGAAACATCGTCTAGTTGGTCGAAAGGTCAACTGTGAATTCAAACTATCATACGTAGAGATCTATAATGAGCAGGTAAAGGATCTCTTGAACACCAAGGAAAACAAATGCCGAGTCCGCGAGCACCCGATCAATGGACCGTATGTGGCAAATGCTACTGAGAAAGACCTCAATTCATACGAAGACTTCGCTGAGTCCCTCCGTCAAGGCAATGCCATCCGGGCCACCGCTGCCACCCAGATGAACGAGCAATCATCACGGTCCCATGCTATCATGACGCTTTCTCTCAAGCAAACCAAATTCTCCAGCACCACCGATGAATCCATCGGGGAGGCTGAGGAAGAGCTCATTTCTAATATTAAGCTAGTTGATCTTGCTGGCTCTGAACGATTAACAAAGACAAAGACATTTGGTCAACACCAGCGCATCAAAGAGGGAACTCAAATCAACAAATCACTTACGGTTCTCGGTCGGTGCATCAACTTGCTTGCCAGTGAGAAGCCACAGGTAATTCCATATCGAGACTCTATTCTAACCTATCTTCTTCGAGAAAATCTCGGGGGTAACTCAAAGACGTTTATGATATTTTGCGTTTCGCCAATTGACTTTGAAGAGACATACCAAACCTTAAAGTATGCCAATCAGGTCAAAAAGATCAAAACCTCGGCCAAAGCAAACAAAACAAAGCTTCTGTCATCCGTGGACTGGCAGGAGCTCCACGAGATGGACAAGAGTGCCATTGACAGTCTTAAAAACGAAATCAACGAGCTTACCGACCGGCTTCAAAAGTTGACGAATGGCCAGACCACAGATGACCGTTCAATCAAGCTCATCAGCTACTTGGAAAAAGAACTGGCCAAGTTCAAGTTTGAGAACATGTTCTTGCGCCAGAAGTTGGAAGAACGAGATCTGGTAATCAACGAGCTCCAGTCGCATATAAACTACATGGGTGTGGAGCTTATAGAGGCCATAAGAAAAAGCGAACGCCCCAACCTCAATGCCCATTTCACCCAGCTGATGATCACAGACCTCCAGCACCAGGTAGCCAAACAATCCAAATCTGTTTCCCAGTTGTTGGACCTGTTAGATCCTTGTCATTTTTTTTAAACATTAAACATTCTGTCATCGAAGGTAGTAGAGTGTATATGGTGTACGGAAGTTTTCTGCGCTCAAAATTCTTCCACCATGGAGTTCATCAACTACAAAGTAACGGTCACTTCAAAGGACGGACTGCAGAATACTGGTGTGATCAGCCATGTGGACTCCAATGCAATTTTGTTGAAGGATAAGAATGGCTCAGTCACTATCGATAGTGGCAAGATTGCTGATCTAAAGGTGATTCAGTTACCGGCCGATCAAGCAAAAGGAAAGAAGAAGAAATCACATCCACCGCAGAACCCCAAATCTGCATCTCACACCCCGGCGTTACTCGATGATGCTATTCTCTTCGCAAAAGCAACAGAGACGTCTAATCCCAAAAGCGTCGACATTGACAGTGACGTCAACAGCATCAGAGACAGCGAGTTTGACTTCCAAGCCAATTTGGCTATGTTTGATAAGAAATCGGTATTCGCTGACTTTCAAAAGAATGACAATGTCAGCGTGGCCAACCGTTTGGTGGGACACAATAAAATGAGTAATGTGTCACCGAAGAAAGATAAATATAATAATGACGAAATGGTGCTTGAAACTGGACGTACTGACAACTGGGACCTCATTGGCTCGAGCAAATTTACCTCTGGCTCCAACAGCCGGGTTCCCACCCCTATCCATGCCAAGGAGGCACCAGCTCAACCCAAACGGGTCATTCATTTTACCAACGAAAATGGCGATCTGATGCCTGTGGCATCCCCCGTGCAATTGTTGGAAATTGAGCGAATGTCTAGTAACTATGGGATCACCGCCCAATTGCTAACCGAGGCATGTGGAGTGAACCTCTCATTATTGATCACTAAGCAAATTTTGGGTCCCAGTCGATTGAGTAAGAAGAATCACAACCTTCCTCCCTTGGTATTGCTCCTCATTGGTAGTGGTAGATGTGGGTCCAAAGCATTCGCTGCCGGACGACACTTAACCAACCACGGAGTCAGAGTCTTGGCATATGTGATAAACGACGACATTGATGATGACTTGTCAAAACAATGGAAGATGTTTGAAGGGGTAGGAGGTAAGGTGATGACCTCTTCCGTTCAACAGCTCACTACTGTGTTGAATCACGAGCTTGATACTCCAGTGGAGCTTATCATTGATGCATTACAAGGATACGATGATCATTTGGAGGATATCTTCTATCAGGAAAGTGATCTTAATTCCGTCAGAGAAACCATGAAATGGGCCAATGAACCTAGACAGCGCAACAAGGTGATGTCTCTTGACATTCCATCCGGGATTGATGGTGGTTCTGGTACCGTGTCAGAACAATCTCTAAAAATTAGTGCCAGATGGGTGGTTTCATTGGGCCTCCCTATCACAGGTCTCGTACATGCTTATAAAAATGGACATCTTGATGATGATATTATCCATTATTTGGTGGATATCGGTATCCCCAACAAAGTTTACAACAGCAAGGGCAATTTACGAAAGTTTGATAAGTTTTGGCATACTTCCGACGTTAATATCCGCCTAGATGTTGAGTCCAATTAAAACCTTGTTCAATATAGATTATGCTATGGCAAAAGATGTAGCGCGTAGATTGTGTCCCGTGATATATTACCGCACGGGCCGCTCGCATTTTAAAAACATCACCGTGGTTTTCACAATACTTCAGTACCAGAGACTACCTTTGGGATTTACCTTCTTCAGTCTTGTGAACTCTACTTCATTGCATCACACCACATTTCATAAACGGTAGATGTCCACATTTGGCACCCAAGGGAATTCATCGTGGGGATCAGCCCCGGCTTTAGGCAAGTCTTCATCTTTTAGTGGATCTTCGAATCTATTTTCCCAAGCATCTTCCACTCAGACCAATGCTACCCCCAATTCGTTAGCAGGCTCTCTATTTAATAGCAACCCATCTGCATCTGGCTTTGGTTCGGCAAACAAACCAGCTGGTACCACCAATTCTTCTTTGGGAGGGACATCATTATTTGGCAATTCATCTACCCAGGCCACCGGCGCGTCTAGTGGTGGGTTATTTGGTGGTTCCAAGCCTGCTGCTCCATCGAGTGGGTTGTTTGGAAACTCAAGTGCCTCTGGCTCTCAATCAACTGCACCGGGTGGTCTATTCGGAAATTCTAACAATGCTCTCAGCTCAAACACAAACACAAACACAAACACAGGTCTTTCAGGAGGATCAAGCAATCAACTGAACACTGGCCTCTTTGGTGCATCCAACGCGAATTCGAATAATTCCACTGGCCTTTTCAGTAACACCAATTCATCCACGAACAAACCCTCCAGCCTTTTTGGTGGGGCAAATACAACATCCAACACTGGGCTATTTGGAGGATCTAATACTGGTTCCAATCTTTTCGGTGCCTCCAATAATAATACTCACTCCAATTTGTTTGGCAGTGGGACTGGCAATAATAACACAAACTCCAATTTGTTTGGCAGTGGGAATGGCAATAACAATGGCGGAATTTTTGCCAACTCCAACCCCTCGGGCTCTTTGGGACAGGCTTCTTTGGTGTCTGATCCTTACAACTATGGTCTGGTACTTTCAAACATTCAAAAAGATATAAGCATGCCTCAAAGTTTAACTGAAAAGATGTTTGAGCCCAACAAATCAGCTCTTCGAAAATACACCAAACCTCTGCACCAGGTGAGCTCTTCCCTTCTCTCTAAACTAGGTCAGACATTCCGTATATTCAGATCTCCTTTCAGTTCATCCTCATCGTTTTCTTCCATCAAAGGTTTATTCACGCAACCAAGCTACATCAATCCCAAATGCAAGCCCAGTGTTCTCCCTAAAGCTTCTCACAGTCACAAGTTCAATAGAAAGAGTTGCCGATCCAACATAAACCGCAATGTTGGCGACATTAAAAAGCTTGTTATCAAGTCCAAGCCTCTCAGATTCCATCTTATCAATGCTGACAAAGTTTTGAACACCAGAAAAAGACGCATCCAGGCCACTGATATGCTCTCCGATAGTGACTCCGATATCGAAGTCGACCAAACACCCGAACCTAACGGCGACCAGAAGCAAGGCATCGCTGGAGATAACACATTGGACGATGTTTCTGTAGACGATATCGCTGCTAATGACGGATACTGGTGTTCGCCTTCTATTAAAGAGCTTTCCAAGCTTTCCTATCAGCAGCTTTCCCACGTCGAGAACTTTATTGTTGGTCGCAAGGATTACGGGCAAATTGCCTATAACCAACCAGTTGACCTTTCTGAGATTTTTATGGCCGCTTCTGAAAATGATACTTCTGTGCCCAGAGAGCTCTTTGGCAAGGTGGTGCAGTTTGAACCCAAGATCGTGCTAGTGTACCAAAATATGGAAAAACCTCGTATTGGATCAGGGCTTAATGTTCCTGCAACCATCACGGTTACTTCGCCTCCGCCCAAGGGTTTGTCCATCAGTGATCACATGAGGAAAATGCAAAACAAAATAGGTATGGAGTTCTTGACATATGACCCCATCACTTTCCAATGGGTTTTCAGAGTCAAACACTTTAGTATATGGGGTCTTATCGATGAGGACACCAAGACTCAGGATCGCGAAAAGTTGCTTGAGCTTGAGCGTGCTCAAGCAGAGCAGGAAGAAGAGGCGCAGGTGGAGTATTCTCGTGTGTACGAGAATGATCGTTATCAGCAAGAAATTAAACGCCAGAAACTATCAAAGCTTACAGCTGGATTACCGGGTGCTTGGGATTATGACAACAGTATTGCTGAGGAGGCTCTCAAAGAAAAAAACATCTTGGTAGAATCTGAGGTCAACAAGCAAATCACACACTCAAGAGCTGAGAACATGCGTCACAATGAGCTAATTCCTGACGATGTCAGTGATATCACCGTTGATTCATCAGCCGAGGATGATGAAGTGGAAAGTATTGTGTTGGAGGAGACCCGAGACTTAGCCTATCTTAAGGACATGCTAGCTGTCATTCCCGCTGACGTTGACATGCAAGACATTGTGGATGAGAAAGCTTATGAGCCGGAAGTCAGTGACGACATGTTTGATAATATTCAGCGACGTCCCAATCTCGCTGTCTCTGAGGACTGGTTGGTTCAACTTGAGTTGACTAACGACATCAATTCTTCTCTTTCACCATTTGCAGCTGCTCCTGACAATAAAATTACGGCATCCAGAGTGGATGAACTTTTATTCCCCAACCTTAAGAAGTCCAGTGGTAGCACTCCCAAAAAGATGGCCATCGAAAATGCCGTTCCACTTGACTACGACGAAAAACTGCCCGCTGACATCACTAAAGTTGTTTACTCGTTGCTTTCTAAAGCGAAAGTGGACTCTCGCTTCAACAAGTTCCCTATAATCACGCACTCCAGAATTTCTTTCAAAGATGTTCTCGTGAGCAATGATGGTGATGTTCAGGAGAGGTTTTTGCTTGAGCTAGGTCATGCTTTGTTTGACGACCATGACGACCATGACTCGAAGTTCAGTGCCCACCAAGCAGCATCCCCCATTTTATTGAGACATCTCAAGTCTATAGCGCAGCGTGAGACCTTTGGTACCTGGCTAAAGTCGTTTAACAAGGAGTCCATTCAACAACTACTTGATGAAAAATCAGACGTGCTCGAAAAGGTGTTTATTCATGTATGCAACCATGACTTTAAGGCTGCCATTACCGCTTCTATTAACTCCAATAACTCTCACTTGGCAGTACTTCTCACTCTTTTGGACTCCAACGACGATACCGTGCGGGCTATTGCTAATTCACAGCTCAATAATTGGCGAGAAACAAACACTATTTCGTACATTCCTGGCCCCGTTGTGAAAATCCATCAGATCTTATCAGGTGACATCTCTGCTGCAGTTGGATCCTTGCCATGGAATGTGGCGTTGGGATTGAAGGTGTTTTATGGCGACCATACGCTAAAGGCTATCATTGATGAAATACCAGATAGTGCTGACGTTTTTGTGACGTTGCTCAAGGTGTATTCTCAGCTGCATGCTGACGTTGTTGGTGACGTGTCCAAGTCCACGGCCAACATTAAACTCAAATGGCTACTTTGTAAGGCATTAGGCTGTGAAGGGTTCGACAATATCACTGTGAAGTTTGGAGAATTTCTCCAGCAGATTGGCTTATGGAAAGAGGCTATATTTGTGTTCTCTCATCTCGCCAACGACCAGGAAACTGAGAAACGCATCCGCAAGGTGATAATTGGCAGCTTTTCAACTCAGGATCTAGACCAGGAGGAGTATCTCACCAAGGTGCTTAAGGTGCCTCACAGCTTACTTTATGAAGCTGTTTCCGTTTGCAAACACAATGCGGGAGACTACTGGGGCGAGTGTGAGGCGCTCATCACTGCCAAATTATGGGAAAAGGCCCATGAAAGTATCGCTACTGAGTTGGGCCCTATCACCATCATTTCTAACAGTGACAAGGCCAAGTTGACGCTGCTCATCTCTAAGTTCCCCCAGAATGGTGCCATTATCCCTACATGGAATCAAGGTGCGGGCATTTACAACGAATATTTCACCATATCCGCCCAGTTTGACCACGGTGAGCAGGTTGACATCTCTAAGTTAGACCAGCTTCTTACTAGCATATCGTTGGTGCCTAGCGATTCCACATACACTGTTCAAGTGGCGCTAAAGATAATCTCCAGAAGGGTGGGAGATATTGCATTGGCCAACCAGGATAAATTGACCAACGTACGTGACAAAATATTCAACATGAAGTTGGGCGAAAACGAAAAGATTTACTTTGAAAGAAGACTCTGTGTATAGTTAAGTAATTAGCACTAAGTATAGCATTAGCTAACGCCGATGTAAGCCGGGAGAATGAGAAGTGCGGCCTGTATATTATTTTGGGATATTACTCAGCTTCGCAAACCTAATCATAATCATCTACTATGGCACCATCTATAGATACCCAGCTAAGTGCCCCCGAGCCGGAGCACTGCCCTGGACCAGAGAGCGAAAGTGCTGGAAAGGGAGATGCTTGTCAGGGATGTCCAAATCAGAGCATATGCGACTCTCAGCTACCAAAGGGTCCCGATCCTGACATGGAACTAATCAACAAGAGACTATCACAAATCGACCACAAAATATTGGTTCTCTCGGGTAAAGGAGGAGTGGGGAAGTCTACATTCACGTCAATGCTCTCTTGGGCCCTAGCTGCAGACGAAGATATTGAAGTGGGAGCTATGGATCTTGATATTTGTGGACCATCGCTTCCGCGGATGCTTGGAGCCGAAGGCGAGACCATTCACCAGTCGAATTCGGGATTGTCTCCCGTTTATGTGGCAGATAATCTTGGATTGATGAGCATATCGTTCATGTTACCGGACCCCGACTCGGCTATTATTTGGAGAGGTGCCAAAAAGAATGGTCTCATTAAACAATTTTTAAAAGATGTCAACTGGGGCGAGCACCTCGACTACCTCGTGGTAGACACTCCTCCGGGGACTTCAGACGAGCATTTATCCGTCACCACCTATATGAAGGAAGTTGGCATTGATGGGGCCTTGATTGTCACCACACCACAAGAAGTGGCATTATTGGATGTCCGAAAGGAAATTGATTTTTGCCGTAAGGCTAAGATCAAGATTCTTGGTCTTGTGGAGAACATGTCGGGATTTGTGTGTCCCAACTGCAAGGGAGAATCACAAATCTTCAAGCCCACCACCGGTGGGGGTAAGAAGCTTTGTGAAGACCTCAAGATTCCTTTCCTTGGGTCTGTTCCATTAGATCCTCGTATTGGACGATGTTGTGACTCGGGAGAATCTTTCTTTGATGAATATGCCGACTCCCCGGCTGCCACTGCTATTTTAGATGTGGTAGATGCCCTTCGAGATGAGGTTGAACTTAGCATGTCCAAACTTTCCATTGTCCCGTGATCCATACTTAGCATTACTTATACCCAGTATATCTGTACCATAATCCATAGGTTTGACGTTATCATTTTATTCGAGTAGGAAGCTGGCATAGTGACTGATGGAAAGATCTCAGGTGCTTATCTTTACAATCTCGCGCATACTTGCTGATCAATGTCCTTGGAAAAGTCTATAAGGGCTAACCCATATTTCAAAGAGTCCCGACTCCAGTCACTTTACTCTGATTTCAAACGTCTTAAGGAGCTAAATCCAGATGGTTACGAAGCTAACATAGTTGCATGGCGATCATTGCTTCTCGATCTACTCAAAGCAAAGAAGTTTGCGTCGACTCTTCTGATCCCTACTCGTAATCCCTCATTGGCTAAAGAGTTGGCCCTACCCATAGTATCCGAGCCAGATTCGATTGTGACTATCTTAGAGGAGCTCATTGAACTGCAATCATTGATTCCTGCTTCAGAGTATTTGTTGGCCCAGTGTTCCTTTGAAGATGTTATTCACCCCCCGTCATCTATATTACATTATGTATCACCATCCAAATGGTGGGAATGGGCATCTACTAGGAAGTTTACACCTGCTAACTGGAAGGGAGTGTTGAAGAAGGAAAACTACATCTCATGGGATATTCTCATGAAGAATTGTGAAAGTATCCATAGCAAATTGGTCAAGATCACTAGCGACGGGAACTACTCCAGTCTCTTATTCGATAAACCCACATTAATGCTTACCATAAAATCATTTGAACCGAACTTTACTGATACTGACTATACTTTATTCTTGACGTTCTTCACTCGTGATTGTCCTAAGGTATCCGCAAAAGATGGTTATATCAAGCTCAAGGCAAATGATGAGATCACTAGCGAAGACATCAGTATAATCAACATAAAGCACAGCATCACTACCCTAACTGATCGGGTAACTGCCTTAGAGAAGCGAGTGGGAGAGGTAAACTCAGAGATCAAGCTGGTTCTCCAGGACAAGAATAGAGCTAAGAAGCTTCTTGTCACCAAACGGGAATTGGTGAAGTCATTAAACGCTACAAATGAAACTCTTGGACTGTTGAACACGGTGTTGCTTAAAATCAACGATGCATACATGAATAATGACGTCTTTGTTGCTCTCAAACAGAGCTCGCGGATTTTGGCCGAGATTAATGATAAGGTCGATTTAGGTCAGCTTGAGGATATTAAGCAGAATTTAAGTGACGAGATGCTGAAGACTGATGATATTTCTAACATGTTGACGGACGAAGGGCAAGATGTAGAGTCTGAATTTGAAGCAATGTTAGCCGAAGTAAAGGCCGAAGAAATTAGAAACAGGGAAGAAAAGAAGAAGGAAACAGAAGCAAAAGAGAATACCGAAAAGCCCGTCGATTCTACTCCTGTCGATTCTGCTCTCCTCGACAAACTCGAGCACTTACACATCAAGAGTGAGTCAGCAACCGCCAAACAGCACGAGCAACCAGAACCTATTGCAAACTAATTATTTATTCAATGTACGATGTACCAGGCAGATATAAATCAATGAAACTATTAGGAATTGAAGACATGGGGATAAGTTTATTCAACCAAGAATTTGTAAAATCTGTTGAGTTAAGTTGAATAATTCATTTCTGGGATCGTCAAATTGATCAGAAGAATTCATATCCTTGTCTTGAAAGTGCGGGTGCTGTTGAGATTCACTGAGTTTTTTGATGCCAGATAATATAGATTCATTTTTTTCAATCAACTGCTTGATGTCATCATTCGGCGATTCCAACAATTGCAAGATGGTCCATAATGCAATGTGTTCGAAAGTGGCGCTATCACTTTGTAAAAAGCGAACTAAGAACCCATAAATGCCATCTTTGGGATGAGACCAATTGTTAAGAATATAATCTTTGTGTTCATGGGAAACACGAGAACACAAATTTGCCAATGCCGCAGCAGAGTTACCACAAACCTCACCATTATCACTGAAGGTAAGAGGAATGAGGACATCTATTATATGGCTCTCGTAAAGCTTTGGTTTAAGGTCATCAGCAAGAGCGAGAATGGCGAAACAAGCCGAGATCTCAGATTGCACTGAAAGGGGAACTTTGAGCACCAATTCTTTACATTTGTCAACAGCACCAGCTGCCAATAATGCCAATCTGTTTCTCTCGCTGGAAGCAGCGAGATTTCTCAAGGTGGAAACTGCGTGGCATTGAATTTCCTCAGAATCATTATAGTCCAACAAGCTGACAAGAGGTCTCAAGAAGCCCGCTTCAATGATCAAGGCCTCATTTTGAGGATGGATGGAAATATTTCTGATACAAGCCACAGCTGCCAACACCAAAGGTTGGTGGTTGCATGTGAGTAATTGAACCAAATGAGGTAAGCCGCCAGCTCTGACAATATCAACTTGGTAGCCAGAGTCAGAAGCGAGGTTTCTCAAAGCAAGAGTAGCTTGACATTGCACTCTAGGCGAAGGACTATCCATCAAGTTCACTAATTGATTAACGAGCTTGGGTTCGGAGGTAGCCAATTTTTTGCGGTTTGATTCGTCCACGGCAATATTAGAAAGTGCAGTGGTACAGTAGTATTGCACGTCAGCATCATCGTTAGAAAGAAGGGATACTAGTACTGGGACTGCACCAGCGTTGACAAGTTCCTGTCTGTTTTCGCCCGAATGAGTCATATTGAGCAATGCTCCAGTAGCATTCCTCTGGACTCGAATGTCCTTAGACTTGGCCAATTTAGTCAATGGAATCAATGCTCCTGACATGGCAATTTTGGTCTTATTGTCGTCTTGAGTCGCAAGGTTGGTGATACAACCAACGGCATTGCATTGGACTTCAATGTTGGTAGACATCATCTGTCTAATTAATGGTTCCAAGCCACCCATTTCCACAATTAAGACCTTATTGGCATTGTTGACAGCTAGATTGCCTAGAGCCCCACATGCGGCCCGCTGGACCTCGGGGTCTGTACTTTGAAGAAGGATGAGGATTGGTTCTAAAACTTCTCTGTTCACTTCTCGAACATCCTTCTCGGTAATTTCGGCAAACGCAAGCGCAGCACTTCTTTGAAGATCTATGTTTTCCGAGTAGACCAAGGTGCTCAATGCCTTTAAGGGGCCGTTGCTGAAGAAGTCAACATCGGTCCGGTTTTCTAAGTATTGTAAAAGGGCAGAAATGGCTTCTCGTTCATTTTCGGCCAATAAAAGTGGGGGGTATTTCCCGTCTCCACTACGGTTTGTTAAACAACTGCAACAGGCACCCATGATTTACACAAGTGTTAGTGCTATTAATAAGACTTGAGGGGGGGGATAAGTGGGAGCGATGTCTCTTTACACGCAAAGGGTTAGATGAAGGATAATCACAATCGAGATCTCACCAATTGAAAGGGGACAGAGATTCACTTTACCTGATGAACTGATTCAGAATAACGGATACCACAGGAATTAATTGACTTGATTGACTGTGATGATTGGGGAATAATCTTCTCAGTAAATGGTAAATAAAGAAAGGGTGTCACGCTTAAGATGCTATCTTTACTCGACAAGGCGAAACAAAGGGAGTTGCCCAAACACGACCCGTTGCGGTCACGTGTGCTCCTTCTCGTACATCGCCATCCGATACGCGGTCACATGATGAGGTACTCGATTGCTGGATAGGCCGGGGATGACTCGACTCTGGCTAAGAACGAGATGACCATGTCATCATAAACAGTGCACGTCCGATTGTATCGACTTTTCTCACCAAGACCTCAGCGAAGGAAAAATACGGCTTGAAGTTTACGAGGCAGGTGAAATTCGACCAATGGTGGAGAGTTCGAACCCATTCCAATCATGGCTATTACGATAAAGAACGGCACTTTCTTTCACATCATCGGGCATTTGAACTTAAACGAGCCTGACACCACAACTGGGTTGATTCTGTTTGGAGCAACTGATTATGCCAAGGACGAAGGTGAGCTGGCCACCTTGCCAAGTATATTTTCATTTCGCAGCTCGAGGTTTAAATGTCACTTGAGAGTAGCAGTGGCAGGGCAGTGGCAGGGCATTCGCAGTCTTTAATTCCAAAACCACTACTTATTCTATCTTTGCCTATCGCAGGTGTTAAGGAAGAACTTGGCGTTGGTTGGTGATAGTTTAATGAGCTGTGATGCTGAATTCAGTGAGTATACTGACTAAATGGTGGCCGGTGCTAGTATCAACGTCCTAATGAAGAACATGGTACGCCTTTCTGAAGACCTTAACTCTCAAATGTTCACAGTAGTGCCTTATGATGGGTTTCAACAGAACCTTTGAACTCCGGAAAAGGAAGTTCTTAAGATATGCAAATGCATATCACGATATGAAAGACATGCACATTCCTATTGCTCGGACCAAGTTCACCACTGAGTCTAACACTACTACTGTGTTACTTGCAAGAAGTACTTTTGAACCTCGCCTAAGTAATCTTCATTGAAATTTGGGTTTTTGACCTTGCAGCAATTTGTAATCTCTATTATGAAAGTGCGGTAATTGTGCCGTCACCTGTATATAAGCGAACATATAAAACCACGTCTTTTCCAGAATTAATAATCCATCAGAAAATGCCACACTACCACTTTAATGTTACCATGTCATGTTCCGGATGTTCCAATGCCGTGAACAGAGTTCTCGCCAAGTTAGATGGTGTCAGCGATGTGGATATCTCCTTGGAATCCCAGACGGTTGATGTCACCACCACTGATGGTTTAGATTACGACACTGTTTACAACACAATCTCAAAGACCGGAAAGAAAATTAACGAAGGAAAAGTGATAAGTTAATGACGACAGCATGTTTCAGAGGGTGGACATATCATAAATGACTATGTATGCCCAACATTCATACATTCACATAATGAAAGAGTTTTAATGCAATTTAACCATCTATAGAACGAATCTCAATGATCTCGTTTATGTAGTTGTCTCTGGTCTCACTTTGTACAAATACACTTTGGAGAACTCGAATGAGTTCGTGGGTGGTGTAATCAAATAGATCACCTTGATAGAAGTATTCCATGATATCCTTTAGGTGGTTATTGATGAGGATGGTTGTTTGTTTAAGTTTATCTGACGATTTTACAGACGTTTCAGGTTGGCCAAGAGAGTTGAGCTCGGACTTGGTGATGTGTTGAACGAACTCAATGAGCTTTGTAAACTTCTCCGATAAAAACTCGGTGATTTCTTCGAGTTCGATAATGGTATTGATAATCCAACTTTGAATAGCATCAAGTAGTTGCACCATGGTGGTGGTAAAAATCACTTCATTGGTGCTTTTGAGCTGAGATTTGTTGATATTGGCCAACCATTGCTTGAGCTGCAAAGGCTCATTGTAAGGCAAATCTGAGGTGATTTGTAGAGAAAGTATTGTTTTAAATACTTCGTTCGAAAAGGTAATTTGTTGCTGAGCCAAAGAAGACTCACTTGCTTCGTTGAGACTTGATGACTGAATTCTCAGAGATAACTGTTTGAGATCATTGTATATGAGATATGACTTGTCAATTGGGGGGTATGATATTTGGGCCATGGAAATGAACATAGACACTAAAGGAGAAATATCAGCTATGGTTTCCGCCCGGAACTCCTTGATGATGATTTCGAGCTGATTAGGAACACCTGATGTTCGGGCTCCATGGGGCTCCTTGGGCGGCTTTAGTTCATCACCCCATCCATCATCATCCCAGTCCTCTTCCCATCCATCTTTCTCCCAGTCATCTTCGTCTTGTGAAGCCTCTTCGAGATCAACATAAAAGTCTTTGTTGAAATAAAGTCGAATCCTATTGATGTACTTTTCTACCACCCAGTCACCATAAAGCTTGTTGAGTTGTTCGGTAATCTGCTCGGATGATGAAAAAGTCTTGGAAATCGATAATCCCCAGTTGTGGCTGTTAGTCAAATTTAGCACATCCTCAAGATGAAGGAGCAACTCTTGATTATTGTAAATTTTGGAGATATTTTCACTGATGGTATTAGTAAGATGGTTAGAAATCTTATTGGCGTAATATTGCCTGAATGATTGATTGTTGAGGGTATCAATGAACTTGACAAAGTTTGCAATTGACTTGAAGTAATATTCAGAGAAGAACCCGTCATCAGGAAATGCGTCCACCAACATCAAGTTGTTGCTGTTGTCCAGAATGTCCAAATTAATAAATTTGTCCCTATTGAGAAGATTATTAAGAATTGCCGAGTCCCATTTGATTTTGAATTCATTGAATACTTGGGAAACATCAAAGATGCATGAGAATTTGCTGAATTGCTCAACAACAGCAAAAAATTCTTCCAATGTCATGGTCACCTCGTGTGTATCCACTTGTTTGTAGATAATGAACTCATCCTCGGTTTGTACCAAAAATCGATTAAGAAGAAGTAAAAGCTGGGAATTGTACTTGGTCTTCAATGAGAATACCTTGTCTTTCAAATCGATTTTGATCAAAAGATCATCCCGGAACTCGTTGGCCTTGTCTTCAAGCTTGCGGAGATTGTACAAAATTGATTCAAGTTCATACTTGTCACATTCATACTCACTTTCACCAGCAGGATTAAATTGATTTTCCGTTTCTGCCACCAAGCCTCTAATGATCCACAACTTGTTGAGTTCACTTAATGCGGTATCCACGTATACTTTTTTTTGATTTAACTGTGAAATGGATAGATGGGATAACTCTTTAAGTTCATTCTCTTCTGATAAGTTCTTAAGATGACCATCCTCGACTAGATTATATGCCGAGACCGTATCCACGAATTCATTGACTCTCCTGGTGGTGGCTTCGAGTTGATCAGTATAATTGAAAAGAAGGTCAGAAATGGACATGGTTAATGGAATCCAAAATACAGTCGCGAACTCAATTCATTACATACATTGCGATAAATAATCCCATAAACTAATCCCATAACCATTAAATTAGTTCTTCAGTGATGTCGTCGTCGACGTATTCATCATCTTTATTCATTCTGTAAATTGTCATGGCCATGCTTGCAACATTTAATGCGTTCATGAACCAATGAGGAACAGGCCATTGGTAAAGTTCAATGAGGTTGAAAGCCAAGTCGAGAAAATTACCAATGAGCTCAATTATGAGCATAACCTTGTCGAACTTGAGATCCTTAAGAACTTTTTCGTATTTCTTCAAAATTCCAGCTTGAGAGCGGCCGTGTTCTTCGCTCGATCCATCATTCTGTAACAATGGGGAGTGCTTGCTGGACTTGAGGATAGATAATTCCGTCTTCACCTTGCTCTCTTTCCTTATAAGATTTAGAAGCTGCGATGCTGTCTTTCTAATGAGAAATACGAGTATTAAAACCCATAATTTGTTAGTCTGTTTCAATAATTTAACCAAGTTTTGCGGGAACATAGGGAACTTGGAAAAGAGATGAAGGTTATCGAGAACGTTGGCAAGAGTTTCAAGTAAATTTATAACAATATCCTCAACTTTTTTCAATGAAAGAGGCTCCTTTCTTCTGACTCGTTTTTTCTGGGGTACACTGATTTCTCTGTCAATACTAAACTTATTAAACAAAGACGGATATAACGGTGCTGGTAATGAAGGCTTCTCGATTGGCTTGGGGCTTAGTTTCTCCACGAACTTGCTATGTGGGATTATAGGACTATCAAGGGTCTTGAAGACTTGTTCCTTTCTGTACTTATGTAAAAGCTCAAGTTTCTCTTTGCTGATAGACTGGTTTCCTTTCTGGTATTCTCGTTCAATAAGCTTCACCAAGTCGTTGAGCACAACCGCCTTATCTTTTGATCTATCTAGAGCTCTTAAATTTGGAATGGTCGCTCTGGCGGTAGCAGTTCCCATGGTACGCGTATAATATTTCTGGGGGGTGAGATGAAGAGGGGTATCGCTATGCGCTGGGTACGCACACGGCCTTTTACAACCGAGGTTACATCTCGGTATATGCACGCACTTGCAACCTATGGGAAGCAGATGAACTAACTGCTATGGTGATTTGGATAAGGTGACTCTGAGACGGCTAGTTAAGGCTCCAACATCTGTGTAGCCTAGTTTATCTAGCTTGGAGTAAGTTTATTCCTTAGCGTGCTTCCTGATTTTACGTTGTTTCTGGAATACTTACAAGTTTTCTCGACAATTTTAGAAAAGCTGCAAATTGCTGAGAACATAATACCCGAAAACATACTAATACAAAAATTTGTCGTCTGTATGAACCACATTGGCAGCCTTCAAGCTATCAAAATATTCTTTCCAGACACCATCTCCCTCACTCAAACACTCCACATTTCCGATGATGATCAATCCGTACTTAGCTCTGGTCAATGCAACATTCAATCTTCTTTTATCCGACAAAAACCCAATCTTATTAGCTTCATTTGATCTAACACATGACATAATCAAGAAGTTCTTTTCTCTTCCCTGGAAGGCATCGATGGAAGCAATCATAATACCAGAAACAGAGTGAATCTTGACCGGTTTACTGACAGTGTCGAGATCATCTCGATCGACCTGGATCTTAATCTCCTCCTTTTCTGGGTTGATCACATCGTTCTTCACCAAGATAGACGAGATTAGATCTCTCTGCCCAGAATAAGGACTGATTATACCGATATCTTCCCGAGGAATGCCCTTTTGATAAACCAAGTAAATCACCGCTTGCGAAACCAAGTCAATTTCTCCCCTATTTACGTAAGTGTAGCCTCGATCTTCTCTAAAATTCACTCGTACGGTACTCTCTGGACACTTACCACAAGTATCCCAGCAATAAACAGGGTTTGCGGGGATGCCCTCCAACTTTCTATCGTCCGCGGTAATACCATCCTTTAGCTTGCCATCGTAAAATTTCATTTTAGGGAATGCACTAATGGCGGGATGCATACGATATTGGGTGTCAAGCATGTGAGGAGTCCGGTAAGTTCCGTTCAAAAGAACCCTTTCAAACAAAGACAACGATAAATTGGGAACCTGCGAGAAACTACTCAATTGCTTTTGATCTCCCACAAATACAAACTTATCCACACCTGGCATTGAGAGAGGAATAAGAGTGGTAGCTTCCGAAGATTGAGTGGCCTCATCCATAATCACAACCGGGATCTTGCTGATGGACTTTAGCTTATTTCCACCGGCAACAACACTAGTGGTGAATATGACTTTAGCTTGGGCAATGAGAGTATCAGAGAGATCAATTTGTCTGGTTAGCAATTTCTTGTACTGATTTTGAGAAACCTTAACCCTGGGATTTCGCATATCTGCCAAGACTTCTTTTTCACTGAGTGACAAGGAGTCATTCACCTTATGATGCAAGCAAATGGAGGCTAGTGGATGCTCTCGGTTGTACTCCTCTTCCTTTTCGTTGGCCACGATACGAAGGATTGACCGACCATGCTTTTCTAAAAGCTTCTCGGCAATATTATCAATGGCAATATTAGCCGCAGCCACCACCAAAATGGGATACGTGTGGAGATTTTCAAGCAATTGTAAGATGATCTCATAGATTGTAGAAGTCTTACCAGTTCCTGGAGGACCTTGGAGGACGGTAATCGAGTTATTAAGCACTGACTGAAGCGCCACTTTCTGTGAATCATTGAAGGTATCTTTGGTATATTTGATAAAGTTTTTGAACACAATTTGACGAATTGGTTGCTTTCCAAGAAGCATACTGATAAACTTGGGGTTGTCAATCTTGGACATGGCCATGTAGATTCTACTCACTGGAGCCGAGCATGGCATCAACTTCAAATCCTTGATGTTCATGGTGATGGGTAACGGCATTGTATTCCACGAGTACAATTTGATGACCATTTCCATATTCTTAAGACCATTCTTTGAGCGACTCTTGGTGGCATTATACACATCTTGAGTTGCCAACTGTCCATACCAGGTCACATCCTCTGCAGCAACTAATATGAAGGACTGTCCGACCAGAAATGGGGTCTTTTTCAACGCTTGCATCCTCTTTGATACAAAACGGTTGATGAACTCCTCAGTCAATAGAATGTTTACTCTGAACTGTCTATGTTTCTTATCTTGGTCGGCAAACCATTCAATCACCATCTCAGAACTTTCAATCATAGGCGTGTTGCCAATACGAGCCTCGATTTTTTCTTCGAGGTAAACATTGTAGCTCATTTCTTCGAGGTATTGTTGCATGCTGTCGTAAGATAGCTTGGGTTCCTTGGACGGCTCGTATTTGGATATTCCAGGAGGAAGCACCACCTGTGGAGGTGCCTGTTTCTCGAGGGAAGAATTAGTAGGCTCTTCTATTTGAAGGGACTTTTCCTTCGAAGGTTTGGGTTTGGACTGGCGTTTGTCTGCCTTTTGATGCTTTGGATATTCCTTGCTCCTAGTATCATCGCCAAATATCTTACCTTTCTTGTATTTGTCAGCTCCATCCTTGACAAAATCTTTTCGGTCCTTGGCAGAATTCTCTTTGAATACTCTGTCCCTAACATTCTTCAAAGGCTTACCCCGAGCATCCTGAACAAGCATGGTCCTTTTCTCATCACCAGGCTTCAGCTTGTTTCCTGACTGGGGTGAAATCAGCCCATTCATGGGCGACTCCTCAGCCTTTCCGGGTTTCAGGGGAGCTGATATGGGCCTGGAAGATACAGGAGTGGATGACCTAGATGGGGTCCTGCTGGGGGTTCTAGAGGAATTGGAAGAGTGACTATTCCTGGTGCTCACATGACTAGAGCGTTGTCCCTTAAAAGATTTAGTGACGGGTTTCGTAGGCTTTAATGGCTCGGCTCCAATAGCCATCATCGTCATTCCCGACTTAATGGCCTGCGAATTGGCCTTTGTCTCGAAGTAGTGGGCACGACGCCCCTCAGCTGCTGCATCAACTTTCTTTGGGGGTCGCTCTGTGCCGCCGCTTTTGCCACCGCGTCTTCCCACCGTTCCGTTTCTACCTCGAGTCAGAGTCTTTCGAGGTACGAATTCCTTGATGCCGAGTAACTCATTTAAAAAGGAGTCCTCACTTTCACTGACAAACTTCCCCAGCAACTCTGATTGGTGTTCAACCAAACATTTACGACACACAACAATTTGACTTCCGTTCGATTTGCCCACATTCAAGTACCGGTCGCTTTGACAGAAAGCACACTGGATATCTCTGAACTGATAATACTGAGGTAATTTCTTCAATAGTGAACCATTTTGGAGAGAGTATTGAGTGGATGCTTTGTCTTCTTTGGACAAACATGTCAGACACAAGAGGGCCATATCTGATAGCCCATATCTAAGCATGGCTAATTGATGTATGTTGGGGTCTTCGCATTCTTCACATTTAATAATTTCTCCGTTCCCCTCATACTTCACGACTTTGTGCCGAGTGGATGAGAGGTGCTTACCCATCTCGGTATCTTCAAGATGTGTCTCACACGTTTGACAAGAATAGGATACCATATTGGAGCAAACGGGACGATGGAGCCTGTAATTTTTTTTTTCACAATCAAAGATACCGCGCAGTTGCAGAAAAGTTCCATATACGGCACGTGATCAAACTGGAGTTAGCTTGGCCAAACGAAGATGGCAATGGGTGCTGAAGAAGAAGAAACGAAAGAGAGTGGTTGGAGCAGGTTGATTCCAGAAAACGGAAAAGCCCCATAATTCGGGTTTTGAAAATGAAAAACCCTTACAGACCGGGACACGGTAGCGGCATGATTATAGTCGAGTAGCCACAGATGGTGATGAAAGCAGATGCAGAAGGAATAGGGTAAGTCCTACATGGCGAGAACCTTCATTCGATCTACGGACGAGATTTGTTACGAGATTAACAACATATCCATAGAACATTGACACATTAGTATGATACGGCTAGATTAACATAAGTGCGAAGCTGATAAGCCAGAAGAATAGTTGCAAAGACAAAGTACAGGTACACTTATCGGAAAGCAATTCCGAGCGCAACGGCATCATGATAACGGGGCAAGCAAAATTAAGGAAGGATTTCAATGAAAATTAAAAGATTAGGGAGGCTAAATACAAATTAATGCTTGTTATCTATTGCACAAGAGAGTAACCAGGGAAGTTGAAGTGAATGATTTAAAGGAAGGTAAAAAGAGGAAAGTAATGAACAGAACTAAGTCGGACGCACTTAGTCAAAGAAAAAGAGCAATGTGGCAGATATCATATCAAAAATTTGTCAATGCCTTGAAGCAAATTCTGGGTTGAGCCAAACGGTGACGGGAATTAGTTTTCGTTGATGTTTGGTTAGACGTCGTTTTTTTTTACCGAACCACGACGCGCATGGCTTACGTCCCGATCTGGCCGCGATGTTGCACGACAAAATGTCACGGGCGGGCGTCTAGGCCACTAGTACTTGGAACAAAAGTTAGCTACGGCATGGTCCCAGGGTGGACAAGTCGTCGTGGCGGGCGTATGTGGGCGATAATGTTGCCGGAACAAAAAAGATGATGGGACCGGGAGTCGGAAGAGGAAGGAAGATGAGGATGGTCGACACGCCACAGATACAGAATTGTGGCGATATATCAGACTCGTAGCAACACATCAGCCTATGGTAACACATCAGCAGACTTGAAAGAGCGGTGGTGTACCCACGGGGTAAACACCACTTAGATCAAGGTTAGCCAAACTACAGCGAAAGAAGAAGAAAACATGAATTGACAGCCAAACGGAGGCAAATATATCCAGTATAGTCCTTGGTAAACGGTGGCTTAGACAATGACGATATCGCTTTCGTCAGTGTACTTGGCTTGCGCCAACTTAATGTATTTGTCTTCAAGGTCGTAGTACACGTAAGCACGTCTGAGGAACCACTCACCAAGAAGAACGTAACCAAGAGACTCATCGGTACTACGAATAGCAACCTGACATTTACCGTCTTCTTTGTAAATCATGTCAGAGTAAGGAACCTTGACGGAAACGCCATTGAAGGAAAACTCAATAAACTTGTCTGATGGAAGAGTTGCGTTACAGTCAATATTACCACTTCCTCCAAGTACATTTTGCGCAGCCGTAGCGACGTCGTCTGGAAGGTAAATAAGAGTTGTACCAGAATCTAACACTGCAGTAGCGTCATTATTGTAAGTTTTACCTTCAACGGTAGTACTTTCAAGAGTGACGGCCAATTCATTAGACCCCGCGAGACTAAGCTTAACAAGGTCCCCCTCATATTTGGCATTATCGATACCTCCAAGAAGAAGAACTCCTTCGGTAGCATCTTTGGAGTTCAAGTACAAGGAGTAAGCGACCCTATCAATGTAACCTTGCAGCTTGAGCAAGGCTGGCAAATTGGCATATTCCTCCCCGGAAGACTCTTCACCTTTAAACGAGAGACCTACCAATCCATCTGCTTTTTTTTCTTTCACCAATCCAAAGTTAAGACCAGTGACAGACGCATTATTGGAACCAATGGCCACAGTTTCTCGTCCCCACGTTCCACTAACAGGACCACCAACATAGTAAATGTTAAAAGCATTATTGAGATCAACATAAGAAGAGGAATCAGAATGATTGAAAGCTCCCGTAGTGACCCACAAATCAGAAGATCCAGTATCAATCACTACACTCGCATTTTGAGGGGGTGTCCCGATGGTAATGTCAGCGAAATAAGCTTCAAAGTTTTTAGAAAGGGTGGTAGGGTCATCACCGCCTCTTTTGGAAAACCTTTCCTGGCGAACCATCGAGCTTAAGGTACCGTTGGCGGCTTTCTTTGCAAAAGGAACTGAAATGGCATTGCCACCGTCTCTTTTGATGTATTCAGCATGAGGGAAATAGAGGGCCGACACATTGCAAATGAAAAGGGCAAGGGAAATAAGACTTTTAGTGGAAAACATGCTTTACCTTTTGATGAAAATCAGAATTCGAACAGATGTGCTTGTTGTTGGAATACAACAATCGGTGTCAGTTGTTGCTTTATTAATACCCTTCGGAAAAACCTTCACACTATGCCCCCCACGTTTCCATTACCACTGTCATAACCCACCTCCTCTTCCTCTCAAACGTGAGTTTGGAGCCGTAGAGTGGAGAGGATTATCCTCAGCGGCTAATCGGCATTCTTGGCAGGTGGCCGGTCACTACTAACCGTTAAGTTCTTCCGGCAGGAGGCTTACACTGAAAGCCTTCACACGTACCCTTTACCCTCGATTGTCCTCAGCCCCAGTAATGATCAACCGTTGATGAAAAATATCATGCGTCCAAATTTCAGCCCCCAGCAAATTGTGCTGCAAACTGGAACTGCATCGGCGCTTATTTTATTTTTTTTTTTGAGCCGGGGGTGTATACGGCGGCTGAAATCCCCGGTGGATGTGCATTTGACATTGACAGGTGACAGGTGAAAACTAAAATTCCCGTCATGGTGAGAAACAAAGATTTGTCATGTTCCATGAGCAGGTATAATTCTAAGAAGAAGAAGGCGGCAAAGAAGGGCTTCAAGCCAAAAATCAATCTCGAGAATTACCCCAAGAACTGTAAGACAGTGGTGCTGAAGTGGAGCACCCCTGTTTCACAGCTGCTTGGAACCGCCCAACTAGAAAAGGAACTTAAAGAGATAATGTTCTTGGCTAGAAATGTGGCTGAAGCAAACAGTCTAGATACTCAGTATATCAGTTCCGACTACTCCATGATTCCCGACTTCAACCAGAAACCGCAGGAGACACAATCTGCCCCCAAATTGCGTTTCGATAACTGAACCTTCTTGGCCCATTGCCGGTTTCTTACTCCACCAACATCCCTAGAGTGAGTAAATACGAAATGTCATGGCTCATAGATACAAATCCGTTAGTTTTGTGTGGGTGCACGCACGGCTCGGTCCTTATCTTGGAGGGATCTGGAAGCAGACGTACGCCTACCATCATCATGCTGCATGATCCGCCACCGGATTCACTGCAATTGAAGCATTTTCCGTGACTTGACACATTTCATGCATAAGCGACGGTGGCTTGAAGCGGTTGGAATGCATTTGACACCTCGGACACCTCAAGCCACCGCGTGGGAGCACAAGTGCGCCTTGGTACACCCCATGCTGGCGTGTGGAGTAATTGATTTGTCGTGAAGATCGAGAACTCACGTGCCTACACCGTAATAATTCTTATACACAATGGCTCTGTGGCCGAGCGGTCTAAGGCGGCAGACTCAAGTTCTGTTATCGTAAGATGCACGCGTTCGAATCGCGTCGGAGTCATTATTTTTTTTGCTTGCATTTGCTCGATAGGTTGCAATGTTACGAAGAAGTAACACATACATTCAACTCCACCGTGAACATACGTCAGGTATCCTGAAAGTTGCTTCCGCAAAAGCCTGCCGACCATACTACCCACTCACAACAAGCCTGCTTTCAGCCTCCTCTGCCCCATTGGATAGCCTGCTATTGTCGACTGCTGTTTGCCGTCGTAAATGTAAATCTGGACCTGATGATCGCATCCCTCTCGATGGTAAGACTCCCCTGCCCCAAAAAATACCAGGTGCTTACAGCCGACCACCATTCTACCCCAAGGCTGGCATCAACTGCACACCTGTAGTCATCCATTGATCAATGGTTTTGGCCGTTTCTATTTAGATGTTTTGTGTTGTCGTGGTACCTGTCTTGTCTACAGTTCTGGCCTGCGTACTATGTGTTCTTGTCTTGTAGCTGTCCAGGAAGCGACAGCTTTGTCTATGACGTCTGATCCGTAGTTATACTTCGGCTGTGACCGAGAGAAACGCGAGCACAGTTCTCCGCAACTTACTTCGCTTTGCAATATAAGACTGGCTGCAAGACTTACGTCCTACACCCACCATGTTGAAAATCTGCCTGCAGCCCACCGCCAGGATTGTGAATTGGAGCTCATACCGAGCCTTCAGACTCTACAGTACAGCATCAAAAAACCAGGTACCCTATGCTTCATCCAATTTGGCAGCCGTTGTAGCAAGTGTTCGCAAATTCCTTTCACATAGAAGTTAGTTAATTAATATCATTAAAATTGTCCGCCGTGACTGAGGCGTTGGGATATTAGCGGGCATATAATGGCATGCGTCGGAGCTACTCACGTTTAGTCAACACACAACCATTGGTAGCTTAAGTACCCCATAGGAGACATGCATGGTCGTAAAAGCATGGAATAAATGTCCGTACGACACAAAACATATGCCAGCCAAGGCTGACGTTACACTTGGCATGTAAAACGAAGATGTACCTCGGATGTGCCACTGTTATTAACATTCTACATGGTGGTCAACCATAATTTCGATCAACCTGTAAAACCTACACATACACAAAATGCAGCAGGAACCAACAAGCCACTACCAAATCAAAAAGGTAGGAGGCGTTTCAGGCCAGAGGAGAATGTGTTACCCATTCCTCCTTTGAACACTCTCGGAGATCGGCGTTGTGGCCGGTTACCACTGACCGGTTTCAGAACGCGATTTTTCAAATTTATTAGATTTTTACGCGTAACGTCGAATCGCTTTCCCTAAAAGCTAATTTTTTTTCCTCCGCCAAAAGGAGCTTTTCCATCTCTTGATCAATACATATTTCCGCCCATTCGTTTTGCTGACTAAATCTGTTTTTATTTGTGTGTTGATTCTAACCAATTACTCTACCACTTCATGTATACCGTGCCTCCACCCGTGAACAAGGCGAGCCACATCAGCACTACTTCAAGTGTATACTCCCCTGTTGAGAGCTCATTCCCTAGACAACAACATATCGAGGAAGAAACATTAAGCGACTTGTCCCATGATGATAGCTTCCAAACAACTTCGTCATTTCGCTATGATACCAACCCAAATCAAATAAGTACCGAGGCTTCCAACCAGACTTTTCAATCCTACATGACTGCCAACAGCTCCAATCCTTCCTTCACATCTATCAATGAGTCCATTCTTCGAAATGACAGCCGTGACCGCTTTCATAATGAAACCTACGATGAAGATGCCACCCCCAAGTTATCATCTACAACCGCGTACAAACGAGATGCCATCGATGACCGGACTCCCATTCTTGACTCCAATGGCGTGTTCAAAAATGACTTCTTATCTGAGGAATCCGCAAATGCCAGACACAGTCGGTCGCCTCAATTGCCCCAACAAGAACTTAGTCGTAAGTTTCAAAGACTTTCAATGACGCTTCAGACTACAAACCTCAACGCCTCTGAGAATTCTTATCAATTCATGACGTCCTTCCAGCAAAACGTCGATAAGGCCAATGCTCAAAAGGTAACCAATCGTACCAGTGCCTACTATAACAAGATCAACAAACAAAGCCCCACAGATTTGAACGAAGCTGAAACGTCCGTCAGTAACACCGACCAGCGATCTGAAACCAGTACCATTAGCACTCGCCTGAGTATTATTGATGACAATTATGATAATGACAATTTCAATTCCTCCAAAGAATATACCTATGACTCCTCCCACCTTCGCGACAACGTTTCTCCTCTCAATATCAGAAAGCAAGATGATGACGACGTACCCATGCGAGGAGACTTGGCTGATAAATTCGACCAGCTCTCTACCGATGATCGCTCCCAGTACCACAATGGACTCAATATCTCTTTTGGAAATTCCAAGTTGGACCCCAAAGTTGGAGCTCCCGCCAAGACCGAGGCAAAGCAACCCGAAAAGCACGACTCCCAGACAAGTGACGAGGATCTTTCCAATCTATTCATCCGGGCTGTCCATCCGTTTGATTCTTCCACCCTTCAATCGGAATCTGATGCATCCATTTGTTTATCATTTGAGAAAGACGACCTTGCATTTGTCCACACCATAGATGATAGCGGCTGGGGAGAAGTGACCCTCGTGGAGTCACTCGAGCGAGGATGGATTCCTATGAATTACTTCTCCATAGCCGTCGGTAACGAACAGTCGGACGAAGATGATGAAGATGAAGACACTGAAGACAGTAAGATCCTCAACTCTCACTACTTGAAGCCGCTTTTTCACGCGTGTGGTAAGTTTCTTTCCAATCCATTATCTCACAAAACCAGAAGGGAAAAGTACACCTTTTCAATTCGTACCATCAACTCCATCCGTGATGGGGTCAGACTTTTGCTTCAAGAGACCGATTGTTTATCCAGGCTGAATGAAATTGTCACTAAACGTCCTGTTGTGAGAAAAAGCCGAAAGTCGCTACTCGCAGATTGGTATAACCTTATGGTCAAAGCCAATGAGTTTAAAGGAACCTATAATTTCAGCAAAATCGAGATTCTCACTCTCATGGTTTATCAAGTCATCCGCAAAGCCACTTCTTTCCTCCAGATATGGTCCATTGAAAGCAAGCAAATCATCAAGCGGGAAAATGAAAAGAAGCTCCAGGGCGACATGAACAATTATCCCCTCCTTGCGTCCCCTCCTGCAGCTAAGCAACGAGTTACCGAGATTAACGGTATCCTTTACCTGTACCTTGGTCTTATTATTGGACGATTGGATCTCATTGAGCATAATGTTGAAGGGTGTGACATTCTCGAGTCTCTCACTCACCAAATCATCCTCCTATTGAGAGAATTACTTTTCATCAGTAAAACAGGCTCTGACTTTTCATCGGAAAAGCCTGCTGAGTTGGACGGTTCACTAGACGCACTTTTGTCACTTGTGAGTGATTTGGTCACTGGTGTCAAGTCGCTCGTGATCAAAACCATTAACGAGACAGAAGAGGAAAAGAAGAATGCCTTGGTCATCAATGGGGGAGATCACAGCTCTCCATCTAAAGACTATTACTACACTCAAGAAGGTGGAGATTTGATTCAAATTGCATCCAAGATGATCAAGTCCATCGGTGGCACAATTGCTTCAATCAGACATCTTTTAGACGTAACAGGCGATTTCAAGCTTAACTCGGAAAGATCATATCCAGATTATTCGCAAATGAGAATTGAGCCGGAAGAATTCATTCGCAAGTGTTCGTTGGGAATCGCAAAGGCCCAATTGGTGAAAAATCGTGATTTGAAAGCACTTCGACCCAAAGTCCCAAACAGCGTCCATCGTTACTCACTAATCAGATCTGGTCAGACCGGAAAATTGGCATTAACCCCCAATGGAGCAGGTCTTCTTCATGATACATTGATAAACGATGTGGATGGACTGTCACCATTTAGTGTTTCCAACGCTGAGTTTGAACCGTTCATGAACCGTGGTGAAGCCCCTCCAAGTGAGAGACACAACATCAATGATGAACTTCTTGTCGATGGCAACGGGAACTTACTCGGAGCCTCTTTCAAGGGGTTGGTCTATACATTAACCAACGAAAATTCTCCTCCAGAGTACTTTTTTGTTTCCACCTTCTTCATCTGTTTCCGAACCTTTGCCAATGGTATTGACTTTGTGGAAGAGTTGATAACTAGGTTCGACGTCAAAAGCACCGAATTGCAAAACTCATCTGATCTTCGTGCTGAAGTCAAGTTGAAAAACCGTCGTCGGTTGATTGTCAAGATGTTCCAATTGTGGATGGAATCCTATTGGAATCACGAGGTAGATTATGCTTTGCTTACCACTCTCATTAACTTTTTCAATGAAGGTATTGCTCCATTCTTGCCTTTAGATGCTATGAAGTTGATTGAAGTTGCTGCTTCCTTATCAAGTAAGCCGTTGATTGAGAGTACTCGCATAGCTAAACCAGGAAAGACCGCCAAGCAATTGGTAAATCGAAGCATCACCATTTCTAGATCTAATCGCAAAAGCTCCATCACCAGTTCTGGAAGTGACTCTTCGTTGTCTGCCAGATATTCCATGGTTGATGGATACGAGTTGTCGAAGATCAACACCAACAGTTCTACTTCCACTTCCATTAAGTCCATGTCTCTTCCCATGCCTCTCGGAGTCGGTAACCAGACTTCCTCGTCGAACTCTCTTCTCTCTAAGAATCAGCTCATAACCATCGAGAAGGTGAACATGACCTACAGAGCCATTCTCGGAGAGAGTTGGTGCCACTCGTCGAAGATTCACACCAAGCAATACGTTCCTCTCGATTTGACATCATTATTACCTAAGTGGTATGTGGTCTGTGATCAAAGTTGGGTTCTCTCTAACTACAGACCCAATTTGCTTGATTTCAATGGACTAGAGATTGCGAAACAACTTACCATCATTGAGTCACAAATCTTCTGTTCCGTTCGCCCCGAAGAATTATTGAACGAAAACTTCACGGCCAAAAGAGCGTACCTTAAACTTGCGCCGAATGTTCGTCAATCGCTTCTCTTCACCAACTGCTTGTCAGGATATGTTCTCGAGCTGGTTTTGCAACCTAAGATCAACCTCAAGATGAGAGTCAACATGGTCAAGACTTGGTTAAAGATTTCCATTTCGTGTCTTTACTTGAGAAATTTCAACTCTTTAGCTGCTATCATCACCGCTTTGCAGTCACACTTGCTTACCAGACTAAACAAGATTTGGGCAGAACTCTCTGACAAATACAAAGAACTCTATGAATATCTTAGTGGAATCATTCATCCAGAAAAGAACTACAATGTGTACAGGACTAAACTTCGAAACTTCTTGGTGTCTAATGAGTACAATATCCCAATTGTGCCATACTTTTCGTTGTTTCTCCAAGATTTGACGTTTGTTACTGACGGAAATCCAAACTACAGAAAGGCGAACACCTTCTTGAACCAAAAACTTGTTAACATCGATAAGTATCTCAAGATCACCCGGATTATTGCTGATATCGAGAGCTTGCAAATTCTGTATGTTGATCCCTCAATAATCATTAGGGAAAACAGAAGATCTAGTCTTTTGTTTGGAAACGGAATTAAGAATTCTACTGATGATTATCACATCATTCCACTTTCTTCTTTGCAAGAATTAATTCTCCTTGAATTGTGGAAGGTGTGTCAATTGAACAGAAAGGAAGAAGACCGTGCATGGAAGCTCAGTTGCCAGATTCAGCCTAGAGAGACTCCTCAAATTTAATCAATTAGTGATTTGATTTACAATGAATAACGAGTAATAGTGAGTGTAGTCAGAAGTTGAAAAATAACGAGCCATCTTATGCTTTCATCATCGCCGATACCGGCTCTCCTGCACCCCACAATTGCAGCACATCACATGATGTTTGCCACGTGATCTTATCGTTTCAATGCCGCGAGGTCTGACTCATTTTTTTTTTTTTTTTTTCGCATCCCGCTTTAGGTAATCAGAACTAATCAAAAAATAATTGGTTTACAAGATCAAGGTGAATTTTTTTCATTTCTTTTTTATCTTTTCTTTCCTCTTCACGTTTACTAGCCTGCTTCGTTTTTGATTTGGCCATGTTAAGAGCTACGCAAGTAAAGGCCGCCAATAGGCTTTTTAGTCGATCTTTGGCTACTCAGGCTGATTATGCCAATGCCTTCAATGTTCCTGAAGATTATGTTGCCAGAACCCCACCATATGCCAAGTTAATTGGAAATCTTCATACTGTCAAGAGAGCGATCAACAACAAGCCATTAACACTCGCAGAAAAGATCCTTTACTCACATCTTTGTGACCCTGAAGAGACTTTCAGCACCAGCAATGGTGACTTATCTAGTATTCGAGGACTCCAATATCTTAAGTTGAACCCCGATAGAGTTGCCATGCAAGATGCTTCTGCTCAAACTGCATTGCTTCAGTTTATGACTTGTGGTATGGCCAAGACCATCGTTCCTGGCTCCATTCATTGTGATCACTTAATTGTGGGAAAGGATGGTGAAAAGAGCGATTTGGTTTCATCCATTGCTACCAACAAGGAGGTGTTTGATTTTCTTCAAAGTTGTGGAGAGAAATACGGTATTCAGTTCTGGGGTCCTGGATCTGGAATCATTCATCAGATAGTGTTGGAGAACTTTTCTGTTCCCGGTCTTATGATGTTGGGTACCGACTCTCATACTCCCAACGCCGGTGGTCTTGGTGCCATTGCCATTGGTGTGGGTGGTGCTGATGCTGTTGACGCATTGACGGGAACCCCATGGGAATTGAAGGCACCTAAAATACTTGGTGTGAAATTGACAGGTCAATTGTCAGGATGGAGCTCTCCAAAGGATGTCATCACCAAGTTAGCTGGTATTTTAACCGTCCGTGGCGGTACTGGATATATCGTGGAATACTTTGGAGAGGGTGTCGGGACATTATCTTGTACTGGTATGGCCACCATCTGTAATATGGGTGCTGAAATTGGTGCCACCACCTCGACTTTCCCATACCAAGAAGCCCACAAGAGATATTTGATCCAAACCAACAGAGCTCCAATTGCGGAAGCCGTTGATATTGCAAACAACCAATTCAACTTTTTGAAGGCTGATGAAGGCGCTGAATATGATAAGGTGATTGAGATTGACTTGTCCACCCTAGAACCTCACGTCAATGGTCCTTTCACTCCTGATTTGTCCACGCCGATTTCCAAATTTGGTGAAACTGCCAAGAATGAGGGATGGCCAGAAACCGTCAGTGCTGGTTTGATTGGTTCGTGTACCAACTCGTCTTACCAAGATATGTCCAGAGCCGTTTCCATTATTAGACAGGCAGAGAAAGTGGGATTGAAGCCAAAGATCCCTTTCTTTGTCACTCCTGGTTCTGAACAGATTAGAGCCACCATTGAACGTGATGGTTTGATTGAGACATTCAAAAACAATGGTGCCATTGTGCTTGCTAATGCGTGTGGACCATGTATCGGGCAGTGGGACAGATCCGACGTGCCAAAGACTTCCACTAGTTTCAACGCCATTTTCACCTCTTTCAACAGAAACTTCAGAGCCAGAAATGACGGAAACAGAAACACCATGAATTTCCTCACTTCTCCTGATATGGTTACTGCTATGATTTACTCTGGTGACATGAACTTTAACCCAGTCACCGATTCCATCAAGTTACCTAACGGTGAAGACTTCAAATTTGAACCTCCGGTGGGCGATGAATTACCCCACGAAGGTTTTATCAAGGGGAGAAGTGAATTCTACCCCGATCCTAATCCTCAACCAAAGCCAGAAGTTGTCATTAGTGTCTCGCCCACTTCTGACAGATTACAACTCTTGGAGCCATTTGCTCCTTGGAGTGGTGAAGAACTTTCGACCAACGTTTTGTTGAAAGTTGAAGGTAAGTGTACCACTGATCATATCTCTGCCGCCGGTGCGTGGTTGAAGTACAAGGGACATTTAGAGAACATTTCTTATAACACTTTGATCGGGGCTGTCAACAAAGAGACGGGAGAAGTCAACAAGGCGTATGATTTTGATGGAACTGCCTATGGTATTCCTGAATTGATGACCAAGTGGAAGCAAGATGGTCGTCCATGGATGGTTATCGCCGAACATAACTACGGTGAAGGTTCTGCCAGAGAGCATGCGGCTTTATCACCCAGATTCTTGGGTGGATCGATTATCCTCGTCAAGTCATTTGCCAGAATTCACGAAACCAATTTGAAGAAGCAAGGTATGTTGCCACTTACTTTTGCCAATGAGCTGGACTATGACTTGATCAAGTCTGGAGATCTTTTAACTACAATTGATCTTAGAGACATGATTGCGAAGGACGGTAATAACGGAGGAACGTTGAGAGTTAAGGTAACTCCTAGGGATGGATCTGATGTATTCGAGATCTTGTGTAAGCACACCATGTCCAAGGATCAAGTTGATTTCTTCAAGGCCGGTTCCGCTATTAATTACATTGGAAACCAAAAGAGAGCTCAAGGACTTGCATAGCTGTAAATATTTGGATTATAATGCATATTTATTTATTAGACTACAACTCCAGAAAACAATGTTTTGATTAAGGTCTAACAACTAGCAAGAAATAAAAAACTATAAAAAATAAAATCAGTATATGCATCAAGCCTGGGCACAGTTTTTTTTTTTAAACAGTCGAGTCCAAAATCTAAGCGTCAATCAAATCATGAGACTTGTCAGCATCTTCTTCTTCCTCTTCTTCCTCTTCTCTAGCTCTCTCATAGAATTCGCTAATGATCTTGGGGCTGATTCTATTCAATAATTCCTTGGGGTAAATTCTCAACAAAGACCACGCCAAGTCCAAGGACTCGAAAATGGTTCTGTTTTCATATGCACCTTGGGAGATAAAGCTCTTTTCGAACTTTTCCAAGAATTCCAAAGACAATTTATCCTCGGTGGACAATGCCTCTTCACCAACGACAGCCTTCATAGCAGCAGCATCCTTACCAATAGCATATTTGGCATACAATTGATTGGAAACATCACCATGGTCTTTTCTGGTCATTCCTTCACCAATAGCAGACTTCATCAAACGAGACAACGAAGGCAAGACATTAATTGGAGGGTAAATACCTCTGTTACTCAATTGACGATCAACCGAGATTTGACCCTCGGTAATATATCCGGTCAAATCAGGAATTGGATGGGTAATATCATCGTTTGGCATAGTCAAAATTGGAATTTGAGTAATAGAACCGTTTCTTCCTTCGACTCTACCAGCTCTTTCATAGATGGTAGACAAATCTGTGTACATGTAACCAGGGTAACCTCTTCTACCAGGGACTTCTTCTCTAGCAGCAGAAACTTCTCTCAAAGCATCAGCATAAGAAGACATATCGGTCAAAATGGTCAACACGTGTCTCTCGGTTTGATAAGCCAAATATTCAGCAGTAGTCAATGCCAAACGAGGAGTAATAATTCTTTCAATAGTTGGATCGTTGGCCAAATTAAGGAACAACGAAGTTCTCTCCAATGATCCATTCTCTTCGAAATCCTGCTTAAAGAATCTGGAAGTTTCCAAGTTAACACCCATAGCGGCAAAGACAATGGAGAAATTCTCTTCGTGACCATCATGAACATCCTTAGTTGGTCTCACCAAGCCAGCTTGTCTACAAATTTGGGCAGCAATTTCATTGTGAGGTAAACCAGAAGCAGAGAAAATTGGAATCTTTTGACCTCTGGCAATGGAGTTCATGGTGTCGATAGCTGAGATACCTGTGGAAATCATTTCTTCAGGATAAATTCTAGCAAATGGATTGATTGGAGAACCGTTGATGTCCAAGTAGTCTTCGGCAAAAATCTTGGGTCCCTTATCAATTGGACGACCAGAACCATCAAAAATTCTACCCAACATATCTTCGGAAACAGGAATCTTCAAGTTTTGACCGGTGAATTCAACTCTAGTCTTCTTGACATCAACACCCGTGGTACCTTCGAAAACTTGAACAATGGCCTTAGTACCTCTAACTTCCAAAACTTGACCAGCTCTGTTGGTTCCATCTGGTAAGGTCAAGTTAACAATCTCATTATAACGAGGGAACTTGACATTATCTAAGATAACCAAAGGTCCATTTACACCACCAACTGTGTTATAGTTGATTCTAGGTTTGATCTTGAAACCTTCGGTAACTGCCTTCTTGTTCAATTCAAACAATTCCTTATCGGACAACATCTTGAATCTATGGATTTGTAATGGCTCTTGTTCTTAGTCAATATGCTCGGCACAATTAATCAAATGGATGATGGATTAATTGATTAAAGTATTGGTGTCTGATAAGGACAGGGGGGGTCGTTGAAAAATGAAAGTAGCGAGAAATTTAGTTAGTGGTCGGTGGTAGTTCGCGCACGACTTTTCCACCAATAGATTAGGCCTCACCCACATATAACAGAAGATTAACCGTGGCGGGGATAGGGAGAGAAGCAAAGGTACCAAGAGCTGGCGAGCGTATTTCAAAGAATGTGATTGTAGTTGAAGATTTTCTATTAGTAGTCATATATCATTAGTACATCTTACTTACCACATCCCAGTCATCAAGTTGGACCTTTGACTGGGCCATCATGTCCAATGCATATGGGTCAAGGCCACTAGTGCCACGACGCTTATCCGTCGATTTCTTAGACCCATCAGCCATCATTTTATATACACTCTGCATGATGGACTTAAGATCCGCCTCAGAAGACTGCTGGATGGCTTCACTCTGTGTGGGAGAGTCGTCATTGGTTTCACTTATAATGCCAAAGATGTCTTCATTGGAAGGCTCGGGGATAACATGGCGGAACTTGGAGTAGAGTGTCCGCAACGGCGAATTGAGGGGTAGCTGATGCTGTTGTGATGCCTCCACTGAGCCAATATTTACCAACGAATTAGAAGTTGAACCGTGAGTCGAGAGACGAAACGATTCAGATGAGTTGAGAGAGTGGTTTAACGGCGACAGAGAGCCCACCAGCGACTGAGAAGCGGTGGGGGAGGCGACGAGGTGTTGGATCTTGGTGTCGAAATACGCATCCATGTCAGCTACTCGGGTCAATATGGCCCTAAAGTCGTAAGCATTCTCTTTTTCTGCACTCGCTGAAAACCGAAGCTGATTGATGGAGCTGGAAATGGTTGATGTCGACGACTTCTTCTTGAGTCGTTTGTAGGAAGTGAAGGAAAAAAAAGCTTGGAAATTTACCAAAATCTTCACCACAATCAGAAGGAACTTGAGGTACTCATTGACGGTGAGTTTAGTAAACGGCTTGGTGAGAATTTTATGGGGAATAATCACCATTTTTTTTCCTTTGAATGTGTCTTTCAATATCTTAGGCTCTGTATGTGGCGATACCGGAAGCGGGGGCGACTGCGACATGTCTTTGGCCTTAGCACTAAGTGATGCTCTTCGTAACTGCTGGTTGATTGTGCGCGACGAAAGAGGTAGCTTGATGGCATCGCCGAGCTTAATAATCTTCTCATTATCGTCTGCAACGGGGCCGGGGCTGGACTCTTCTTCAGGCTTCACATTCTGGTTTTCATGGTCGGCTCGACCGCCATATAAAAAAAAATTCTCTTTCTCCTGTACCATGGTGTGGAACTTTTTGTCCGGCAAAAAGTTCTTGAGCTCGTTCAAATATGGAAACAGGAAATTGGAGCCAATACAAAAGATCTCATAAAGCTCAATCTGGAGCTTAATGAGATTTTCCAAAAACTCATTGATGGCAATGAGCTTGTTGTTGTAATTGAGGAAGTCACCGATTGCCAAAACAGGATTGTTGTAGAAGCGAATGTCGCCACTACGATAAAGCCGTGTGTAGCCCAGCGTGTAGGTTTTGGTAAAGATGGTATCTCGAAGAACTTGGTAATGAGTTTTCTGGAGCTGAATGAACTGGCGTTCCACCTGGAGATTTTTTATGGACTTATACTCATGAATTTGGCTGGATGCCTGGGCGATCTTCTCACCGGTGGCCCTCTCAAACTCTTGACTCTTCTCTAGTAGTGAATCCCGCAACAGGCTCACTCGTTGAGAGCCCTCAACCAATCGATACAGGTTCTTATCTATCTTCTCAGATAACGCATTGATGCTCCGGTCGATGTTTCGAAGCTTCCATTTTTCATTGACCAATTCAAGCTTGAGGAGTTGGTATGCGAGGGCCCGGATGGCGTTCGAGGTTATTTGATAGTCTTCAAAGTTATCATCCAACTTGATGCTCTTGATGAGTTTATATTCGTGGAAAATTTCGTTGATCTTTTGCCGGAGGTCATTGTTTTGGGCGTCGTTTTCCTGGGTGGAGTTACGAAGTAACTCAAGTTGATCGTTACTGCAAGCTTTGCAGATGAGCCTATGGTCTTGCAGAGTTTCTTCTCGGAAGCAAAAAGGACAATGAACAACGTTGGCCACTAGTGGAGATGGAGTAGATGCTGGAGTTCCCGCTCGCAGCATATGTGGCGATGGGTAAGGGGTATGCGAATGAGCTAGATTATGATGTAACGAAGTGCGCAAGTGCAGAACGCGGTATATGGAGGTACATGGCAAAATACAGAAAGGGCTTTGATAAAAATGAGTTCATGAATTCGTATGATGCTATGTAGTTGTATGGGTTATTTCTTCTTCTTGGATCTAAGTTTCTTTCGCTCTAAAATCTCCCGAATTATCAAGGAAAGTGCTTCATCAACGGTATTGTCCGCTACATCAAGAGAAACAAACCCACACTTCCAGAACTTGGCGAGTTTGACTCCGTCCTCAATGAGCTTGGGAGATGCTAAGTGACTCAGTGTGTGAGTGCAGATGATCCAAATGGGAGGAGGACAGCTGGGGTCTGCAGGATCCATGGAATTATCAAGTAACTTGAGCTTCGTGGAGTTGAGACGAAGGTCTTGTTTCTCGGCGTCAACCATGGATTGAGTACGTTCCTTAAAAAAGTTTCGAATGGAGTTCTTGAAGTTCAAAACGTCACTTTCCTTTCCCTCTTCCCATCTTGTTTTATAAGTGTAGTATTCTTTCCACGCATCATCGAGAGCTTGCTTCATAATCGACAACAAATTGAAAGTGGTGTCAACCACCTTCATGGTGATTGTCCTGGTTGTTCCATCCAAGGACTCGTATGACTTGGTAGATTCTTGTGAGGTAGTGGGTGACACCTCATTGTCGGAGCTCAATACCTCGTTGTAAGAAGGAGGGTTATACGACGGGATGGCACTGTAGACGAAAAAATATCCATCAACAGTTCCATTCAACTCACTGGCTCCACTAGCCACCAACAACGGATTCGTGCTAACAGGGCGTCTCGGCTCGTTAGCGAGGTTCTTGAGAATCTCGCGATCGAGCTTGATGTAAAGCGAAGCTTCTAGAAATGGAACAACCTGATCTGGGTTGAATGCAGCGGTATCAATGAGCTCCACGAGTATAGGAGATATATGTGGCGGAGTATATTCTGTAGGCACAAGCTCGTGGGCATAGTTATAACTGTTGTAAATTTCGTTGGTAGATGTAATTACCACCTCGTCGCTCTCCCCCGTGTGGCCCGTCGGAAGCTTCCGATCCTGAGACGCAATCTTTGAAAAAGCCTGGTAAATCACGGGACTAAGGACAATATTGGGTCGGTGCTTAGTACAGTATGTTAGGCTGTTAGTCATATCATTTTCGTCCAAGGAAGTTCTGGCGAAGATGGAGGTAGGGGTGAATTGGAAGAGAATGGGTTGGGTCTGATGGGTGGGGTAATAAGTTTCTCTAAAACTACCGAGTGTTAACTGGGATATTATGGAGGTTTTCCCCGATCTGGCACCCCCCAAAAAAGCAATGCGAATGGGGGAATTATCATTGACAGGACTCTGGGTGGTCGTTACCGATGACAGCTTCCGCATGAATGTAGACATGAATTTTGTTTACGTGAAAGAAAGATTGCGAAACGGTGATAATTTTATACATTGCTACATTAGACGGGAAAATAAAATTGCCTTATTTTGACGGAGAAGAGCGAAATAGATACATATAAAAAACCGTGAAGGGCGTCATCTGTAGTGGGGGGTTCGGTGCATTCACATGCGTGGACGTTAGGATTGTAGTTGCCAAATTACGCCTGGCCGATGACGAACGGCTGATCCCGAGGGGCCCTTGGAAGATCGGCCGGAGATCCGCCGGTTGTTATCTCGAACTGCTGGCGTGTTTTCGGGGTGATATCGAGGTGCTTACACCAGGGAAAGAAGCTAATGACTGCTGGAGATGCTCTTTTATTAATTGACGGGAGCGGTGGCTACTCCCAACTGTGAATCTGCCTGGCCAAAATACAAAAACCACTTGCCTTTGAACTGGACAATACCCTCAGTAAACACCACCTTGTCGACCTGGCCAGTGATTTCGTTCTCGTGTTGTGGTACTAGGAACGGCAGTTCGGTTCGAGCCACGGGGCCCCCAGAGAGATCATCGTAATCGATTAGCATTTGCGAGATGGTGTAAGTGTCTTTCGGGTATACACCACCACCAAGTGTAGCTGAGTTGTAAATGAGGACCCATTGGTTCTTGCCATTCAGTATCTTGATGGGAGCGGGGCCCGGTTCGATTAGACGGTCCTGCCAGCTGAATTTACCGGTGGTGAAGAGATTGGTCTGGTAAGTGTGAGAGGGCACCGACCAATGTACCAAGTCGTCCGATTCCGCGAGGTGGAACGCACTGTCACCCCAGATCATATGATATTTCCCTGTCTTGGGCAGTTTCTCGGTGAAGATTGCGCCTGACTTCAGCCACGCATGGCGAATGGACGAAGTGCCACTCGCAATGTTCTCGATGTCATACCAATCATCATTAGGAATCAAAGGCCCAAGCTTCTTCCATTCGAACAAGTCATCCGACACTGCCACACACAACCGAGCTGTTTTACCATCATAGGCGGTATAGGTCACCACAAACTGTTTAGTCACAGGGTGACGTATAATACGGGGGTCCTCGCACCCACCCACCAATTCATAGTCTTCACTCGGCTTGATGATGGGGTCGTGGTATCTGATGAAATTAAATCCATCGCTCAGCCATGCCAATCCGATGCTGGAAACCTTTTTCTCGTTTTGGGCCCGATAAAGTAAGTATACCTTATCGTGAATCACGATTGCGGTTGCGTTATAAAGATAGGCCGACTCCCAATCGTTATCGGGGTTGGGGACCATTATGGGATTATGCTTGTATCGATCGAACGGTCCGATCGGAAATACCGTCTGGTCTTCATGCTTTCCATCAGGACTGGTCCTGTCAATTCTAGGTAACATCATTGGTGTGTTCCCCACAAAAACAGCGTGGCTGGTTGTGCAAAACGGCGCCAACCCGTACCACCGGTTGCGGGTCTTGGGCCTGTTTTCTTCTGTGGCACTTTGCCTACTCCACATCTTACATAATTGCAGTCGCCGAAGCAAGAAGAAAACGCCATTCGGAGCTCGGGCATCGATTAGTTAAACAAACTGCAATTGCGATTGCGTCACACTATCTTTATTCCCCTATTCTGTTATCATACCGCCGGTGAAGCCGTCCCAGGCCTGGCCTGTTTCGCACCAAATTTTGGGACCCTCAGTGCCGGAGCCGTCCCCCATCTCCTGCAGATGAGAGTCTGTGGAAAGGAGAGATCTCAGGGATATTACGCACTTTACTTCTCAACCATTGTTTACTGGCTTAAACTTCAATAGTGATTCAAAGTGTGGTAAGTAAAATTTATGTTCTACACCCAGTTTGTCATTTGTTGTGGAGGTGATTTTTCCAGTGACTTTTGAATTTCACCAGTGTCGTCTCGTTTTTTGTTTTTTTGTTTTGTTTTTTCTCCCTACCTGCTCCTCCTTCCTGTGTTGACTCCCTAATCAAACTATGGGGCAATTATTATCACACCCAATTGAGGACAAAACGTTGGATTATCGGAATTTCGAGACTCTAACCTATTCTGTGGGTTCCATGCAAGGATATCGCATGACGATGGAAGACGCCCATAATGTAAAGATTAATGAGGACGAATCGTTGGCAGTATTCGGGGTTTTTGACGGCCACGGAGGCAGAGCGTGTGCAGAATTCATCAACGAAGTTCTAATATCTACTATATTTCGAAACTTAAACAGCTACATCAAGACCAATGCCGATGAAAAACTATGTGAATACATGAGAATCATCAAGGATACGTTTTTCAAGGTGGACCATGATTTATTCAATCAAAAGTTCCAGAATTGTGGTTCGACAGCTATTGTCACCATAATTATCGCCAACAAGTATGTGATTGTGGCCAATACTGGAGACTCTCGATCGATCATGTGCTTGAATGGTGGTACTGCCAAGACCCTCTCGTTTGATCACAAACCCGCCACTATGGGTGAACGCGTGAGAATTGAAAATAGTGGCGGGTACGTGGTCAGCGGTCGTGTTAATGAAATTCTTGCATTATCTAGAGCATTCGGCGACTTCAAGTTCAAATTCCCATTCATGGAATTGTCAACCTCGATCAATAACACCAACAACAGATACCTAGAACAAAACCGCAAATATTTTAGGGAAAATCTCATCCACCTACCTCCTGAATTGTACCAAGTGAGCGTGGAGCCGGATCTACTTGTCTATGATCTCACCTACTTGAAGCAACCTGAATTCATAATATTAGCATGTGATGGGATTTGGGATTGTTATACAAATACTCAGCTTACCAATCTCATCAGAAAGAAGCTATCTGAGGATTGGAAGCTAAATCACATCACCGAGTTCATTCTCAATGATTGTATTGGCATGGCCTCCAATATTACCGGCGTCGGCTTTGACAACATGACCTTGATTATCATTGCCATTCATAATAATTGTACCATTGACGAATGGTATGATACCATTAAAGCCAGAGCCAAACAAGATTTGCCTGTCGATGACAATCGCATATAGTTGTGGTACCCCCGCCCCCGCACCTAATCTGTTTCTATTCGGCCCACACTCGCCTGCTCACCGCGCCCGTCGCTCCACTTTCCTCAATTCTTGTTACAACTCCAACCGCACCTTCCGGGCCCATTCCCTTGCGTCGGTAACCACCTTCAATCTTCCCATCAACCGCCGCCCATGGGCCGCCCTTGCTATTTATTCCTTGCTCGCATGTTTACCGGACTTAAGATATAGTCCCTTTGTGCATCCCCTCCTCTTGCCCCTTAATATTGCCTATGGATACCATTGCTCCATCCATTGGGCCTATATAGTTTAATTCATCTTTCGTCTATTTTAATTTTTGTTCCTGCAATTGACTGTTCTTCGCAGGTTCAATCATCACTTTTTTTTTTATAAACAACATCACCCCATTTGCGGATTGGAATTGTTTTTGTTTTTTCCTTGATCATTTTTGTTTTCCTTTTTTCAATCATTCATTCACCTACACAATTGTGCCTTAACAACTAGAATTCGCTTCTAAAACTCATTGGCATTTTCTGCATTTTCATTTGTTGCATATTCAATCCACCCCACCCCGAATCAGGGACCGAATTTCTTCGATTCTCGTTTCTTGCATTATCGTCCTTGACAACTCCCTTTTGTGTTAAGGATACCGGCTCAGTGACTGCTTCCTCTGCATTAACCGTCCTCATATCTCCACTCCAGCTATTCAAGATTGCTGTCAAAAAGGTGAATTATTCTTGCGTTTGTTAAAATTTTCAGTCCCGTGCTACACAGCTCTGGTACCTTCATTCCAATATCACTTCATTCCTTAGTCTTGCTAGATATTCAACATGTCGCTTACGGACGTGGATGTGTATGATGACGCCATTCTTCGACTTGCCAGGGACCCCAACTTAAATAAAGAGAAGGAGAAAACTCGCGAGCTTATTCAAATCATTCACAATTTCCCGTTGACGGAACGAAAAGTATCGAAACTATGCCAATTGTCGCTTACAATCTTGCAAAGTCTCGAAAAGATTGAGCTCAACTTAAAGAATTGGGCTTTCATTTCACTTGACGTGAACTCCGCCGATCACTTTGACTCTTCTAGCTCGGATAAGATCAAGGACTTCAACACTTCGATCAGTCAAAAAGTACTTCACGATTGTAAGGAATTTAATCTGAAGATTAACCGAATATCCAATGACTTGGACTATATTACTAAGGCGGCCAGGTGCTTGTCACCCATTGAATACGTCAGTGATAGTGGAACATTGTTGACGTCGTTGAGTTTGAGAAACATCAAGTTGAAGGACGAGCTAACTGACAAGATCACAGTGGCTTATCTGAAAGCCAAATTGATCACCATTGGTAGTGATTTGGAACAAATGCTTGAAGATGACGTCAGTGTTTCCAATGACACCGCCAGCACCTACAAGCAGTTTGTGGTCAGTCTCTTGAAGCAGTTGAATGCTGCCATTGAAGATGAAGACAATGCTGGGAAGTACGAGTGCTTGGCGGTGATTAGTGATATGGAACAAATGTTTGAGGCGTTCAAGTTGGAGCGTGCCCAGGCCTCCTATAGTGACTATGGCACCAGCTATGGTGATTCGGAAGTTGAGGATGACACTCCTCCCCAGAAGGCTTTGCCCGGTGCAGAAGTCGAGGACATGTCAGATATTGATGACTACGACTACCCAGAATCCGAATATGGCATGTACTCATCTACTTTGTCCATGCATAATGCGCCATTAGTCCATTCCATCACCAAGTTGGCGCAGCCACCTAACGTCCACTCGCCAAGCGGATCCCAGTCATCCCCTCAATCATCTCCATCTCTCAGGTCTCCCTCCATGAAATCTCCCACCCTTAAGTCTCCAGCCACCCGTCCCAGACGAGACTCCACTTCGTCATTTGCTACTTCCACCATCTTGCAAAAATCCACCATCTCTGAAGAAATGCCCTATCTTATGTCTGCATTTAACTCAGCCAAAAATCTCGAGGAAGATGTGCATCATTACAAAGATCCAAAGGAATCGTCGCAGCCTGAGGAAACTGAAGACGTCTCTGAGACTCATCTCCTTAAAAAGGCCACTCCCACCCATCGGCCCAAGCTTCCCGATAACCCAATCTATGCTGAAAGCACAATCCTTAGCCAGTCTTCATTACCCACTCCATCGTCATACATATACTCCAATAACTCCTTGTTATCAAAGCTTGGTATTCGACCACAGGTCATCTCCACAGACATGCCCAAGGAGTTGTCAAATAACACCTCCTCCAACCGCAGCTTGTCGGCGGTCCCCAACAGGAAGGCAGCAGCATTCATTGGTATTAACCATGGCCGAACCAAGGCCTTCATCACCGAGGGTGATCACGCAGAGAAGAGTGATAAAGAAAATAGAAGGGTCATTACCCCTCTCACCAAGGCCAATTTGGATACCCACACCTATTCCAGCTTGGGGATTGATCAAAGTGCCCTTGATGATAGTGTTGAATAGCCTTCAGTTGCATAGATACATTCATAAATTCATAGATGATCTTATTATTTTTTACTACTTTTGTATTGACATCTTTGTTTATTCATGCACCATTAGTTATCGCATTTAGATAATTCTTTTACGAAACTCTCTCCCCAATATGCCGAGGTGTACTTGGAGATATAATCAAACATCTTGTTGAAGTTGAGAGTCTTCTTTTCTTCAGGAAGCGTCAAACTCTCCTTGATGGCATCGCTTAACTCCTCAATGTTCCACGGGTTTACCACAATTGCACCATTTAACGATTGAGCAGCTCCAGCAAATTCAGAAAGAATAAGAGCTCCCTTCTTCTCTTGCTGGCAAGCAATGTACTCATAACTCACCAAGTTCATACCATCTCTGGTTGAACTTACCAAGCAAACGTCAGAAACGTGGTACAAACTAATGAGTTCATCAAAGTTAACTGACTTGTGTAAGTAGTGAATAGGAACAAACTCTACAGTACCAAACTTACCGTTAATACGTCCCACGAGTTCATTGACGGTGGCTCTCAAACTCTGGTACTCTTCCACATCTCCTCGAGATGGCACCGCTACCTGAACGAGAATCACTTTACCGATCCATTGAGGGTTTTCGGTAAGGAAAACCTCAAACGCATGAAGCTTTTGTGGTACTCCCTTAATGTAGTCCAATCTATCAACCCCAACAATCACTTTGGTGTCGCCAAACTTTTGCTTCATTTCCTTGACTCTGTCGATGACCGATGGTTTCTTGATCCCTTCGGTGAACTTCTCCACGTCAATTCCAATTGGGAATGCACCAATGTTGATTGAGCGACCCTGGTATTCAATACCATTGGGTAACGTCTTGACGTTGGGCACTATGTGAGCCACCGAACTCAAAAAATGTCTAGCATAATCATAAGTGTGGAATCCAATAAGATCACAGCTCAACACTCCCACAAGGATCTCGGTACGTACGGGGAGAATCCGATAGATTTCCGACGATGGGAATGGGGTATGTAGGAAGAACCCTACACGTACATTTTTCTTCTTGCTGCCCAATTCTTCACGTAACATCTGCGGAAGCAACATCAAGTGATAATCGTGCACCCACACCATATCGTTATCTTCGACTTGTGAGGCAATTTTGATGGCGAATTGTCGGTTGGCCTCGATGTAAGCTGCCCATGCGTTCTCATCGAAGTTCATTTCACCGGGATGGTAGTGGAACAATGGCCACAAAATACTGTTGGAAAACCCATTATAGTGCAAGTCAGCAAGTGAGTCGCTCAAGAAGATGGCAGTACAACTAAACTTGTCCATCAAATCTTTATTAACTTGTTCTTGTTCATCTTCGGGTAACTCCAAGCCGGGCCATCCAAGCCATTGGAACTCAGTATACTTTTTTAATCCTTGTAAACCTGTGACTAATCCTCCGGAGGACATAGTATAGTCATACAGGCCATCAGAGGATCTCTTGATGGTAACAGGGAGTCTATTCGAGACCACTAAAACTTTTCCTTTTTCAGACATGTTCTTAAACTTCAATTGTTGGACTATAGATTTATCGAGCAAGTGTGGGTGGTTAAATTGCTAACCCTCTAGTAAAAAACCCTTACCACGGAGCCTTCTAGAATTGTCACCGTGCGCAATGGTGGTCAGCGCCGGCCTCCTGCACCGACCCCGAGATTTGCGGTATGTGCACGACCCTGTGTCTGCGGGTGTTTCTGCTCGCCAACTCACACATATTTCAAACAATCTACCTGGTAACCAAATGTATACTCCCTACGGCAACGTTGCCCCAAATAATCTACAACATCCACAACCACAGCATGCATCGGCTTTGAATCCCGACGCTGCATCCCAATATCAACAACAAGGCCAATTCACTACTCAACAACTGTTTGGTCTGCAATATCAACAACCTCACCAACAGTTTAGCCAGGTGAACCAAGGTTCCGTCGGAACTGGTACTAACGTGCCTCCTCAAGGTACTGCTCCAAGCTCTAGTGGTGCTCCTTATACTTTCCTAAATGATCCTGCTGCAGCAATGGCTGCCCAGTTTGCCAAATCAAGTTTTGGAACTTCAAATGAATACATACAGCAGAATTTTGGTTCCTTCATACCCGGCACTTCTGATCTCAAGTACTACTTTAAGGTCAGCAATTTCTATGTTCTCAAAAAAATTCAACTCATTTTATTTCCATATGGAAACAAGAATTGGAACCGGTTAACCACTAGTGTTTCTAATCCTGCTTCGCCTTCTCCTTCATCTACCCTCACATTTGCTCCTCCAGCGGTGGATTTCAATGCCCCTGACTTATATATTCCATTGATGGCTTACACTACTTACATCCTATTGTGGTCTGCATTTCAAGGGTTTAATGGTGACTTTCATCCTCAGTTGTTTGGATATGTGGCCTCTCAAACCATTGCATGCTCGTTCATGGACATTTCACTTTTCAAAATTGGTGTCTATTTATTGAATTGCTCAACACAATCGTCCTTGTGGGACTTGATTGCCTTCAGCGGTTATAAATATGTATCCATTATTGTTATCCTCTTATGGAAACACTTGGTTGGCGGTGGTTGGTTTGTCTACTACTCGGTGGTATTTTTTGTGACTGCCAACTTGGCTCTTTTCCTTATGAGATCTCTCAAATTCATGGTGTTGCCTAGTGCCGATGCCGTGGGAAGCAGCAATACAATCTCCAACAGACAAAGAAGAATAAGACTTCAATTCTTGTTCATGTACGCTGCTGTCTTCCAATTCCTAATCATCCTCTTTATGAGCAAATAGTAATGTACAAAACTAGAGATAGCTGCCCACTCACCCTTTTTCAGCCGCCGGCCTTTCTACCAGGTCCCAGTAATAGAGGATCCCAAATTTACCTCCGTACACCGACACGTGACTGTCTGGCCATAGTGACGCGTCTGACGCGTTCCGCATTAGGCTAGAAATTTTACGATAAACAAGGAAAATTTTAGGCTGGCTCCTTACAACCCTAGCTGTTCCATATCCCTACGTTTCTTTACTACTTTTGCATTGAGGTCCGCTAAACCTTTACCCTAAATTATTCTTCGTCATCATGTCTAAGCCATTTAAAGGTTCCTCCTCGGCTAGGTATGTCAAAAACACATCCACCATAAAGCAGGCATATGGAAGCAAAACTTCCAACTTCAATGATCCTTCTGCAAACAATCCATTACTCAACAACGCCATTGAGAAAAAACATCTTGTTGCCAAGATTGACGAACTAGACTCCATCATGGGATTCGATCGTATTGACCATGGCGAACAAGATGGAAACAAGCCACGGAAAGGTTGGTTAATTAATATGCATTCTACCACCATCCCAGCCGATGAGTATCTTACTGGCTATTCCGGGGTTGACTACTATTTTCTCGACGAGGAAGGTGGCTCCTTCAAAGTCACCCTCCAGTATGATCCATATTTCTATTTAGTGACTATTCCTGGTCATGAAGCTGAGATCGAAGAGATGTTGAAAAAATTTTTAGAAGAATCTCATGTCAAACACATATCTCGAGTCCAAAAGGATGACTTGTCGCTTCCCAATCATTTGGTAGGATTAAAGAAGACTCTTATCAAGCTCTCATTTCATAATGTCAGCGACTTGTTGATCGCCAGGAGACTTTTAAGTCCAATTGTCAAGGAAAATCAGCTAAAGCGAGATTCCAGAGATGTGTTCCAAGTCATGAATTACAGCTCGTCCGACTCCAATCCCACCGATGTGCTCAATTATATCGATGACATTCGTGAATATGATGTTCCATATCATGTTAGAGTCTCTATCGATAAGGGTATAAGAATTGGAAAATGGTATGATGTATATGTTAAACACGGAGAAGTCAAACTCGAAGAAGACACTCAGAAAATTGCATTTGCTGACCCTGTGGTTATGGCATATGATATCGAAACCACAAAGGCTCCGTTGAAATTCCCTGATTCCAAAGTGGATCAAATCATGATGATTTCATATATGATTGATGGAGAAGGTTACCTCATCACCAATAGAGAAATCATCTCGGAAGACATCGAAGACTTTGAGTATACTCCAAGACCCGAGTTCCCCGGCATGTTCACCATCTTCAACGAGCCCGATGAAAAGCATGTGTTGATGAGATTCTTCGAGCACATTAGAGATGCTCGTCCCACAGTCATAGCCACTTTTAACGGTGACTTTTTCGATTGGCCATTCGTGGAAGATCGTACCAATTACCATGATATGAATATGTTTGATGAAATCGGTTTTGCCAAGGACAATGAAGGAGAGTATAAATCAAAGCATTGTGTTCATATGGATTGTTACAGATGGGTCAAACGTGATTCCTATCTTCCTCAGGGTTCTCAAGGTTTAAAAGCCGTCACCACCGCCAAGTTGGGCTATAACCCAACAGAGCTTGATCCTGAGTTAATGACTCCTTATGCATATGAAAAACCCCAAGTATTGTCCGAATATTCCGTGTCTGATGCTGTGGCTACTTATTACTTGTACTATAAGTATGTCCATCCCTTCATCTTCTCGTTGTGCACCATTATTCCTTTAAATCCAGATGAAGTTTTACGTAAAGGTACTGGTACCTTGTGTGAAATGTTGTTGATGGTGCAAGCTTACGAGAAGAATATTTTACTACCCAACAAGTATTCTGACCCAATCGAAAGATTCTTCGAAGGGCACCTATTGGAGTCAGAAACGTATGTTGGAGGACATGTGGAATCGTTGGAAGCTGGTGTCTTTCGTAGTGACATCCCCAATCAATTCAAGGTCGATCCGACTGCCGTGGAAGAGCTTTTACGAGATCTTCCCAATTCATTGAAGTTTTGTATTGAAGTTGAAAATGGCAAAAAAGTTGAAGATGTCGAAAATTTTGACGAGGTTTACCAAGATATTAAGCGTCAACTTGAAGCCTTGCGTGATAATCCGAATCGTCACGAAAACCCCTTAATTTACCATGTGGACGTTGCCTCAATGTATCCAAACATCATGACTTCCAACAGATTACAACCCGACTCTATAAAGTCTGAGGAGGATTGTGCTGCCTGTGACTTCAACCGACCCGGAAAGAATTGTGATCGGCGATTAGACTGGGCTTGGAGAGGCGAGTACTATCCTGCTGAAATGAACGAATACGGAATGATAAAAAGAACTTTACAAAATGAAATGTTTCCTGGTTCCAAGCCATGGCAACCCCAAAGGACATTTGATGAGTTACCATATTCAGAGCAGGCTCTGTTGATCAAGAAAAGACTCAGTGACTACTCCAAGAAAGTCTATCACCGGTTAAAACAGTCACAAACCATTAAGAGAGAAGCCATCGTATGCCAGCGAGAAAACCCATTTTATGTTAATACGGTGAGAAACTTTCGTGACCGTCGTTACGAATTCAAAACATTAGCAAAGGTCTGGAAGGGTAAGGCTGCTAAAATCGATAGTCATGATCCTTCTGCCAAGGATGAGGCTAAGAAGATGGTTGTGTTGTATGATTCCTTGCAATTGGCCCACAAAGTTATCTTAAATTCCTTTTATGGTTACGTCATGAGAAAGGGCTCCAGATGGTACTCCATGGAAATGGCTGGTATCACATGTCTAACCGGTGCTACTATCATTCAAATGGCCCGGGCGTTGGTGGAAAGAATCGGAAGACCCTTGGAATTAGACACTGATGGTATTTGGTGTATTCTTCCCAAATCATTTCCAGAGAACTTCAACCTTAAATGCAAAGATGGAAAGAACATTTTCGTTGAATATCCTTGTTCCATGTTGAATTACATAGTTCATGAAAAGTTCACAAATCATCAGTACCAGGATCTTGTGGATGAAAACAATTTCAAGTACGAGACCAAGTCTGAAAACTCCATTTTCTTCGAAGTCGATGGACCATACAAAGCCATGATTTTGCCTACCTCCAAGGAAGAAGGTAAGGGTCTTAAAAAAAGATACGCCGTTTTCAATGAGGATGGTTCCCTCGCTGAGTTGAAGGGTTTTGAGTTGAAGAGACGTGGTGAGTTGCAACTTATCAAGAATTTTCAATCTGATATCTTCAAACTTTTCCTAGAAGGAGACTCTTTGGAGAACTGCTATGGTGCTGTTGCTTCTGTTGCCAACAACTGGTTGGATGTACTTGATACTAGAGGTGGTATGCTTGAGGATGAAGATTTGATTGAGCTTATTTGTGAGAACAGAAGTATGAGTAAAGCCTTGGCCGAGTATGGTGGACAAAAATCTACTTCGATAACCACCGCCAAAAGATTGGGTGAGTTCTTGGGTGAAGAAATGGTCAAAGATGCAGGTTTAGCTTGTAAGTATATTATTAGCTCCAAACCTCACGGGGCTCCGGTCACTGAAAGAGCCATTCCTGTCGCCATATTTTCGTCGGAGAAGAAAGAATTATTTTTAAAGAAGTGGCTCAAGGACCCATCTTTGAGTGACTTTGATCCCAGATCTGTCCTCGATTGGAACTACTATTATGAGCGTCTCGCTTCTGTTATCCAGAAGATCATCACGATTCCGGCTGCATTACAAGATGTGAAGAACCCGGTTCCTCGTGTCCCTCACCCTGACTGGTTAAGAAAGAAGATCGATGCAAAGAATGACTCCAAACAGCAATCGTCTATCGCTACGTTTTTCGGCAAATCTACCAAATCTGAAGCAGTACTTCACCAAGTAAAAGACATTGAAGATTTCGGAGAAATCGATGCAGGAATCTCTAAAGCAAAGGTAGGAAAGGTTACTTCAAGAAAGAGGAAAAGTAGAACCACAAACAATGCTGAAGACGCAGAGGCCGAAGAGCAGGCTAATGCAATTCTCAATGGTCCTTGCCCACCAATGACAGAAGACTATGAAGGCTTCTTACAATATCAGAAGGCCAAGTGGAAGGTACAGGCCAAGAACAGAGAGAGAAGAAGAAAATTATTTGGTAACAATACCGAGTCTTCTCATAGATCTTCTGTTGGAGGAATGTTCCGCAAGCAGGCGGAAAGTGTCGCTGGGTCTGACTGGGAAATCCTAGAGTACAAACCTGACCCAAGCACTCCTGGTGATGTCAAGGTTTACGTCTCGACTGGTAACAAGGTTCACTCGTTTGTGTTTCACATTCCTAAGCAGATTTTTGCATCCTTCAAGACAGACATTGCCATGAAGCACTACATTCAAAACTGTGAAATTGAGCCTTCCACCGCAGTATTGCCAAACGGGCACGATGGCTCTCATTTGTATAAGCTCACGATGCCTGAGGCTGTTTACAATGAGGAAATCCGTAGGGTGGACAGCTTGCTTCAAGACTCCCGGATGCTAGGAATCTATGAGGGTAAAATCAATTCCATTGATCGTGCCATTATTAATCTTGGCAACACGGTGAAATTTGATGATACCAAGGTGGGTGCCCTAGGTAAGGGATTGAGGAACGGTTTCAATATGAAGGATTTAATCAAGGTGGAAAAGAATGCTTATTTAAAGCGTTTTGGAATGGATGTTGTCTATTTACTCCATATCGTTACCAACAGCTACGAATTCTTTACCACTTTCAAGAGTTGGGAGAAGAACGCTTCTATTTTCGTTCTCAAACCCTCGGCTACTGCTCAGGAGTTGCCAAACAACATTGATAAGATTTATCGTGAAGTTTATGATGCTAAGAAGGACAGATTGGGTAAAATGTACAATATCATCAAGTATCAAGATGACATGTCTTTTGACACCAGTTACTTCAATTCTTCATCTTCGCTTTACAAAAAGCTCAACTCTACAATCTCAAAAATTCACGAATCCAGAAGTAACAAAGCGTTGTTCACTATTCAGTCGCCATACTCCCAAAGGGTATTGGGACTCTTGCCGGCCACCACTGATTTCCCTACTATCAAGATGAATGTGGCGGAATTGTCGCTTCCTGCCATTGGATGGCAATCACTCATTTCAAAAAGAATTATTAATCACTATTTTGTGTTAGCATCCTGGATCAAGAACTTGATCTCTCTTTCCAACTATGGTCGAATTCCGCTATGTAATTTGCAGGTTGAAAACATGGGCTACTTGATTGATATTGAGTATGCCCGTCGGTTAAGCCATAACAACATTGCCCTATGGTGGTCACTGGATCCACTCCCTGATCATGGAGGATTTGAGACGGATAAGATTCTTGACTATGACAACTTGAACTTCCTGGAGATCAACAACTCTGAAATCTACGAAACTGCCTGCTTGGAAATTGAAATTGGTACCCTCACCATTAACACTATTTTAACCAGTGCTTTGATTAATGAAGCTGAAGGTGCCGACTTGGCGGATGACAGTATGACGTTTGACAACAACAATGGAGCCTCCACAATGGCGGAAGACTCATTCTCTACGCCTGCATTAAGCATATTAAGGACAATGGTTAAAGACTGGTGGGATGATGCAATGGGCAATAACATCAATGCGGATTCTATGATGAACCACTTGGTGGCTTGGGTCCAACGGAAAGATTCATTTCTCTATGACTATGCATTGCATTACCATGTTCACAACTTAACGTCCAAGGCTCTCTTGCAGTTAATTGGAGAATTTAAACGCATGAACTCCCAAGTTGTTTTTGCCAACAGAAACAAAATAATTTTGCAAACATCCAAGATCTCGGTGGAGAACTCATATGCTTATGGTCAATACATTGTCAAGGCAGCCAGATCTAAGCCGCTTTTCAATTTCTTGGACTTGAGAATCGTCAAGTACTGGGATTTGTTAGTTTGGATGGATCAGTACAACTTCGGAGGAAGATGCTGTACTGAAATTACTAATGATGATGTTCAGGACTTGATGTTGGTGAATAACTGGCAGATCCAGAAGTTTTTGCCCATTATATTCCAAAATGAATTTGATGATTGGATGGTGATCTTCTTGGATGCTCTCAGCAAATACAAGAATGATACGCTACTCGGGTCCACTCAAAATGGCACTGCCAGAATCACCCAGATTGCTCATATTCTAAAGGGACAGAAAAAACTCGACTCTAATGAAACAGAAGAAGACATCAACAACGGTGTCATTGAGACTTTCCGGAAGCCCTTACAAAAGAGAATGGAAAAGCTTTATCGCCGGCAAAATGAGTACATTATCAATCCTGATATGAAGGTGGAGTACGAGTTCCCCAAGCTTCCAGGTTCGTTTTTGCAGATGAGAAATCCGGTGCTTGAATTAGTGAAGACAATCTGTGGTGTGTTTGAGTTGTCAACCAAGAGAAACATCGAGGTGCGCATGTTGAGAAAGGAGCTCTTGGGTATCCTAGAAATGAGGGAGTTTAGCCGGGAAGCCACCTTCGTCAACCCCAGCACTTCTCTCCGGGTGCCTCATGTTGTTTGTGACTACTGCAACTATATCAGAGACATTGATTTTTGCAAGGACGAGGAACGTAACATTTGGACATGTACCAACTGTTCCAAGAACTACAATAAGATCGCCATCGAGGAAGAGCTTATTGCCGAGTATAATCGCATGCTTGTTCTGTTTTACACTCAAGACTTGAAGTGTGGTAAGTGCCATCAAGTTAGAAGCGACCATATGAGTGAGTATTGCAAATGCTCCGGGAAATGGGTGGAATCCATAAAACATGAAGATGTTGAGGAAAGAATCAAAATATATGCCAATGTGGCCACCCACTTCGGCCTCAAATTACTTGAAGGCTTGATGCATGAGCACTAACTTTATATTAATGTACATTATATTTATTCATTTACTGACGTACGTGCGAAAAGAATTTGGCACCCATATTATCATCGATTATGTAAGCACGGACATCGATATAATCTACCGCGTCCTCCAGCATTGTACCCCATGGCTTCTAATTTTCAGCAACTCAAAGCAAAAGTCCGGTGTCGAGACAATGAGCTTGACTTGCTCCACTCCATGATATCCGGGGCTCCACAGACATCGGTTCCCTCGCTCATTATCAATGGTTATAAGTCGGTAGGAAAGTCCTATACTGTACGACAGTATCTTGAGGCCATGAACATTAACCATACTATCATCCAATGTGACGAATGTATAAGTCAGAAGCTCCTTCTACAACGGTGCCTCAAGAGATTATGTGTTGATAGTGGTGTCGATCTAGAAAGTAATCAACAAATATTCAACTATAAGGGACAAGAGGTAACCAGAGTTGATCTTTTATGTGAGACGTTCGCTAACTTCATGGTGGCACTACAGCTGTTTGTGGAGAGGACTGGCTACAAGGAGCAACATGTTTTAGTTCTAGATCGATTCGATCAATGTACTGATTCCACCAATAGTTTGTTCCCGTCATTCCTCCGTCTTCATCAGTACGCCAATTTGAGCAACATTTCTATAATCTTCATTGTGTCTCATGACGACCCCAAGGAAATCGTCACGTCTTCCACACCTCACATTCTCTTTCACCCCTACAGTCAGGATGAGATCGTTTCCATTCTTCAATCCAAGCAATTATGCTTCTTCGACCAATCCGTTGACGAAAACGTGAGCATGCAATTTTGGCATCAGTACACAAAAATCATCGTGGATCTCTTTTATTCCTACACTGGATCCGATCTTACCTTGCTTATTGATTTCTGTAAAAAACTATGGGTACCTTTTGTTGCACCTATTGAACAGGGGAAATACAAACCTCAGGAGTTCGTTCAACTATATCGTGAGAGCAAGGCATTGTTCACCAACGACTCCATCATCAATAATTCTTCCATCAAAGAATACGCTACAGGTATGAACGAAGTTGAAGAAAGCTCCAATAATACCAGGGACCTTCCCTACCACTCCAAATTCATCTTGGTAGCATCATATTTAGCATCGTTTGTGGAAACCAAAAATGACTTACATCAGTTTTCCAAATTGAAGTCCATAAAGGGAAGAAACAGGAAGACCAAGAAGGCATTGTTGTCTAAGGGAGATATCGATAGCCGGTTGTTTTCCCCCAATTATTTTGATCTTGAAAGATTGAGGGCAATTTTGTCGGTTATTTACCGGAACGAGGCCGAGTCTTTGAATAAGGAGAACCTGACTTTTGTGGGACTCTTTCATGATGTGTCTGAAAGTGAGCAAACTCTCAAGGAGAACGAGTATGCGAGGTTTACTCTAAATGCTAACATCGACTTGAATAGTCAGATTGCCACTTTGGCGTCTTTAGGGCTCATCACTAGGACTTACGCCCGAGACATTCTTAGTTCGAAAATCCGCTGGAAATGTAATATTAACTGGGCCACCGTTGAGTCCATTTCCAAGGAGCTTAACTTCCCTTTGGCCAATTATTTGAGTGATTGAGGAATCACGACGCAGAGTTAAACAGCGTGTCACTCACCTCGGTAAAATCATCTTGATCAGTCCTTCTCACTACTACTTGGCCCTCGAAATACGTGTCTTTCCAGTAATTCATCTCATATAACGTGAAGGGGCCATGGATTTCATCATCCTCCTTCCATTTATACTCCCAGACCTTATCGGTATAGTAAGGGTCACTATCCTGGCCCTGGTGTTGTAAGCTGTCTTCCTCTGCTTCTCGTTCTTCTTCTTCATCGTCATCGTCATCGCTTCGAGCCCGCTTGGTTCCACGGCCACATTGGTACTCCAAGCCGCTTTCTAGTGTGTATCTTCGCATTAGCTCTTCCTTAGATAGTTCATACACATCGCTAATTCCCTTATCCTTGATGAGTTTGTCGCAAGCTTCAGTTATATCGTAAATGTATTGCTTTCGAGCCTTAATCTCAGCTTTGTCGACGATTTTATGCTTCTTGGATTTGTTCATGCCCGCAAGGGCTTCCATAGGGGTTTCAGCGGGCCCGAGTTTGGAAATTAGTGACTCTAGTAACTCCTCTACAGGTATAAATGAGTTCTTCTGGGCTTTGATTCGCTGCTCTCTTCTTTCTTGTGCCTCCTTGGCACGTATAATGTCGGCTTTTTTCATGCCTTGCATCCATTGGTCTTGGGCTCCTTTATCGTCAGATGCCTTGTTTTCGATGTAGTTGCCGTCAATGTCGAATTTACCCTCCTTTGCCTCCTCCTTTAGGTCAAACGAGTCAAGCTTGACATCCACTTTGGCTTTTCGCAAGGAATGAATGGTCTCTTCGTCAAGATTCTCGATATTTGTGTGGTACGATATTTGCTGCTCCTTCTTGGTATCATCCAATTCGTCATCCTCAATCTCTTGGGTTTCTTCTGAAACCTTCTCGTCATCGTAGTCACCGATCTTTTCTTGTTTCTGAAACTCCTCGATGTCAAGTAGCTGTATTTCACCAGTATCTTGCAATGGTATTTCCTCAGATTCTTGCTGCTTCCCGCTATCCTGTTCTTCATCGCTGGCAAACATGTCATCGTCATCGTCTTCTTGGTCATTGGCACCATTATCGCGAGGTTCTGGCGCCATCACATCTTTGCTATAGTCTTCCACCGAGGAATCAGACTCGTAGTCATCTCGTATACCGGTCTTCCCTCTCTTATTGCGGTGTCGTATGTCGTACTCAACGTCATATTCTTCCTCAGACATGAATGTTGATGATGCGCATCAATCTTTCCTCATCTTCACATGAATGATCCCAAAAGGAGAAAGACAAGTACTTTGGTCGATATGGGTGACATCAATATAGATACAGATGAAGTGTTGAATCTCGAAGAACAGTACTATCAAGAGGGATTTCTCGAGGGCCAAGAACACTCTACAAGGCAGCAACTTATGGAAGGCAAGGAGTATGGGTACCAGACCGGGTTCCAGCGTTTCCTCGTCATTGGATACATAAAGGGGCTAATAGAAGTTTGGAGGGCCGATATAGAGACGTACCTGCTGATGAACAAGTCATTTTCCACTCACCTAGATGGTCTAGAAAAGCTAATTAACGAAGTTCGACTTACGAATGGTGATGATGAGGTTGCGCTCTTTGAGAAGATCATAGTTAAGGCCAGAAACAAGCTCCGGGTTTTGGGCACCATTTCTAAGGAAAGCTGGAAAGTAAGCAGAGTGGATGATCTCATCAAAGACATTGGAGGCAGGATGCAAGTTAGTGACAATGTCGATGATATGTGGTAATGATGATGAATGGACTAATCCTTATATAATACACGAACTTAACTTAGTTATAACAAGTCAAAAAAAGAAGTCAAAATCAAGAGACTTGGCCTGACTTTCTAAATCGTATTGTAAAACACCTCCCAACGGACAATCGTTCACCCCGATGATCAACAGTTCTCCTCCTTGCAGAATTGAAGTGGGAGCAAAACTCATTCCGATGCACTTGCCAATGAAATCAATTGACTGGATACGATCGGGTTTGCTATCCAGACACTTCATCAACTCGTGAAATGGTACAATTCCAACATGGTCCAAGCTCTCAGCCCATCCAATAAACTCTCCACTATGACTGAACTTGATGTTTCTTACTGGACTACCGTGAAGCTCCCGGTTCAGTTCTGCCTCAGCACCCAAAGAGCCACTCCAGCTGTGGATGCTGGTGTCGGCATTACGTCTATCCCATAACTTTACACATCCATCTTGGTTTCCAGTGACAACGTAGTTTTCGTTCAGGGGTGACCAATCACAGCTGAATCCATAGTCCTTGTGACCCTTGAAAGATGTCGCCCTTCTGAGAGCGGCTTCGCTAAATTCGATTCTCTTGTCGAGAATGATGGAGTCAGTATGATCTCCAGTTAGAAGGATTTCACTTTTGTTGAAGGGATTGATGGCCATACAATTCACCGCAAATGGTAACTGATTCAGGACCTTGTTGGAATTGTCAATATTGATGAAATGGAGAGATTTATCGTTGGAAGATATAATGAGTTCTTCGTCGCCATCAATGACAATATGGTTGGTTATTCCATCCACGCTATTGGTGAGAGAAAACTCTCCTAGAAGCTTGGGGTTATCGGAGTCGGTAATGTTTTGTAAAATGTAACCACCTTCAAACGTCCCGCTCGCTAGAATGCGATTAGAGCATGCAAGTGTGGATATGCGGCTATTGGAATTACGCAGCAAGTTCCGGGAATCAAGGAGACAGTCAAGTTTCATGGATCGAAATGAAAGATTCTCCTCATCTGGCATCATGCGATTAATCTTGAAGAAGCTGTGAAAATCGTCAAGGAAACCTCCAGAATTGGTATTGTTCACGATCTGAAGATTGTGATCATGCAAAAAGCTCAGGGGATAGAAAATTCCGTTAGAGATGTTAGTACCACAGCACACCAAGTTTCGAAGCTGAAAATGGGTGATATGGATTTTTAGCTTGCTGAAGAACTTTTTGAACTGATAAAAATTAGTTTTTGATTGGTAGTGTTGAATGTCATTAGCCTGGGGTTAGTATAACTGAAACGGTGAAACAAGGCAAGGTTATCACACAAAACATACTTTGAGTGCTTCTTCACTCGAACCAGGGATGTTGTGAAAACAGCTGGTGGACCCGATTCTCCGCCTTTCGTACGAGAACTTTTGCCTCAATCCCCGAGGCCATTCTACACCTTGAAGGTCGGTGTAATCCTGCTTTAGGAACGAGAACGGTAGGTTGTTTTCTCTTTGCTTGAGACGGTTAAGTATATTCAAAATGTCTGCCTTGGACAAAGTAGAATCTTCATCATAGAGAAGATTGTAAAGGAAGGTGAGAGATTCCGACTGGTTTAGTTCGTACTCATGGCTGGATCCTTGGACAGTGGCGGGGGTTGTATTCCCCAAAAAGGGGAAATGAACGCTATTGTCACCCAATCCATGGGAAACAACTGGACCGAGGGATTCGATTTCAGATCCTCCTATTGCAGAGTCATTAAAGGGCATTTGATCTTGACGTATAGGAACCTCCATGATTTCTCCGAAAGCTTGAGGATGAATTTCGAAGACTCGATGTTAAAGAAGATGAGCACAGTTGGGAATTCTTTGAGATTTGCCTTTTGGAACGAATCTGCTTCCTGGTAAGAGGTTATGGGGTGGTTGAGAAAAGCTATTTCACAAACATGAATGCTAACGTGCAAAATTTAAAAAGCACATGTTAGAGTCGTTACACAAAGCCGAAATGGGGTGCATGGCGCGCATAGAATCACAATATACACTCCTGTTTGAGAGATTGGGTCCAGAACCCTTTCCTTGGTGATGGAGGGGGCCAGTAATTGATGATCAGTGGTCTGAAAAGGCGTTCGTTGAAATATGGTAGCATCTAGGTAGACTACGCTGCGCTCGTTGTACACGCCCACATATGGCAAATCGCCGCATCCAGATTTTTGGGTTGAAGGATAGACGCTACGGCCGAAAGCGTAAAGCTACGGTATGTCTCTAGTGCATCATCGTATGTTCTGTTCCGGGTTCCGATGGAGGTATTACTAACAGTACACAAGCTATCGAAGAAACTAGACTTGTTGGTCTGGCTTTTCGGTTGATTGGCATATATTCGCAATAAAGTGTGGGAAGTTGCAACAATCGGTGAAATGAATGAAAACATGAAGAAATAACCAGAATTTAGGTTGAGAAGAGCTCACCTCGTGAAAACATAACTAATTAAAGAACACACTCGTATGAGACGATAAGGATACATTTATTTACAGGATAGCTTATATAGTTTCGAGTTTAGCACCGGCCGGCTCGAGGTTGGTGTCCTTTAATCCACAATAATTCAATAGTCTGTCCCATTGACCCTTCTTATGTAACATGGCCAATACTAAAATGGCAGGTAACTGCCATACCGAGCACCAGAATAGTTTCTTGGCATGGAAGTTGGCAGCTAAAAGCCCATCAGTAGTAGGTTTTCTTCCTCCACCATAATTTCGCTCCTGTTGCTTCCAGAATTTGTATGCGAGGTACGTCAACCATGCATTGGCCACAGCGGAGTCAAACTGGAAGATCCAGTCAGTGATACCGTAGTAGCTCAACCCGAAACAGAGAGGGAACATCAATACCGAATAACGGAGAGCAACACGTGCGTTTAATCTGGGGTTCTCGGCAGCAGTCATCAAGTATCCAGCATTCTTATATTGTTGAGCGACATTGTGGGATAAGGAGTTGAAATGGGGGAATTGCCAGGCAAATAAAAGTCCCGCCAAGCATAAAGCACCAGGATGGGAAATGGGCGACGATGCCGCCCATCCCATTAAGGGAGGAATGGCTCCCACAATAGCACCGACCCAGGTGTTAATAATGGACTTTCTTTTGAGTGAGGTATAAATCCAAGCATATAGAACAATGTTGGCGAATCCAAGAGCTGATACAATGGGATTAACACCCAAATACAACATTAAACAACCAGTGGCACCAGTAATAGCTGCAAATTGATAAGACTGTTGAGGAGTGACAAGTCCTCTGACAACAGGTCTGGCGGAGGTGCGGGCCATTTTCTTATCGAATTCGGGTTCCCGGCCCATGTTAATAGCATTGGCCGCTCCGGAACAGAGTGCAGTTCCCACAGTTAAAAACATGAGCTCAGGTACCGAAACAGAATAAGGAGAAATCGCGTAGGAGCAAATACAACTAAGAGTCACCAATGTGGTTAAATTAGGTTTGGTGAGTTTGATGTAAGGATTGATAAGTGCCCTCAAGTCAGCCTTCGTCGACACTTGGGTAAGATCATTAATGTGGTGCTTCTGTGACTTTGAATGAACCTCAAAGGGAATATGATTTGTTACGGGCTTGAGATGAGCCTGTTCTTCGTGGGTAGGTGCTATCGTTCGAGGAAGAGGAGTATCGGAGTCCTGGCACGTGAGCACCTTCGATGCAACATCTTGCAATATATAATCAGACTTGTTCCTGGAAAGATGAGGAGTCTTAAGGCTTGAAGCGGAATGCCGAGGAGGAAACAAATCCCGCCTGGTTTGAGGAGTAGTTATAAGCTTTCTATAGGCGGAAACGAGGTATTGATTCCCGATGAAATTCTGTTCAATTAATAGGTTTTTCTTGGTATTCATGTAGAAGAAGTTGAAGTTGGAAGCACTATTGAGCCTCGGAAATGCTATTGCTCTCTGTGACATGGTACATGTGTTGGTGAATGGGATTGCAGAGAGATGAATATATGGGAACAAAATAGGGCAATGCGGTAAGTAAGGAGGCGTGAATGTAATACCTCACCGGAAAGCTGGTCTTGTTAGTCTTGAAACTGGTAGCAAGTAGGGGGGATCTCGAAAGCAAGACGGAAATAATGACGAGGAGTCGAGAATTCGGATGATTACCTTTATGGAACGTTTTTTTTACTGGCTTCCATTTGATTTGAGATACAAGATTGGTGTGCGCACGTCGGATCCCATATCACATAATGACAACTATGATGTTTATTGATAAGTAAACTACTCCTTGGCGGTAGCCTCACCCTTTTCTTCCGACAGAATGGTCTTCTCGGCAATCTCAGATTCACGAGAAGAGTCATCAGATTTCTTTTCATTGAGCTTCTTATTGGCAAGTTTGTTTTCAATCAAGTCATGATAGGCAATAATGGCTCTCACCAATGTACTTATGTAGATAACCATCAACTCATCATTAGTTTTTACAGTAAATGCAGTTGCCAAAGGATTGGGAGAGTTATCTGGTTCCTGTGAATCATTACCGGTCTTGCCAATTTCAGATACAGAGACAGGGACGTTGGAGTTACTCAAGTTTGGCAACAAATTAAACACATTCTGTAACTTTCCCAAGATGGTGTGGTTTAAAGGAAGTTTCTTTTGGTAAACTTTATCCAAGTAGTTGGCGATATCTCTTAGTTTTTGGTGCAAGCCCAATAATGACTGATAGCTTTCAGTGACTCGTAAAGATAAATTGCCAGCAGCTTGGTCTCTTATGTCAGTCAACAAATGTTCCACACCAATCTCTTCTGCTTCTTCTGCCTCAATCAAAGATGGGACATGGACAAAAGTCTTTTCTGCAGCTGAGCCATCATTCTTGATATCATCAACTGCAAAGTAGGCATCGGTAGGAATACCAACCGATCTGGGTTGTACATCAACAATTAACAACAAGGGATTAGCGGTGTATTTCTTAAACACTTCGTTAATCTTCAAATCAGAAGTTTTTAATTTAGGCCCAGAATGATACCAACCAATCAATTTCTCCTTAGCATTGATCTTCTTGAACATATCACCCATGGATTCTATGAAATTGTGATCCAAGAACCACACAAAAGGATTTTTTTCATCTTCTTCGAAAGGAATGGCATACGAGTTGGTAACCTTAATAATGTCGGATGAATTATCTCCCAATATGACACCAACGACTCTTTTTTTGGAATCCTTGGCCACTCGATTATAATGATCCACAACGGACAAAAGCACCAATGGTGATACAGTCACGGTCTTCGACAAAAAAACTGTTTCGTTGGAAGTCAAAGTCATCTATGCGGTGGTGTTGATGAAAGGGTAAATGGTGGCAACGAAGTTAATTCAATCAATGGAATACACACAACAGTTAAATTCTCAACGACAAGTCTTGCGTATGGAATGCCACGTTTTAAAAGTTCAAAAGATCAACAATTACAACCAAATGTGTCGGTAAATGTGGAGCTCGAAATGAGTTCTTGCCTTCAGGATTTGGGCCAACGCAGAGCGTGGGTCGTGTGCACACCATGCGATCACCGGTCTTCGCGACTTGAGATGGTCCTTCAGAATTAGCTGCCACCCAATTGAAGATGTTCGGACAAGTTGTGATTGGACCGCCAGGATCCGGTAAGTCCACCTATTGTCATGGGATGTATCAGTTTTTATCTGCTATAGGGAGAAAGCTGTGTGTTATAAATTTAGACCCTGCAAATGACCGATTACCGTACCCAGATTGTGCTTTAGACATTCGAGATTTCATAACCTTGGAAGAGATCATGGAAGAACTTAACTTGGGCCCCAACGGAGGACTCATGTATGCATTGGAAACGTTGGACGAATCCGGAATTGACACCTTTATCAAAAAGGTGGACGAGCTTATGAAAGATCAGAACTACATAATTTTTGACTGTCCTGGTCAGGTGGAGCTATTTACTCATCACTCTTCGTTGTTGAAGATTTTCAAGACCCTCGTGAAGACGAAAGACTTACGCCTTTGCGTGGTTTCCCTTGTTGACTCCATCTTCTTGACGTCTCCCTCGCAGTACATATCCATTCTTCTTTTGAGTCTTCGATCTATGTTGCAGCTCGACTTGCCGCATGTGAATGTGATCTCCAAGATCGACAAACTAAAAAGTTATGGAGAGTTGCCGTTTCGATTAGACTACTACACCGAGGTACAAGACTTGGCTTACATGACGCCCCTTCTTGAAAAAGAATCCAACTCTGTGCTAGGGCAAAATTTTGTACGCTTGACAGAACTGATTGCCGAATTAGTGGAAGACTTTAACCTTGTGTCATTTGAAGTGCTAAGCGTGGAAAATAAACAGTCGATGATCAAGCTCCTAAGTATCATTGATAAGGCAAATGGGTACAGTTTTGGTACCAGTGAGATTGGTGGCGACAGCATATGGAGTGAAGCTACTCGACTGGGGGGCGTTTCTGAATACATGGATATTGATATTCACGAAAGGTGGTTGGAAAATAAGGAAGAATATGACCTACAAGAAATGAAAGAACTAGAAGAGCGACTTAAGCAACAACAGCAACAACAGCCTCTAACGGAAGATGAGGAATGGGATTTGGCGGTAGAGCAGTGGGAGAATAGTCGAGGTGGCGCCGGCGCATTACAAAGATGATATGACTTGTTATATATGCACATAAATAAGCAAGCGTACCAAGTATAAGCTAATAATCACTCCATTTCAAGTAAGCTTACCTACTTGTCACCAGAAATGTGACAAAGACCATGCTTGACGGTCGGGTTTTATTTAAGAGACTTTCAAGCAAGAAGGGCCTTAGCATCCTCAGTATCCTCCTCTCCGGTGTATGATTCGAGAAACTGCGATAATGCCTGCTTGTGATCATGAATCTTCTTGGTCAATTCCGGCACCATTCTCTTGGACTCGTCCAACACTTCCACTTGCTTCTTGATTTCGTACTCATCAGACCCATTATTCTTCATCTGTTCCACATACTGCTCTTGTTCAGCAACCTCTTGCTTATATAAACCTTCCTCCTTGATGAGTCTTTTCAATGAATTAACCTTGATTTGAAGTTGGGAGGGGGCCATGTCTGAAGAAGAAATTTGCAGGTGGTAGGTAAAGCACTTCTTTTCGTGTAGATCAAAAGGTAAACAAACAGCGTACCAAAAAAAATGAGGAAGTAGTGTTAAAACCACCATCATCACCGCCTTATTTGACTTATACATAATACACCGCATTACGCATCTTCAAGCAGGGGCTACATCGCATAACCAATGACAATAAGCAGTGGCCAGAGGGATGGACCGTCAGATGACGCCACCACAAGTCAACTCCGAACCATTCTTTCTAAGCTAACCACTAGAAGACAGTTGATCATAAATCAAACAGGCACATATACAGAACTTCAGCAGAAGCTACAGGGTAAAAATCACAAACTACAGCTGGTAATGGTGATGATTGGCGACGGGTATTTTGTGGATATGACGCTTGAGAACGCCACCGCCTTTTTGCAACGGAGAATTCAGGATCTCGGAGACATGGTTGCTGGGTTGGATCAACAAATTAGTCATGGAGAAACAACGTTATATGAGTTGGGAAAAATCAAGGACATGGGAATAGTGGATGAGAGCGAAGCTAAGATCAATGAAGAGGGGTTGCCATTCGTCGATATACAGGAGGAAATAGATGACGATGGGAATGTGGTTGCAGTGAAGCTTAATAATGAGGAGCTCACGGAAGACCGATCAAACAGCCAAGGCAATCTCTACGAGCCAATTGATGCCAACGGAATTGTTCAGAAAAGCAAGCAGTTGAACACAGTTGGCTCGAGCGAGTCTAAAGGATCATCCCAATCCACTCAGTCTGTACAAGACTTCAAGAGCATTCCGGAGAAGGTCAACGAAGAAGGACTTCCTTTTATTGAAATACAGGAGCAACTCGACGACGACGATCTCGTCACCGCCGTCTCCTTCAACGACAAAGATGTTAGCAACAACTTTGCTCCCAAACAGAACTCTGCATCGACGCGCAAGTCCATCGCGCTGTCGCCAACCACGAAAGGCGTGTACAATATCCGAGAAGAGATTGACGAAGATGGTAATATCATCAAGTCCAGTGTCATTAGCAATAAAGAGCCAAAGATTGAAGAGGTCGGCGATGATGGTGACAGTCAAATTGACGAGCTATTCCAGGACATGGAAATCACCCAGGCCTTGGGGTCCAACGACAACCGGTTAGAAGATCTCATTGACGAGGATGAGCTATTGGATAAAATCGATCAACTCGAGATTTCTCCCGACGATAAGTTTGAGTTGAAAAGAGTGTTCTTGGAAGAAATTTCCAAGCTAAAGGATGAACCCGATGAGGAAACCGGACATGATACGTTGACCACCGCCAACACGGACACCAAGGAGCAAGATGAGTCACCCGTCAACTTCAAAGACTCGGCGATTGCCACCAGCACTCCCAACAATCAGGGCTCCAGCGTAGCTCGAGACGATATTCTCGAGCTTGAGATTTTGGCCAGCGAATTCACCGAATCTGACGACAATATCCAGGATGAGGAGTGGGACTTTGACATGGACGATGATGTCGATGTTGGTGACGATGATGACGATGATGGGTATGCGGATGAATTGTTATACGGGGGCAAAGCCGGGTTGATTCCTGTGGGTGATGGTCTGACAGACATTAATGAGCTTCTTTGGAAGCAAGTGCAAGAGTTACGATTGAACAAGAGTGGTGACACGCAGGTGGTGGAAATGGACAGTGCACCTGAAGAAGTAAAATCTATACTCAAGGCAGTCAGTCAAGTGAAGCAGGAAAAGAGAAAGTCGGTTCGATTCAACGATAAGCTTGAGATCAACACTATTGTTAATGTGAGTGATGATCTCAAGCAAATTGAGCATAGTCATGTTTCTCGCTTCAAACAAGCAAGATTACAAAAGCTGTCTACATCGGTGGAGGAAGAGGAAGAAAATGTACACGAGGAGTTCGAGGACCCTGTGAGTGAGTTTGTCGTTGAGAAGGACGTTGACTATGATTATGACAGTGACTCTTTTAGTCTTGATGAACAGACTCCCGACTTTTCCTCATTTGAAGACTCCGACATTGACACCAGTAATCTTTTAGGTCTTGAAGGTGAGTCGTCGCTCGAGAAGGAAGAGAAAGAGGAAATGGTGCCTGAGCCTAGCTATGAAGCTAAACAGAAGATTTCGCGCTTCAGACAAATGCGAGCGCAAAATCCCGTACTCACGAATGCAGTTGTGGCCCCTAAAGGAGCAGTTGCAATCAAGGCCAGTGACGGTACTTTTGCACACAATGATGAACCGCTTGACCGTAAAGCGATTCTTGACCAGTCAGTAAGAGAGAATGAAGATGCTCTGGTGAAAATGCTGGCTACACCGAAGTTGTCTCGATTTCGTGCGATGAGACAGGGTTCGGAGAATCTGGCTGTAGTCGGAGACATAGTCGAACATGAGAGTGGTGTCACTGACATTGTCGAGCATGAGGGTGTTGTCACAGACATAGTCGAGCACGAGGATGTTGTCACATACATAGTGGAACACGCCGATGCTGTCAATGGTAACGATGATGTCGAGGAACGCGGTGCCAATGGTGATGTTGCACAGCAGAGTACCATCACTCAGCACGTGGAACAAGACACTTCAAACCATGTCCGCGACACAATGCTCGATTATCACAACCTACAGAATGACATGGATACCATGGCCAAGGCTTACGTTCTCGGAATGTACGACGATGACATTGAGACCGAGGGACCCGTGGTTGACAAGATGGAAGATTTTGAGGTTCTCAATCGCATGCTAGACAGTATGCCTCAACCAATACCCAGCTCCTCGGTTCAAAACAACCACCATCCAGAAACGTTTGATGAAAGCATTGACTTGATCAATGGAGGCGACTTTGATGATTACGATTCGGATGATGGTGCCGTGATGACTGACATCATTGAAAATGATATTTCTTTTGATGCCGCAGAGCAAGAGCAAGAAATGGAATCCGATATGATAGATCAAGCAATCAAAGAGCAATACTTCCAGTTACGTCAGAAGTTAATTTATCGACATAATGGAGGCTTTAAACAAGAAGCAACTGAATTAGAGCCGCTTGAACCCGTGCGAGTGTCTCGGTTTAAGGCTGCTCGCCTTGGGAATTAATACATAGGTTTAGTAAACGGTAAGGTTTGGTTGTACCCATAGAGAACCATTTGGACCAATTTATCTTGAGTTGGAACTTTCGATGAACCTCTGCTAAGTGGTCACTGTTTTTGCTAGCCGTCACAGCCGTAGGTAAGCCTCATTTGCACCCGAGTCCAGGTGCGGCATCACCCCACAAACGTACGGGCTAACCTGCAAAGCGGGCAGCGCAATAATCTACAGGTTGTGCCCCGAGGCAATATGGCGCGACGGTGGGCGGCCCTCCTCCAGCCAATCAGTTTTTCACATGGCGGGGTATGATGGGGGGAATAGGGTCCGATTGGCCTTTTCGGCCTCGTTTGATAGGAAACGGCGAAGTGTAATTATTAAAAGACTTTTGATTAATGAACTTTATCAATTTTACCATCGAGAGTTTTTGCCTTTTAATCACGACCCCACAACTAACATCCGGGGACATGGGTAGCAGGGCCTAAAGCGTGCGCGATGATTGGCTGATTCTAACTCCGAGCCCACCACCACTTTCCCCGGAGTTTTCCACGATGGCGAAAGGCCCAATATCCGTGCATGGACTCCGAACCCGAAAGGTTGCCGCTCTCGCCGATGATATTTGTGACACCGAAATTTAGAAATCTACCGCAAGCCAGAAAACGCCTGGTTGTAGTATTTTTGGTTTTTCTTTTGTGAATTACGGATTCCTATGTCCCGGATGCGGTCGAATGTCCACCGATTTGTTAACCATGCTTTCACATAGACCCTTGACCGGGAAATGGAAATCCGAGGAGCCGTCCTTTAGGTTTTTTTCCTATCCTCATACGCGGATCACGGTGCCGGCGATAGCATCAGCCAATGAAAACGCAACAGGGCGGTAATTCACTATGTAGGTGGGCCGATTCCGTATATTATATAAGAGCACAATATCCGGAATTTTTGGCATATCACTCCTTCCCCCACAAATCCTTGTTGACCCGAGTAGTATTTATTCGTTATCCCATTTTCCTTGTTTGGACTACTTAAACACTTGTTGTGGATTTTTTTTTTGGCAATTGACCCCAAGCTTTCCCCCTCCGTTGCCCCTCCTGTGAGTCCCCAACATTTTCCAGCCTCAAAACTATCGAAAAAGCGACTTTTTGTTTTTTGACTTAAGCTGAGAAATATCCGCGTAACCTTTTCCACTTTTCTTTACAGTCTATTCGAATTATCATGAGTGCCCTCCTTAAGCAAAGAGTGAGATATGCTCCCTATCTTCAAAAGTTGAGAACCGGTGAACAATGTATTGAGCTTTTCAAGACTGGTCAATACCTTGGATGGTCTGGTTTCACTGGTGTTGGAGCCCCCAAGGTCATCCCCACTGCGCTTGTTGATCACGTTGAAAAAAACAACTTACAAGGTCAATTGGCGTTCAATTTATTCGTGGGTGCTTCTGCTGGACCTGAAGAATCCAGATGGGCTGACAACTCCATGATTTTGAGAAGATCGCCCCATCAAGTGGGTAAGCCAATTGCCAAAGCCATTAACGATGGTAGAACTCAATTCTTTGACAAGCACTTGTCAATGTTTCCCCAAGATTTGACTTACGGTTTTTATACCAAGAACAAGCCAAACGACTTGTTGGATTATACCATTATTGAAGCTACTGCCATCACTGAAGACGGTTCCATTGTCCCTGGACCTGCCGTTGGTGCTTCTCCAGAAATGATTAGTGTTTCCGACAAAATTATCATTGAAGTCAACACAGCCACTCATTCTTTTGAGGGTTTACATGACATTGATATGCCCATCAATCCTCCATTCCGCCCACCTTACCCTCATACCTCAGTTGACTTCAAAACTGGAGCCACTGCAATTCCTGTTGATCCTTCCAAGGTGGTTGCTATTGTGGAATCTACCCACAGGGATAAGGTTCCTCCAAACAGTCCATCTGATGCTACGTCTCAAGCCATTGGTGATCACTTGATTGAATTCTTTGAGCATGAGGTTAAGCAAGGTAGATTGCCTGCCAATTTGCATCCATTGCAATCCGGTATTGGTAACATTGCCAATGCGGTCGTCGAAGGATTGTCAAAGTCTAACTTTAAGAACTTGAGTGTGTGGACTGAAGTCTTGCAGGATTCTTTCCTTGACTTCTTTGACTCTGGTTCCCTTGACTATGCCACTGCCACTTCCATCAGATTAACTGAGGAAGGTTTTGACAGATTCTATGAGAACTGGGATACTTTCTCCAAAAAGTTGTGTTTGAGATCTCAAGTTGTGTCCAACTCACCTGAAATTATTAGAAGATTGGGAGTTATTGCCATGAACACTCCTGTGGAGGTTGATATTTACGCCCATGCCAACTCTACGAATGTCATGGGATCGAGAATGTTGAATGGTTTGGGAGGATCTGGTGATTTCTTGAGAAACGCCAAAATTTCTATTATGCACACTCCGTCTGCCAGACCTTCCAAGACTGATAAGACCGGTTTGTCTTGTATTGTACCATTTGCTACCCACGTTGATCAAACCGAACACGATTTGGATGTTATTGTCACCGAACAAGGTTTGGCTGACTTGAGAGGTATGTCTCCAAAGGAAAGAGCTCAGGAAATTATCAACCAATGTGCTCACCCTGACTATAAAGCTCAATTGCAAGACTACTTTGACCGTTCTATTTTCTACGCCAAGAAGGCCAAATCTTTGCATGAACCCCATATTTTGAAGGATGCTTTCAAGATGCACATGAATCTTCAAGAAAATGGTACCATGAAATTAGATCCCGCCACCGAGGTAAGGATGTAAGTGGCAATGTTAAGACCAAAGATACCAGGCATGGTTCCCAATACC